>CM075856.1:6474318-6876631 GCA_037975125.1 Latrodectus hesperus
AAATTCATCTTGTGAGAAACTGATTTATGTTTGATTTTAAAAAATTTCAAATTTAGGTATATTTTATACATTAAAGTAATAAAATACATTAATAAGCAGTTAATATCATTGGGAAACAAATTATGTTAATACACATTACTTAAGAATTTTTAACTGAGAGAATCAATTGACAGTAAAAAAAAATTATAAATCTAATTTAATCCATTGCAATTATTTTAAAAAATAAGTAAATGAAAATCAGTCTAGACTTAAATGTTGAACTTCCGTATAATAAAGTAGGAAATTCCTAAAAAATTGGTAAAAGAATATAACAAAAATCAATAAAATTTCTTTCTGTAAGTGATTTTCGATGCTCAGTAACTTAAAGTTCACCTTACACCTCATTTCCGAAAAAAAAAAAAAAAAAAACCAGTTTTGTCACTCCACAAAAGCTTCCTTTTCACTCCATAGAATTTTCAAGCAGGCCAAAGGGAACGGATTTCTTGGAATAACTTTTCCAAAAAGCCGTTATTTGATAACCCTTTTTATAACATGTTATTTCCGTGGAACGTAACGTTGATAACTAGTTATCCAAAAGTAACTGATTTTGCCTTTATTTAAAGTAGAAGATGCTTTGGTGTTGCAATCTTGGCGAGGAATGTATAATTTTTTTAGGGTTGCCATTTTTTGTATCATATAAATATCACTCAGAATCACGAAAATATTGTACATCTGCCATCTCGAGGTTCATTATTTTAGAGGAAAGAAGCCTTGGCTTCTTTCCTTAGCAAACAAAAATTAGAACTTTTAATTTATAACACACACACACACACACACACACACACACACACACACACACACACACACACACACACACACACACACACACACACACACACATATATATGTATGCATATATATATATATATATATATATATATATATATATATATATATATATATATATATATATATATATATATATATATATATATATAATGGAATAGAATAGAATAGCTCTACGAGATGTCAATATGATCATTATGTGACTAATTTCAGGGATTTACAGTCGCTAAGTTGCCACAAACATAACATTTATATCGAGTTTATAAAAACTTAACCCTTATAACATATTTTATATATTTTAATTCATATACTAATGAAATATTGCTATTTCAAATTAGAGTTCGTATTTAAAAATCTTTTTTAAACATCCTATATTAACTGTGCTAGAATATGACTGAACATTAATGTGCATTTTATTTTATATTTTGTTCTTACGAAAGTATCTATATAAAGTTTTCATTTGTGCCATTATTGTTTTTCATATGATGACGATTTCAGTACATGCTTTGGAGTGTTTGAGTTACTTTTTAATTTAATTTAAGATTGAAATACTACGAATTATATAAGTGAATTTAAACCCAAATTACAAAATTATATAATTATGTAATATTTCTAAAATAATTTTTATATTTCTTTAACTATCCTTGTGTTTTAGTTGGAATATTTTGCCTAAGTATCAGTTTAAAGAACGCTAAGAATTTCTTTTCTTTGAAGGAAACCATGTGATAATGATATGAAACCATGTAAGGAAACAGCATTGAATTCCATTTGAGTAAAATATTTTATTTTCCTTCTTAAAGAAATAATCAAAAAATGACGGTTTGTATCTCTATCCATTTCAGAATCTTGAAGAGTATAAGTTAGTAACACATTGTTTTCTTTTTAAGCTGAAAATGAATGCCAAATTTTAAAATTAAGATTTCAAAGTAGAATAATATATATATTGAGAGAAAAAACTTATCCATATCTTGTTGCACACAAAAATGTTTGCTGCAAAACTAGCTACTTCAAGGAATTTATTTGTGAGTTAGTTTATTCTGTGTGTGTTCATGTTAATGTATCAAAAAACAAGGTCATAGTTTATATCAATGTAATCACATGGGAAAATTGCAATAAATGGAAGTTTCCTATGGTGTTGTTAAATGAAAAATATTTATACGATTGCTATTTCAGGGGATTTATAGCTGTGATTTGGCATGTATCCCATAGAAATGTAACTAAATTTTAATAATTACTGAATTAATTTGAGTTTTTGAAATTAATTTATAATAAATTGAGAGAATTTGTAAAAGATAAGCTCATCAAGAGAAATATCCATTTGATGTGTGTGTGAGAGAGAGTGGGGATTTAATTATCAAACTAAGATATGTGGAAAATCAGTTTTAATAACAATTATTTCTGGTTTAAATGAGTGAAATTACATATTGAACTAATAAAAATCATATCGGAGTAGCAAGTTTTTAAGAAAGTTGCTAGCAGATTTTCAAAAATAAACTAATGAAATATAATTTTACAATTATCAATTAAATTAATAAGTGTGACTTTAAAGGTCTTTTTTTAGATAAATAACATCATTTACAGTTAATGTAAACTCAATGTAGATTCATCGTAAGTATAAAAAATAAATTAAGTTTAAATTTAAGTAATTAAATAATAAATAAAGCCTCATTTACATCCATTTTGAATATAAACATACAATTTTGTGAAAAAATTTTTATGTTGGCCACTGAAAAATTGCCATTGTTCTTGTATTATTCAATTAAATATAGTAAACCTGGAACAGTTCACAAACTCAGTTATAAGATATACCATTTCAACAAATAGAGGAGAAATGAATAACAGTTTGCAAGACAATTTTTATATGATAATTTTATTATCCCCTCAGATTTTAGAATTTGGAAATTACTCAATATGGAAAAATCTGATTAGTTTCTTTAATCATAAAATAAAATGCTGCACAAAATATCAGGCCAAAACCGAAAATTCTTTTAATATAGTACAGTACTAAACTTTCTTTATGAAGAACATATGTATAGGTAGATGTTCATAAGATTTTAATCTAACAATTGGAATAAAACAGGAAATATAAATAAAATAAATGACTTTGGTGTGTTACTTTGTTTAAAAGAAAGTAAAAAAATTTAAAAAGTTCTATATTTTTCACGATTACTGTAGACACAATGATTATCAGAATTTTATTTTTCATCTAGTAATAACTATACCATGAGTAAAACATTAGTTTTTATCTATCAAAAGTACAGTTAACTGATATAATGCTCCCAGTATATCTACCTTAAAAAATTTTTGAATGTTAAATTCATGTGGCTTTTTAACTATAATTTGTAGTAAGAAGTTTTCCGGATTTTCGGGCATTATAAGGAAAAGTCTGGCTTGAGTACCAGGCTATCAACTTTTCAAACTGCTATTCAGTTAGGGGAGTTAATTAAAATAATATTTATTATAATGAAATACTTTTTGTAAACAGTCATTATTGTATTAAAATTTTCAAATATGAAAATAATATTAAAAAAAAAACAGTATACATTCATTGTAAGACTTTGTGAAACCCATAAAACAGTGATTAAATTCAAAGTGTAAAGAAATTTTTCTAAATGTTATATAGTAAAAGAGTATTAAAATTATAATTTCCTCTATGGGACAATGTTACAGAGAAGGTATAGTTCGTTAAATCATGAATGTTCGTAAATTAGATGTTTTCAAAAATGAGCATGAAACGTATTTTTGATTTTAAGAATAATTCACAAACATTATATTCTATTAATAGGATACTCTGGTGCTAGCAAATTCACTTGCTTTTACAAATATAATCCTGAATTTCATATAGTGTTTGAACTTCCTCTTTTGTTGTGAATATTGTTATTTTATTAAAAACACTATTTTATGTTAAAAGTAATTATTATTAACTGTGAAAACTGCTTATCATTTTAAACATATTAAATAAATATTTTTCACCTTGAAATATGTATTATTGAATATAGGCTCTAAAAGTTCTTTTTTTAATATGGTTTATGTTTTTAAATACATTTTGTCTTAAAAAAATTCTCTACATTATTTTCTTATTTTGCATCAGTTTCCTTCTCGAGCTTCTGATTAAAAATCAAATTACTGTTCGTTCATTATATTTTGTATTTTTTTAATTTTCAATTAAGCTTAAGATTTTAAAAGCATTTATAATATTTCCATTAAGAGTAATATGATGAAAAAATTTTTATGTCACACTTTTAATGTGAAGTGGTATATTTAAAATTTTTTTTATAATTTTTCTCTCTAGTTAAGTTTGAACAAACATTAAAATTATTTTCTAAAGTCCACTTAATATTTTTAAATAATGATTATTTTATCTTTTCTATTTGTTTCATATTGCAAAAATTAATTAAAAATTCTTCCATTTGCTAAATAATATTCATTTCATATTAATTTTAAAGTTGTCTCGCTGTCTTTAATTTTTAAATTTAATTTATTAGAAATAATTAATTGATCAATCATTTACTTATATTATTCACTACACATTTGATGTTTGGCAATTTTATTCTTAGTGTGAATTTTACTTAGATTTTCTTTGTGTGTCGTGCAATTTTTTTTTATTTCTTTATCTTTCTCTCATTATTTATTTTAAAATACTCACAGAATATGTATGTTAAATTACACTTTTTAATTGTAATTATATTATAACAACCTTTTTCTTTTTAACATTATTGCTTTTCCAGTAATTAAACCAGAAAATTTCTCACCGAAATTATTTATAGTATTTACCTTTCAAATAATTTGCTGTATACGGCAATAAATTAAAGTTGATGTATTTGTCAAATATCAAAGTAAATGTGTTTCATTGGAGAACGAAGAAATTTTATTCAGTTGGTATTTATTTACTCACTATTCTGTCATATTTTCAGAACAGTTTTAAAAATGAACACACATTTCAATTGATATAAATTTTACTTAACCGTTAAAAAGATCAAATAATTTAAAAAAACCATTAATTATAATAAAGTACTTCACAAACAATTCTATTAAAAGCATTATATAGTCTCTAAAATAAATTCACCAAAATTTTATTTTATAGAATATTTTGCTGCTTCCAGACTCATTTATTATTATTGGTTTCTTGCATAAACTGCTTGTTGCTTGTTAGTGTGAAATTCCTATTTTGTGGTGACTTGCTTTTTTACATAAAATCTTTCTAATTAAAACCAATATTTTTCTGTATGTTTAGAATCAAAAGATAAAACGCCTTTTTGTTTTTAATATTAAGTAATATATTAAAGAAAATATAAGTCTTTAAAAAGCGAATTTAAAAGTATATTTAAATAAATTTTTGTCTTTAAAAAGTGCTTATTAATATGTATTTAACAGAATAAAGTCACAATAATACTTATCTGAACTTCACTGTTATAACATGAATTTTTTCCATAGCTTTTATCATTGTTTGTTTATAAATGAACTTGTTGCATAGCAGAATATAATCTTAAAAATCAACTTATAATAAACAAAAAAATGTTTTTTTTGAATAACTTGGGACTACTTTTAACAATTCCTTTTTATTGAAGGATTGTTTAATAAAATTGTCTCCAAGAAATTGATAAAAAAAATTTTCATTATATCATTTTAAAGCTCAGGTTTCCCATTCAATAATTTTCTGTTTTAGCTGAAACATGTACTTTTATTTTATTGTTTTTGAAATAACATTAAATGTATGTGAATTTGAAAATATCTGCTATACTTTCAAACTTAGATCATTATAGTAACAGATTACAATTCATTTTATTATGATTAAATATATATTAAGAGATCAACACACACATTATTTAACTTCTATACATGAAATCATTGTGGCATTTTCCAAGACAATTTTGTAAATGAATACACATATTAATTAATATTTTACATCATATTAAAAAAATCTAATATATTAAAGAAAACTTTAATTATAAATTTATTTCTATAAACAGTGATACATAATAGTCCATTCAAAGTATTTCTGAGTTTTGAAACTGATGGATTATAATTTAATTGTATCCATAAATTTGGTCTTTCAGCTATCCGTTTATTTATTTCTTAAATTGCTTGATGGTCTGAAATTCCTTTTTTGATGTGAGTAATGTTCTTCTACACATCTTTTTTATATTGGACTTGTAGTTTTTCTTTACATTTAGAAAGGAAATGATAATATTCCTGTGCTATATGTTATAGACATTAAGTATAATGTTTTTTTCTGTACAATGTGTTCATTTATACATACTTATAAGAATGAAGTTTCAATTATAGCATGCAAACTGAAATCAATAAAATGTCTCTTATACACAGAGGATCTTGTCAATTGGACAGTGTTCCCCAAAAACTATGCAGAGCATTACTTTAACTCCATTTTAAATAAAATATTAAAAATTATGGTCATTTGGACTGAACAAAACAACATGAAGATAAATCTTGATAATAAGAAATCTTCATCAATTTTTTTCTATTACTCATCAACCCTTCATGCCACTCCTCTTTTATGAAGAGGATTTAATACTGACCACCAAAAACTTTAAATACCTTGGGCATAACGTTCAATAGAAAACTTTCCTTGAGGCTACATGTGGAGGACACAATAATTTGAGCTTTGAAGAGACTCTCACTTTTAAAGATTGAGGCAGGTTCTAAAATGGGCTGCTACTTTTTTAAACTTATATTTACAATTTTTTATTGTTTATATTTGACTGACTTGATACTAAAATTTCATTTGAAATTTCCTTTACAAATTACTTAATTTTTTCAATTATTTATTTTTTCTTTCGATACATTTAAAAAAAATTTGCTTAATTTTCTTAGAAATTATGCTTTTAAAATATATAAGGGAAATAAAAATGGATAAATAATTTTATTTAAGATTTCATCAATAGAGGTATAAAACTTCCACTTCCTTCTTAGGGTTTTTTTCTGCATTTGATGAGAGATTTGGCCATATACCCCTAGCTGAATATTTCCAAAACAAGGAAAAAACATAAATTTTAAATTTTTTCTTCTCTTTTAAATGTTTACTTATAATTTATAATATTTTTTTATCTTGGATGAGTGCAATAATATATTGCAATCCATTTTCAAGAGTATCTGAAAATTTATTTTGAATTGGAAAAAATTTTTTTTATTATAGGAATGTGCTTTATGTTAATTTTTTTTGTCTTTATGTGTACTATTCTTCTAGTAATAATAAGTAATGTTCTTTTCAGCACATTTTCTGTAAAGTTTTATTTCAAACTTCTAACTAAAGAAAGTTAAAATTATTACTTAATTTAAATTTGTATTATCTAATTAGGAAGCAATATTTTTGGTTTCTTAAAAAATCGTATAAAATATTTGCTATTTCGGTAGAAATAATTATGCTACAAAAGTTGTGTTGAACATTTTTACCCTTAACAGTGACTTCTGTTATGTAAAAAGAATTTAGTGTCATGTGTAAAAACAAGGTAAAACACATTCAATAGAATTTAATACGATTTCTGAATAAAAAACAGAAATCGTATTATATTCTATAGAAAGAAAATGTTTGATAAATCATTTGATTTACAGAAAATTTTAATTAGGTTATTTTTTACTGGAGATTTATATTTTAATTGTAAAAATAATTTATTGAATTTCTTTTGTCTTCTACGCAGTTTATTTGTAGAAATACTAAATATATATGTTTTTTTATGTTGTCAGCTTCTGTGAACTTCAATATAAAGTATGAATTATCTTCATATACTTAAGTGCTTGTTATTAATTTTTTGATAGCAAAGAACATTTTTCCTCTTGAATTCTTAAAGTTGTGTTTTGGAATAAGTGTAAACTGATATATTGAGTACTGTAAAAGAATGTGAGTAATAAAAAAAATTTTTGTTCACTCTAGCATTGGTTGTATGGAAATTCAAAGGCTTTTGCTATTTCTCTTGTAAGATGAATTGAGTTTATATATTCCAATTATACAATTTATTAAGTTATATGAAATAGTGTAAATTATTTTCACAATATCCGAAATTTCTCATTTTAATATTTTTTTTTAAAAAAATTAATGTCTTTTTTATATCTGGTTATACTTTTTGATTCACACAGGCAGAAAGAAAATATTCCCTTCTCAAATACTAAGGTAAATAAATGGCAATTTGAAAACATAAATTGACTAAATATATTCAAGAATAATATGCTAAGTTAACACTTTCAAATTTCAAAGTGATATTTTTGCTCTACTTAAAAGAAATATACTAGAAAATATTATAAAAAAACACAATTCATAACAGTAATTTGTAAAATAACAAAGCTCAATGAGTTAGTTGGATTCATAATTTTGCTGTGTTTGCTGTATAATTGACAAATGTATGCATATTGTTGTTTTCTTTTTAATTACTTATGAAGTTTAATATAGCATTTTTTATGTAGTTCGTTGTATCTCATGTCTCTTTTCAGCAGTATATAAATAATTTTCAAATAAATTATCAAGTATGCATTATTTAATGTCTTATTTTCAGTTTCATAAAAATTTATATTTCATTTTTTCCTATTGCTTTCTTTGTATAATTATTTTAAGTATCAAATTTTAACCTTTTCCATGTCCGAGTGGACCATCAATGTGTGCAACTGTTTGCAAAGTAATAGTTACACTCTATGATGATTTTCCAGGATAAATATTGATTAAGATTATTATTTGTGATTGTTTCTCGAACCTGTCGTTTCCAGAATCGTTCAGTAATACCAAAATACCTTCTTTTTACGACAGATTTATTTTACATTAACAAACATAACATTAATTACAGACACAAACATAAATTTAGATGGTTCTTTTTACATTATTCAAAACACATGTATTTTCCATTGCCTGGAAGCGGTACCTCCGCTACCACTCGACTTTACACACAACCACACCGTTCCTTTCGCTCCGACACACTCACTTACTACGCCTTTTGTGTCTCTTACATCCGCACATAACGAAATCGAAAGTGCTCGTTTGTTAAGTGTTTGATTTTTACAATATTTTAAACTAAAATAAATGTTTTATTTAAAATTGGTGTTTAAAGTTTGATGTCTACATATTTTAGCTAAATTTATGTTATTTTAAAATTTTTTTTAGAAAAAAGAATTATATATAATTCTCTTGCTTCCTTTTCAGTATCACGATTAAAATTAAATACTTTTTCTTTAAAACTTTTTGATAGTAAATCGTAAATTTAGTAGGAAAATAGATTCTTAATTTATCAATTATGCTAACAATAATTTCATTTAAAATTTTCTGTTAGCTTTTTTTTTATTCTTGAAACTTCTTTCACATGTATTTATTTTTCAGTGAATTAAAAAATTTTATTGGTTGGTATGGGGTTAAAATTTTATTATTAACAAAAGCTGAGAAAATTCTCAATAACATGTCACATATTCAATTATCAGTTACATAATAATAATTCTCAATAATCAGCCATCTAATAATAATTTTCTTATTCCCATTCTGAATTTTCTCAGTTGAACTGAAAACAATTATGTGTGTGTTTTTTCTTTTTTATCATAGAGTGAATACAAAATTTAGTATAGGATGAGTTAACAGTTAAATTTTAAAAATGGATATAAAAACTGTTACTAGCATTCAAAATGAAATAAATGGAAATTAATTTGACTATTAAAATTGAAGAAATATATTTTGATTTTTTTTCTTGTTATACTGTTCCTTCAACAAGAAAAATTTTTTAATATGATTGTGTTAATTTTCAACTAAATTTTTTTGATAATGGTTAATAATAGAGATGGTCGTTATTGAATGTAACTGTTACTTAAAAATATTTATTAACTAATAATTGTTTAATAAATAACGTGTTCTTAAAAAATTAGGTTATAAAGATTATTTTTTCTTTCCTGCTTGTACAGTTATACCATACCGTAGCTGCTCAAATCGTTCCAGTATTAGTAACTTCTTAAGTCGTTACTGTATTGTGGAACTTTTCTACGTTACGTTATTTTGGCACTTTAAATAATTATTGTTATTTAGGAACATCGGGAACTTTAAAGTTGTTCTCGTTGTTTCGGAACTTTAAAGACATCGTTGTTTTGGTTTCTACCATTGAGTTTCCAAGATACACAGTAATGTATTTCAAGGTTTCGGTTGGACCGCTGCGTTGCTGATCAATTAATGAGTGTGTTCTCTTCGGCTCTCCAATGTGGAAAGGGGAAGCTAATTGTTGAAAAGCAGAAAGTGGATACATGAATAAATCGATATCATGGTTAAAACGAAAACATTTGTAAGAATGGGGAATTTTACAGATACATTTCATGACAATATTGTGAGGACATTTAATTTATCTTCAGCTTTTTATTAAATTTTGTTTTTTCTTATGAATATTAGTGAAATTTTTACTATGCTGAAATACTTTTTACACAAACTCGAAATTAAATTCAAAAATCAAAGGAAGCATGTAGTAATTTAAATTTAATGTCGAATTTCGAAAGTAAAATAATTATTTACCAAAAAAAATTATAGGAACTTATAAATTATTCAATTAAATTTGAAATATACTTTAAAAATTTATAGAATCCAAATTTTTTTTTTCATTATTTATTGAAAATAAATTTTGGTGTTGACAAAAACTATTATTGTTAAACCTTTCATCAGATGTATCTCTAAATGGTTTGTTAATTAATTAGCATAATTGGTTTGATATTAAATGAATAGAAGCATAGAAGCTTGATATTAAATGGTACAAAATTAATTATAGTAAACTTGTAACTTTATTTTTTTTAAATAAAATTATAAAATGAATATTTTGTGTATTGTCGTAGCAAAATCTGAATTTCCATCATTTATTTTTCAAGTTATGTTTAATATTTTACAATTATGACACAAAAATAATTGTTAATAAAATTACCTATCTTGTAGTTTTACTCTTAACTAATTTCATTACAACTATTTAAATAGAATTAATTCTATTGATAAGACTTTTAATATTTAATTTCATGTAACTGTAAAATAATTTTTCTGACATTTAATTCTATTTATACAAGATACATTCTGAAATGTCCGTTTGTAATTTTGAATTACACTTTTATGAGGATTGCGAAAAGAAGATTATCTTAATAATAATTGAAGCTATTTTATAATCTGTTTATTTAAAACATTTCTTTAAACATTTACATATTAAAATAACTTTTCTTCAACAAAAATTCAAATGTGTAAGAAGTACAATTCTGTCTCTTAAGAATTACATTAATTAGAAAGACTAAAATGAGTAAATTACTATGTAATTCTATATAGCATATTTCCCTCAACAATCATAGAAATATGAAAAGTAATAACTGCTTTTAGCATGTTTAAAATATGAAAAGTAAAATTGTTAAATCTGTTTATTAATTTAATTTATATAAGATCTTTTGATATCAAAAGATACATGCAGACCAAACAATACAAATTAAAAAAATTATTAGCATATAAAATCTTCTATTTGTGACAAAAAAAATTTTAACAAACAAACAATTTAAAAATTTTTTAATTTATTTATTGTGTCAATATTAAAAATTGCCTCGGTATTATTTACTGTAGTCATAGGTTTTATCTATTTTACCATAGCAATTTTCATATATTTTATTTAAAAACACTTTAATTACTAGTACTTTCAATTCATTTTATTATTACATCATAGCTCTTATATTTTTACTTCCCCATGAGGAGTAATGTCATCTAGTAAAAATATTTAAGATAAATTTCACACACAATTTAATTACATAGAACAGAAATGCCATGCATACAAAGTAAAATACTTAACTTATTAGAAAGGAAATTCCTAAATTCGAATAGTTTCTTGTAGGTGCAAAAAGTTCAGATTTATACACACAATTATTTATTTTTATACAAATTATTATTTTATATTTATGTTCATAAATATTTGTAGTTTCATAGTACATAATATCTATATACATTCAATTTTCCTTTGTTTATAAAAAGAATATATGAAGTAAAAGAAATGAAAGTAAAAGGTAAGAGATATTTAAATAGAAATTTATATGAAACAATGATTTAAAATTAATTATTAAATATAAGTAAGTTTAGTGTATATCACCTGGTTAAATTATCGTTATTACGTTTACGCGATTTGAAAATTTTGTGTTCTGTACTGATTTTACTATAAATAATGATAAATGGTGCCCATGGTAACTAATTAATATCAGTGATATATTTATAAGTTGATGATAGTGAAATTAGGAAATTTAGATGAAAATTAAATTTTTTAATTATATTGTTTCTCTAGTTAGAGAAATACTTTTTCCAAGTGAATATATTTTAAGTTGTATTCGAGCATAAGTCAAATACTCAATAGTAATCCTTTGCGTAAAAGGAAATCGAGTTATAATTTGTAAGGATTTATAATTGAAATTGAGATGAAGAATGTATGTAAATTCATCTAGTGAGAAATTGAATATGTGTGGCTTAAAAAAATTAAAATTTTGGCAAATTTTATACATTAAATAATAAATAAGTTAATAATAAGCAATTAAGATCATTGGGAAAGAAATTATGCAAGGACAGATGATTTAAGAATTTTTAATTGAGAAAAATTAATTGGCTGTAAAAAATTAATAAATCTAATTTAATTATTTACAATTTTTTAAATGAATAAATATAAATAAATAAAATAAGTTAATAAAAATCAATCATTTTACGGAGATACAAAATTTAATTTTAAAGTAGGAAATTCCTAAAAAAATTGAATAAAAAATATAAAAAATTCGTTACAATTTTTCATTGGGTGATTTCCGATATACTCATAAATACTAAAATTCCCCCTACATCTCTTTTCCTAGAGAAACCAGTTTTGTCACACTACGAAAGCGAACCAAAACAGTAACAACACTTGAAAATTTCCGTGAAAATATTGTATATAGCTATTATTTTTTCCCCCGAAAACAAGGAACACGTTTTTACTAGAAGTCACGACCAGAGAAAGTTAAGTTTGATCTGCTAGTTTTAAATACACTCGTATCCATAAATTAAGGATGATGCAAGTTCAGGCAAAGAAAGAGACAGAAGCAAAACAAATGTGACTTATTTGCAAAGTCTATTTATTAAACATTACGGTTAGCCTGAAGTAGAGCAAAAGATCAAAAAAGATGCAATATGTTTGACATATTTAATAAAAATTGCAATTTTTACTCCCTGGAGCAAATTTCAAAAAAGAACCTATTTTCAAAATCCAATATAACATCGTTGTATGATGGTTAATACATAATATGTCCCATGGCTTATGCAATACAGGCCGTACAACGCCTAGGCATGTTGAGTATCAAATTATCGATATGATCTTGGCGAATATTACACTACTCTATAACCAATGCTTTCCGAAGTTCCGGTAGACATGTGGGAGGGGGCTGACGGGCTGCAATTCGTCGAGCAAGCAAGTCTCACACATGCTCTATTGGATTCAAGTCCGGTGAGTACGATGGCCAGTACATACGAGTGATATCTTCCGATTAAAGACATTCGTTCCAGAATGACATCCCGATAAATGTGGCCTGTCATGGTTACATTCTAGACATGCAGGTTAGTTCTGGAACCAAGAATAATTCCTCCCCTAATAAGTAATCCTGCACCACCGTAACGGTGTCGTTCAATGTTGTTCTCTTGATGGTAACGGGTACCTAGCCCTCTCCGTATGAAAGTTCGGAGAGAATCAGGCTGAAAGCTAAACCTGGACTCGTCGGGAAGCATCACACAAGACTACTGTTGCGGTGTCCACAATGCATGCTCTCTACTTCAGGCTAACCGCAAGCAACAGTGAATTACGGTAAGTGGAACACATCTGACAGGCCTACGAGCATATAGACCAATGTCCCCTAAGAGTCTGTACACGTTCTGCCTTGTAACTGCCGTACTTGTTGCTGAAGAGAGCTGACGACACAGGTCTGAAGCTGTGCTCCGTCTGTTTCTTTTGGCAGTAACTGCCAAATACCGGTCCTCATTGGGGGTTGTAACTCAGGGTTGACCTGTACTGTAACGTCTATTCCCATTACCATCATCATGGAACCGTTGCCAATGCCTGGAGATGACACTCTAGGCGATTCCAATATCCTCGGATACTTCCAGCTGGGTACGTCCACATTCTAGAGGGCCGATAATTTTATCACGTAACACATCATCCAAATACTTCGTTTGTACCATAACTATGTGGTTATTGCACTGAATGGCTTTTATAGCGCTTGTGAGCAATTTTACTATTTTGAAACCTTTCCTTATATAAATTGTATATTGTATAATAAAATGAATACAGCAGTTAGTCTAGGAATGTTAATTACTACTAAATGAAACCATTTATTTGTATATCCATTGGGCATTTCTTGAAATACACGGGAATTTTGAAATTAATCAAAGCGAAAATCAGAAGTAACCCTATATGGGCGCACTACACAAAAACTCATTTTTTTCTCCTAAATTATATTTTATATAATAAAATGAATACCACAGTTAGTCTAGAAATGTAATTTACTATTAAATGAAACCATTTATTTTTATATCTATTGGGCATTTCTTGACATTTAATTTAATTTTGGAATCAATCTAAGCGACAATAAGAAGTCACCTGCACCATTTGGACCCACTACACAAAAACTTACTTTTCTCCTAAATTGTATATTTTATAATAACATGAATACAACAGTTAGTCTAGGAATGTTATTTACTACTAAATGAAACCATTTATTTGTATATTCATTGGGCATTTCATGAGATATAAGAGAATTTTTAAATCATATTAAGCGAGAATCAGAGTCACCCGCACCATATGGACGCACAACACAATAACTACCTTTTTTCCTAAAGTATATTTTATATAATAAAATGTATACCACAGTAAGCCTAGGAATGTAATTTACTACTAAACGAAACCATTTATTTGTATATCCATTAGGCATTTCTTGATATATATGGGAATTTTGAAATCAATCTAATCAAGAATCAAAAGCCACCCGCAACAAATGGGTGCACTACACAAAAACTCTCTTTTCTGCTAAATAATATTTTATCAAATAAAATGAATACCACAGTTTGTCTAGGAATATAATTTACTACTAAAGGAAACCATTTATTTGTATATCCATTAACATTTCTTAATATACACGGGAATTTTTAAATTAATCTAAGCGAGAAACAGAAGTCACCCAATTTGGGTGCACTACACAAAACTATTTTTTTCTCCTAAATTATATTTTATATAATAAAATTAATAGCACAGTTAAACTAGGAATATAATTTACTACTAAGTGAAACCATTTATTTGTATATCCATTGGGCATTTCTTGAGATACACGGGAATTTTGAAATCAATCTAAGCGAGAATCAGAAGTCACATGCACCATATGGACACACTACACAAAAATTCCCTTTTTTCCTGAATTATATTTTATATAATAAAATGAATACAACAGTAAGTCTAGGAATGTAATTTACTACTAAATGAAACCATTTATTTGTATATCCATTGGGCATTTCTTGATATATATGGGAATTTTTAAATCAATCTAATCGAGAATCAAAAGCCACCCGCACCAAATGGGTGGACTACACAAAACCTCCATTTTCTCCTAAATTATATTTTATCTAAAAAAAATGAATACTATTGTTTCTCTAGGAATGCAATTTACTACTAAATGAAACCACTCATTTGTATATCAATTGGGCATTTCTTGAGATACACGGAAACTTTGAGTTCAATCTAAGCGAGAAACAGAAGTCACTTTATTTAGGCAAACTACACAAAAACTCACTTTTCTATTTAATTATATTTTAAATAATAAAATGAATACAACAGTTAGTCTAGGAATGTAATTTACTACTAAATGAAACCATTTATTTGTATATCCATTGGGCATTTCTTGAGATACTCGGGAATTTTGAAATCAATCTAAGCGAGAAACAGAAGTTACTCTATTTGGGCGAACTATACAAAAACTCATTTTTCTTTTAAATTATATTTTATCTAATAAAACGAAGACCATTGTTTGTCTAGGAATTTAATTTATTACTTAATGAACCCATTCATTTGTATATCAATTGGGCATTTTTTGAGATACACGGGAATTTTAAATTCAATCTAAGTGAGAAACAGAATTCACTCTATTTGGGCAAACTACACAAAAACTCACTTTTCTCCTAAATTATATTTTAAATAAAAAAATGAATACCACAGTAAGTCTTATAATGTAATTTGCTACTAAATGAAACCATTTATTTGTATACCCATTTGGCATTTCTTGATATATACGGGAATTTTGAAATCAGTCTAAGAGAGAATTATATGCCACCCGCACCATATGGGTTCACAACACTAAAACTCCCTTTCTCCTAAATTATATTTTATGTAATAAAATGAATGCCATAGTTAGTCTAGGAATATAGTTTACTATACTAAGGGAAACCGTTTATTTGTATATCCGTTGGGGATTTCTTGAGATACACGGGAATTTTGAATTCAATCTAAGCGAGAAACAGAAGTCACCCTATTTGGGTGCACTACACAAAAACTCACTTTTCTACTAAATTATGTTTTAAATAATAAAATGAATACCACAGTTAGTCTAGGAATGTAATTTACTGGTAAATGAAACCATTTATTTGTATATCCATTGTGCATTTCTTGATATATACGGGAATATTGAAATCAATCTAAGCGATAATCAGTAGCCACTACACAAAAACTCACTTTTCTTCTAAATTGTATATTGTATAATAAAATAAAATGAATACAACAGTTAGTCTAGGAATGTAAATTACTACTAAATGACACCATTTATTTGTATATCCATTGGGCATTTCTTGAGATGAAAGAGAATTTTGAAATCAATTTAAGCGAGAATCAAAAGTAACCCTGTATGGGCGCACTACACAAAACTTTTTTTTCCCTAAATTATATTTTAAATAGTAAAAGAAATACCACAATTAGTCTAGGAATGTAACTTACTACTAAATGAAGCCATTTATTTGTATATCCATTGTGCATTTCCTGAGATACACGGGTATTTTGAAATTATACAAAGCGAGAATCAGAAGTCACCCTATTTGGGCGCACAACACAAAAACTCGCTTTTCTCCTAAATTAGATTTTATATAATAAAATGAATACCACAGTTAGTCTAGGAATTTTATTTACTACTAAATGAAAACATTTATTTGTATCTCCATTGGGAATTTCTTGAGATATAAGAGAATTTTTAAATCATATTAAGCGAGAATAAGAGTCATCCGCACCATATGGACGCACTACACAAAAACTCCCTTTTTTCTTAAATTATATTTATATAATAAAATAAATACCACAGTAAGTCTAGGAATAGAATTTACTGCTAAATGAAACCATTTATTTGCATATCCATTGGGCATTTCTTGAGATGAAAGAGAATTTTGAAATCAATTTAAGCGAGAATCAAAAGTAACCCTGTATGGGCGCACTACACAAAACTTTTTTTTCCTAAATTATATTTTAAATAGTAAAAGAAATACCACAATTCGTCTAGGAATGTAACTTACTACTAAATGAAGCCAATTATTTGTATATCCATTGTGCATTTCCTGAGATACACGGGTATTTTGAAATTATACAAAGCGAGAATCAGAAGTCACCCTATTTGGGCGCACAACACAAAAACTCGCTTTTCTCCTAAATTAGATTTTATATAATAAAATGAATACCACAGTTAGTCTAGGAATTTTATTTACTACTAAATGAAAACATTTATTTGTATCTCCATTGGGAATTTCTTGAGATATAAGAGAATTTTTAAATCATATTAAGCGAGAATAAGAGTCATCCGCACCATATGGACGCACTACACAAAAACTCCCTTTTTTCTTAAATTATATTTATATAATAAAATAAATACCACAGTAAGTCTAGGAATAGAATTTACTGCTAAATGAAACCATTTATTTGCATATCCATTGGGCATTTCTTGAGATGAAAGAGAATTTTGAAATCAATTTAAGCGAGAATCAAAAGTAACCCTGTATGGGCGCACTACACAAAACTTTTTTTTCCTAAATTATATTTTATATAGTAAAAGAAATACCACAATTAGTCTAGGAATGTAACTTACTACTAAATGAAGCCATTTATTTGTATATCCATTGTGCATTTCCTGAGATACACGGGTATTTTGAAATTATACAAAGCGAGAATCAGAAGTCATCCTATTTGGGCGCACAACACAAAAACTCGCTTTTCTCCTAAATTAGATTTTATATAAAAAAATGAATACCACAGTTAGTCTAGGAATGTTATTTACTACTAAATGAAAACATTTATTTGTATCTCCATTGGGCATTTCTTGAGATGAAAGAGAATTTTGAAATCAATTTAAGCGAGAATCAAAAGTAACCCTGTATGGGCGCACTACACAAAACTTTTTTTTTCCTAAATTATATTTTATATAGTAAAAGAAATACCACAATTAGTCTAGGAATGTAACTTACTACTAAATGATGCCATTTATCTGTATATCCATTGTGCATTTCCTGAGATACACGGGTATTTTGAAATTATACAAAGCGAGAATCAGAAGTCACCCTATTTGGGCGCACAACACAAAAACTCGCTTTTCTCCTAAATTAGATTTTATATAATAAAATGAATACCACAGTTAGTCTAGGAATGTTATTTACTACTAAATGAAAACATTTATTTGTATCTCCATTGGGAATTTCTTGAGATATAAGAGAATTTTTAAATCATATTAAGCGAGAATAAGAGTCATCCGCACCATATGGACGCACTACACAAAAACTCCCTTTTTTTAAAATTATTTTTATATAATAAAATAAATACCACAGTAAGTCTAGGAATAGAATTTACTGCTAAATGAAACCATTTATTTGCATATCCATTGGGCATTTCTTGAGATATACGGGAATTTTAGAATCAATCTAAGCGAGTATCAGTAGTAACCCGCTTCATATGGACGCTCTACACAAAAACTCACTTTTCTCCTATATTGTATATTGTATAATAAAATGGTTACAACAGTTTGTTTAGTCTAGGATTGTAATATACTACTAAAAGAAACCATTTATTTGTATATCCATTGGGCATTTCTTGAGATATAAGAGAATTTTAAAATCAATTTAAGCGAGAATGAGAAGTCACCCGCACAATATCTGCGCACTTCACAAAAATTCACTTTTCTCCAATATTATATTTTATATAATAAAATTAATACCACTGCTAGTCTAGTAATGTTATTTACTACTAATTGAAACCATTTATCTGTATATCTATTGGGCATTTCTTGAGATATACGGGAATTTTGAAAGCAATCTAAGCATGAATCAGAAGTCACCCGCACCATATGGGCGCACTACACAAAAACTCAATTTTCTCTTAAATTATTTTTTATATAATAAAATGAAGACCACAGTTAGTCTAGGAAAATAATTTACTACTTAATGAAACCATTTATTTGTATATCCATTGGGCATTTCTTGAGATACACGGGAATTTTGAAATAAATCTAAGCGAGAATCAGAATTCACCCTATATGGGCGCACAACACAAAAACTCACTTATATTTTCATGAAATTTGTGTGTTTCAGTCAAATTTCATGATTTTTAAGTACTTCTTGTGTATTTGATAATATTGAAATAATACAGGATACTGAGAAAGTAAGAGAGATTCTCATGAATGAGACAATTTTAGTATTAGTTTAAATAGACTATAAATATAGTATTTTAGTTTAAATATGATTTATATAAAAAATAGTTTTAAAGGATATTATTTTAAAGGTTTTTACCTCGTTTGATAAGAATATTTCATAACCATTTATTAATGTCAATTGAAGCTAGGATGACAACCGAATGGTTGTTATTCAGCCCTTTTCTTCAAGAATTCAATTCCCGCTTTAGATTAGCGACTTTGTAGATCTAGTAGCTGAATGGATTTTGCTTTTTCCTGTGGTTTAACAATTCGTGGAATCAAATCCCACCTAAGAATGGAATGTTTATAGTGGTTTGGAGTCCACTTGAAGTCTTGTGTCCCTGTGTTATTAATCTTCGGTTGCAAAAACTGACATCTGAGTGATAAACCTTGGGGTTTTTTAATTATATGAAGACTTTAAACATACAATTTGGGAATAAAACCCAATAAAAAGGGAAAAACTAAAAATAAATTTTGTAACACAATTACAAAAATAAATAAATAAAATAAAATATTAAAAAAAAACTAAATGTATTTATATACTTCCAATTACAATGAGAAATATATTATTTTTTAAATTGTCAGAAACTAATTGAAAATGAAGGAAAAGCTAAAAAATAACATATCAATGAAACTAGAATATTTCGTCTTTGATTAGGCATCTTCAAAAACAATTTACTGATTTTCCAATGAGAAACCTTAAAAAAAATGAAAAGTATAAATGAAAAAATTGAGAAATGTATTTTGTTCTTGTAGAACTACACTGAGTATTAATATTATGAATATTACGATTTCAAGAAATGCTTAAGAATAAGCGGTTGAAATTCAATTCCTAACAATGTATTCGCAATTTTGATACAACTTTAATCAATTTGATAGAAAACCTGAAAACATTAAGAACAATGTATGAATAAGCAAACGTGTGTGTATTAGGTATAAGATTTACATGTGAATGGAAAGAAAAATTTGAAAACATAAACTGTGGAAATTGGAGAAAAATCAAAATATTCAATTTGATCTTCTCAAGGTTTAAGTCATAATCAAATAGCTCTGAAAGAAATATTTCTTTAGTAAAATTTATAAAGTGAGAAATAAAAGCAATCATAGTTTCAGAAAGACAGAAAAATGTTTGTAAGCTACAAATATAATACTTTGTTCTACATCATACATACAGAAACAAGATGATCATATATGATTAAATAATATAATTATTTAATTGCCTGATTTTGATGCTAAATTAATGGGAATTAAGTTTTTGGTTAAATATGATACAAATGATTTAATATAGTTTTAAGAAACTACTTTAAATCTCTCTCGGAATTGAGTCGATAATATCTACTAACTTAACTAAAAATGATGTATTATAAATATATATATATATATATATATATATATATATATATATATATATATATATATATATATATATATATATATATATATATATATATATATATATATATATATATATCATTCATTCATTAATATAATAAAACCGTCTTATTTCAATCAATATATTCCTTGGTTCATGCGAGTAAATCAATGACATCAAAATTGAATTACTCATAGAGTATCTGCTTCCAATGTGCGTTTGAATATTTGCATTATTAGCAAAATTACATTAATGTAAAATTCCTTTAAATTTTAACAGGTTCTTTCAATTACTTATTTTTTTGGGAGGGAGATGAATGAATTTTTCTCTAAAAACTGTACACAAGTATCTTCCATCTAATATGAGCTTTAGTATGATTTTATTGAATAGTAATTTTGTTTCCACTTTCATTCCTCTTTAAATATGCAGAATATGAATTATAAGATGAGAAAGATTAGTTGGCCAAGGATAAGAAGAAATCTGTTATGTAAAATATGGGAAAATTGAAAAATATGGAATATGAATTAAATTTTGTAAGTTATTAATTTCTGACGCAACAATTAATCGGTGTAAACTAATTAATATCGCTAAATAGTTGATTTGGGAGATACTTATTAGTTTATTTAAATAATTCCGGGATAATAATTCTAAAAGTGTCAGTTATTTTAAAAAATCGAAGGATATGAGATGCAAATTAAATAACAAGCTTAAATTAAGGCTTTGTTTTTGTATACTTCGATTTGTGACCTATAATTCATTTTGTAAATAGTTGATGCTCCAGTGAACATCTTACAGAAATAGAATATTTAGCACAGTTAAAATACCTCCACAATTGGAACAATTTTATTTTCTCTTTTAAATGTGTATGAGAAAGAAAAGATTGGACAAATTGATTGGCAATACATAAGAAGATATGACATCCCTATGTAAAAGGAAAAATCTGTATAAGTATGGTAATTATATTAATATATTACCCAATAAATAATTTGTGAAAATTAATGCCGCAATGCAGAAGTTTCCAATATCGACTGTTTTTAAATGCGATTTCTTATAATTTATTTAATAATTCATTAGAAATAATTTTCATTAAATCTAAGGTGACATAAAAAAGGTAAGTTTTTAATATTATTATTTTGCTTTAAAGATAAATGTATTAAAAATGTGTATTTGTGAGTGTGATACATTCTAACTTCTTTTGTGATAGTTTTAAGCTGATGTGAATCATTCTTAACTTAGAAAGCTTTGGATTTCGCCACCCAATAGCTGCATCGCTTTGCTCCAATTTAAATATATAAATATTGGAGCTTAACGATGAAGCCATTGGTTGGTCATTAAAAGAATATTTATCAATCTTTGTGTAAGAGAGAAGTTTACTAAAGTAAGTATAAAAATTCTAGATACTATTTTTTACTTATTCTATGGATAATTATCGTTTTACGATTTAAAAATTATGAAATTGCTATAATGACTAAAACTTGCGACTTTATACAAATTACATAAGGTAAAAATATAGGAAATGCTCTTATGTCTATGAATATGCAATAATTTGTAACAAATATTTATATATTTATATTTTATCTGATTTCAAAAATCTAATTATTTGGAAAATGTTCGGTTATTAAGGGATAAAATAAAATGCATAATTTGTTGAAAATCATTTGAAGCAATATATATATATATTATATATATAATAATATATATTAATAATAATATTAATATATATATATATATATATATACAAATATTTTAAAAGCAATTAGTTGAATATTGAGAATAAATAGAAATGTTTTAAATTTTATTTACAAATATCGAATAAAACATATTAGAACCAAAATTTCTAAAGTTTATTTTAAAGTTTTAATTTTTTTTAAAAGTTTGATAGTTTAATTTGCGATGTATAATTCGTTTTGTGATTAATTTATGCTGTTGTATATATTTTTTATATTTGTAAAAACAGAAGAAAGACTTATTGGATCTCCTGGTTATATTAACATCCTTTATTCCTATTTAAATACGCAGATAGGATTAATAAGACGCGAATGATTGGTTTGCCATGGATAAGAAAATATTTGTCTTTATTTATGGAAAAATTGAATAATATGGAATAGGAATTAAATTTTTTAAGTTATTAGTTTGATATCCACTTATTAATTTGTGTAAACTAATTAATACTGAAAAATATTTGGTATATTTGGGAGATACTCTCTTCTTAGTTTATTTAAATTACTGCTAGATAATAAATATAAAAGTGTGAGTTACTTTAAAAATTCAAAATATATGAAATGCTAATAAAATAATAAGATAGCAAGTTCAAAATACTACTTTATTGTTTTATATTTCGATTTGTGACCTATAATTCATTTTGTAAATATTTTATGCTCGTGTAAACTTTTTACACAGAAATAGAAGTATTTAGAACAGTAAAAATATCTCCACAATAGGAACAACTTTATATTCTCTTTCAAATTTATTGAGGAAAAGATTGGACAAATTGGTTGGCAATATATAAGAAGATATGTCATTCTTATATAAAAGGGAAAAAAACTAAGTATGGGGTAATTATATTAATATATTACCCAATAATTAATTTGTGAAAATTAATGCCGCAATACAGAAGCTTCGAATTTCGGCAATTTTTATATGTTATTTCTTAATTTATTTAGAAATTCACAGGTAATAACTTTCATGAAATCTAAGGTGACATAAAAAAGGTAAGTTTTCAGTATTATTATTTTGCTTTAAAGTTTATTGTATTAAAAATGTGTATTTGAGTGTGAAATATTCTAACTTCTTTTGTGATTGTTTTAAGCTGATGTGAATCATTCTTAATTAGAAAGCTTTGAATTTCACCACCCAATAGCTGCAACACTTTGTTCCAATTTAAATATATAAATATTGGAGTATCGGGATGAAGCTATTGGTTGGTCATTAAAAGAATATGCATCACTCTTTGTTAAAGAGAGAAGTTTTCTTAAGTAAGTATAAAAATTCTATTTATTGTGTTGCTAATTATCGTTTTAGAATTTAAAATTATAAAATTGATGTAATGAAAAAACTTGGAATTTCATACGAATTACATAAAGTAAAAATATAGCAAATTAAATATTATAAAAGTTTATTTTTAAATTCTAGGTACATTTCAAGCATTTTGCTATTACGTGTTATGAATTTGATATAATAATTTACTTTTCATTTTTACTTATGATTCTTAACCATATTTAATTACTTTGGCAATTTTTTTAAATCAGTAAATATAAATATATGTATACACTTTGTTACTAAAAATTCTTTTTATCTCAACAGTTAGCAAAAATTGGAATTTTTAAAATTGAATAAAATTTTTACAATGTTTTTATTCAGTTTTCATAGATTCAACAAAGTTTTGTTGAGTATTTCGAGAATTGTAATGCTAAGTGCACGTGTGACGAATCGAAAAAAAAGCATCTAATTATATATTACTTTTAAATAAACACAACACATACAAAGACACCACATAATACTCATATTCAGAAATAATCACATTGAAGAAAATTAAAATTTGTGGGCTGTCTGTGCATCGAGACAGTCATTTTGAAGTCCCCTTGCCAACTCTCTGATTTTCCCTCTTACCCTCTTAAAATTTTCTATATCGGAAGTAGGCTTTCTTGAAAACTTGAAGAATCATCTAACGTATGACAATATGTATACATTATCATTAAATAAATAAGATAAAACTATAAGGAATTTTTTTATTTTTATGCAGAAAAAGAATCAAAATGAGAAAATCCAAATGGAAATTCGTAATTGTTATACCTACCGATAAAATATCTTTAAATTTTACTATTGTAACAAATTGATATTTCGATTTGTGATGTATAACTCTTTTTTGGCTATTTTCAGTCCTTTTGTGGCTTTCTGATATAATGTTTCTTAATGTATATTATTTCTGAAATACAAACAAATTCTGACTTCTTACTTTTATCTAGAATTTATTACATAGTTTTAGAAATATGACATATTTTCAGACGAATAAAATATGATAAAATTTTGAAATAAAAGAATTTTATTTCATATTTCATTTGTTCGCAAATAGGTTCAAGATAAGAATGTTATATATAAATTGGAATTAACCATTTAACACAGTAACGTATTTTATAAATATTCTAATTATAAATTGATATTTTGATTTGGGATTGTTTTTGATTGAGTAATTCAATTTGTAATTATTTCATGGTTTTAATTAAATAATTGCTTTTTCATTTCGCATAGTAAAAAAAAATGTTATGTGAACATTTAGCATAATAATTATACTTAAATGATCCATATAGTAGCCTCGTAAAAAGGCGTTTTTGTGTACAGAAGATTGTTGGTTCAATTCCTGACTTTGTTACTGAAAAAAGAATCTATATGTTAAATTTCATACCATTTAATTTTTCTCTGCTGGCGAGAGATTAGTGTCAATTCAAATACCGACTTCGTTATGCGATTAAGGTACCGCATTATGTGGTTATTTTGCTTAGTGATTTCGATAAGCATGTTTATGCAATTAAAAAGGTATGCAATAAAATATGAAAAAAATGAAAATGCAGCATATTAAATAGAAAAAAAAGTTGTCATGAAATTATTTCAGTATATCTTAGGTTTTAATTTTTCTCAATAACAAGACTTAGTTATTCACAATCTTTTTGCTACTTTTGTTTTTTAAAAACATATTTCTTTGTTCCAATATCTTTCTAGAGTAAGACAAATTAGAGAGTAAATTCTATAATAAAAGTTTCTCTTTTAAGATCAATTAAATTTTCCAATAAATGCAATTGTAAAGTAAGAACTTTGATGTCATGGTATTATACTCATTTTACAACGATCATTTACGAAAAATAACTATCAAATACTCCAATAGAGTAATTGGTCATATAAACTATAACTTTATTTATAATTACAAATAAAATTAAAAACTGTCGAACTTTTCGAAAAATCTATTTCAGCTTATAGCAGAGGAAAACTAATGTTGATCCACTAATTTATGTAGCTAATAAACAGTACTGCATTATTCTTTCATATTTAAAAGATTGCTTATTAAAATAAAAATAGGCTATAGATGACTCTTCTAAGACCATTGTTGCTATCAGAAAAAGAGTTTCTTAAAAATGCTTCTCTTTAAAAAATTTTAATAAATTTTAAAAACTATTTTGTGTTAAATTTTATTTTTTATGTGTGTAATGTACTACGCAAAAGTAATACAAAATGTAATTAAAATTTTTAACTGTACAATGAAGAATTTCAGTATTTCTGTAACATGCGGTACAGGATCAATTTTATTTTATCAGCCAAATAAGCAATTATATTTTCCAAGCTCACAAAATGAAATATCTGAATAGCCATTATCATTAGCCGTAACTGGACATATCACCAAATTATAAAGGTTGATTTTAGAGTTTAACAATATGAAATTAAAATTCATTGAATAACTCTATATTCTAGAGAACAAAAAGAAGCAAAGAAAAATACCAAATGAATGAGATAAGTAAATTACTTAAAATTTTGA
Organism: Latrodectus hesperus; assembly: GCA_037975125.1. NCBI lineage: Eukaryota > Metazoa > Arthropoda > Arachnida > Araneae > Theridiidae > Latrodectus > Latrodectus hesperus. The sequence goes on from CM075856.1 coordinate 6,500,724, forward strand.
CAAGTAACTGCCGATTTCGTACACTTGGTTCCCAATAATATTTCCGGTTATGACATTTTCATTTGGTAAGTTGTCTACATTTTTAAATAATATTATAATAACAATTTATTACATATTAGAAAAATAATTAAAGTTGGAAAAATAGTGTATTTAAAAATCTTTAACTTTAAAAGTAAGCAAATTCTCATAATTTTTACCAATCATCGTCTAATAAATAATTAAATCGTATAACTCGAAAAATGACAATTTTTAAAAAAAGTAATTTTTATAACATTTTAAAGCAACGCATTTTATTTTAAAACGTTTAAAATGTTATAATCAAATTTAGATTTACAGTAAAAGTAAAAATTTGCTTAATTGGAGCTTCAGTTATTTATTTTTTCTCAATTACTATTAAACCAAAAGTCTGTGCTTACCAGAAATTGAATAAATTGATTTTCAAGAAAATAGCAAAATTTTCGCATAAAATATTTATAGTCAATTGAACTTTTTGTTCATGGTTAACTATTAATTTCTATATATTTCAAATACTAAAGCATGTTAAATATAAATAACTTAAAAGTATTATAGTGAAATTCATTCAGAAACCTTCATTTATCTTTCAAAAAAAAAAAGTTTTTCAAATAAAACTCTAATAAGATATAAGATTTTATTCATTTAATAATTGTGGTCATATTTATAAAATATGCAGAGAAAATAAATATTTTATTATAAATATGAAGCATTGTGTGTGTGAGTAACAAAATTAAACTAATAACTATTATACTCGCTTACCTTTTTCTCGTGCTTTAATCTGATGATTTGTGTAAATATTTTACCCGTGATCATCACGATAAGTTACATAATTGTAAACATTCACAATGGTCATCAGAACAAAACAAGTGTTTGCTTTTAAAATACAAAATGCATACAACTGAATAATTAGTTGTGAATTTTTCACATTCTAAAATATATTAAATATTTATGATGAATGTGTCTTTTAATGAAATTCCTGCACAAAACATATTTTATTTTTAAAATAAATCCAAAGTTCTTAGCTAAAGTTTCAATTAATATTTTGTTTAATATTAATTACGTCATATTTCCAGAAAATCTTCATTAAACAAATAATTTATTATAAAAATGAAACACTGAGTTATGAAATTAAACTAATAAGTTTTGTACCAGCTTTCCTATTTTTGAAGTGTTTTAATATAAAGATTTGAGTAAACCCAATTTACTCTCCATCGAGTAGGTTTTATAAGGGAAAACACAAACAAAAGCCATAAGTAAAACGAATGATAATTTTTAAAATATAAAATATATAGAGATGAGTTATTAGATAATAATGATTGGTTATCAGTTTCTGAAATTTTCCAAAACTAGATCATGCTAAGTATTAATTAAGAAAATTAATTTCCAGTGATATTCATGTACAGAAAATTTGTCTGTTTTTTTTTATATAAATTATCAAGTTTTCAATTAAAATTGTAATATTTTCACTAATATCAAATTGATAATTAAAATATCTTCAAAAGGGTTCGTCAAGCAAATATTAATTTACAATTATAAGATTTTTTTCTAAATAAAAAACATTATATATAAGCTTACCTTTTAGTATAAATGTTTCAATCTGATGATTTGTGCATAAACATATTAAGCCGAAAACCTTCAAGTATGTTATATCATAGAAAACATATTCGAAGGTATTTAGCCTAATAGAGTTTATTTTTTAAACTACTCAATTTTTTCAAAGAAAATTCTTTCTGTTAATAAGCTTACCTTTTCTTAAATTTGCTTCAATCTGTTGAGTTACTTAAACATAGTCTACCCATGTCCATCCTGTAATGCTGCATTATGAAAAGCATTCAGCATGGTTATGAGCAAAACATGGTTTATTTTTTAAAATACACAATTTTCCAAGAAAAATTCGCTCTATTAATAAGTTTACCTTTTCTTAAATATGTTTCAATCTGATGGTTTTCTTAAACATATTTTACTCATGTTCATCCTAGTACGTTTTGCTATGAAAAACAGAATAGTCATGAGAAAAACAGTTTATTTTTAAAAATATGCAGTTTCTTTAAAAAAAGCTTATTATTAATAAATTAAATGAATCGGTGGTTTCTGATAGACAGTTAAAGAAGTTTCTTTATCATATATTTCTATGTGTAAAATGTAAAATTCAAATGTCGGCAAGTATTATTTGTGTAGTGTATAGTAAATACAAAATAATAATTTTAAATAAATATCTTGTATTTTTAAATACGTTGGCATTAAAAGTAGCATTAACTTAAAATATCTAATTCGAGATAGGGTATTTTTAAATTTGTGTCAATGAGACAGCAATTTAGATGTGAAGGATTTTAATGCGTCATTTATTTATTTTATACATTTTCTTGTGTAATTAAATGAATAGCTTGTGTGAGAGAGAGAGAGAGACAAATTCTTTCACTGATCCATGAAATTCTAATAAATTATTCATTTTCGATAATGCAAGAAAGTGTAAGTGGTTATTTCTTTACTTTTCAATTATAGACCAACCAGTGAGGAACATTACTTCCATGCATTTTTCCTATTATTAAATAAATAATGTTCAAATATTCCCATACTATTTTAAATAAAATATTTCAGTTTATTTATTAAAATATCTTTACAATATTATGCATAATGGATGATAAAAATTGTTTTTCATTAAAAATGACCAACAATATTCTCTATCCTTGATATAAAAAAAGATTTATTCAGTTTTAATCATTTAATTTCTATATATGTTTCTTTGCAATTGGTCTCTTGTCACTTAAAAAATGTTTTTAAAAATTTACATTTAAAACAAAATTAACTGTCAAATATGCGATTTATTAATTGCCATTGAATATTCTGTGACGGCAATACAAATATATATATACATTCAAGTTATCGATAAAATCTATAGTATCTAATGTAATTTTAAACTATAACACCATATTTGACAGTATGTGAATGCATACTTCTACAGTAGATTTACTAGACATCAAGAAGTCTTATTTTCACCATTAAAAACTTAATTTTACATCCATTACCGTAATTTTTTAGTTTATTGCGTGTATATAAAATATACAATTACACTAATTAAGAATGGATATTTTAATATATTGATTTCAACAATTTTGATAGTTTAATTTATTGCTAATATTAATCTCATTAATAATACATTGTTTCTTTTTAAAATTTTGTTGCTCGAAGCATTCAAAAAATATTTTTTATTAATACATCAGTCTAATAAATTACTATAAAATGGTCTTAAAATTTACTATAATATGCTAATAAAAATAATAAATTAAAAATATATCTATATGATACAAAATTTCGAATTTACAAACACAAAGATTTGCGGATTTTCTTATCATGAACTGGAAAAATGAAACTTGAGTAATTGCATTTGTTTTGTTGCAAAATATTTAGTGCAGTATGAGTGTATAGTAATAAACTTGTAAATTTTAACAACTTATTGTTTATATAATTGTGAGAAGAAAGATATATTTATAAAAATCAACTGAAGTAATTCTTTGCATGAATTACGAATGATATAAGCACCCAGTATTACTTTGTTCAATTGTAGGCAGTCACATTTAATTTACGTTTATTGATTTAGATATTTTAAACATAAGAAAAATTAGTTAGTCTTACCTGCAACTTAAATGCTAATTGGATTTATAAAATAGTTACCATTTAAAAGAGTGAGCAAATGCTCTTTTTGATAAAAAATATATTTTAGATTAATTTTTACGTAAACCATTTCAAAACTTAAGCATATTTCTGAATTTAATATAATATAATAAATTTAATTACCTTAAATATTAATTTGCATTAAACTTGAATGGTTTTGAAGAAATAACATATACTTTAAACACCGAAAAATTCAAGAGAAAATTGCAATAATAAGCATTTTGAAAAATATTAAGCAACGATATGCATGAGTTTCACACTACAAAACATTTATGACCTTATTATTTTCCCCTGCGTATCAACTGATGAATTATATAAATTTGTTAGGCTCAAAACTATTGCACTATATAATATATTAAAGAACGTAAGGGGCAAAAGTTCGAAACAAAATAGTTGCTTATATATTATACTTTGACATAAATTGATGAATAAACATTTTCAAAACTGCCTTGAATTTTTTAGAAGTTAATTGTTCAGTTTCACTAATTAAACTAAAAGAATATTATACTCAGTTTTTTAATGATATTTTGAAATCTTTTCCTTTTCAAAATGTATTTAGTATATGAAATTTTTTCTTCAAGATATAATAACACATTTTTGTATCTAACTGCATTTTTCTAATAAAAACTCACAGTAATCAAGTTGTTCAAATGCCAGGGAATATTTAACAAATTCAACAAAAAACTGAAGTGACTCTACTAGTCTATATTTGACGCACATAATAAATAACAATAAATCACATTCTATATTTGACGATACGTTACAACAAATTACATCTAACATTATCTCAATTTATGAAAAAAGCTTCTATTGTGTTACATTCAACATTTTATATTGTTCAACATATTTTATTGTTTGAACTATTATAATTTAAGCTGTTTTATTTAAAAAAATAAATTAATTTTTGTCAAATATTATTTTTTACACAATTCAAAATCAGTGGCATTTGTAAAAAAACACATTTAAAACAAACTGAAGATAGTATAATTTAAAATTACCATCATCTTTCGTAGTGGCTATAGATATTAATTTCCTAAATTGGTGATTATATTTTTGTATTTTTAAATTTAATGTACGAAAAATATTTTACATTAAATTTTCTACTTGCATGAAACATCTTCAAACATAATCATTATTTTTAACTTTAAATATTTGTTTAAAAAATAAAATGAAAGCAATGAATTATGTAAAGCAAATATAGGCAGATAATAATTAATAATGTTTAAGTAATTAATAGTTAGTTAAGTGTTTTAAATAAACTTTGAGAAAAATATTTACTTACCAGTTTTATCAGTTGAATGTTGATAAATGAAATAAAAATACCTTCTACTCTTATTATTTAAATATTTGAAACAAAACTTAAATAATCAGAGTAAAAAACATGGATATTTCCTACAGTGAATCATTTGATAAAATTATATTGGATAAAAACTTTTTAAAAAGGCATTCACACACACACATCAATATTTGGTTTTTGCAAACATAAGCGCTAGTAAATTTTAATAAAATATGTTTTTTTTAAATAATAAATAATTTTTTTTTTATTTTTTTACTCATAAGAAGTTTGTAATTTATTCACACTTTAATAAATCATACTTACATAAAAAATATTCATTTTTCAAAGAAAATTTATTGTTTTTAACGATGCAGATGAGCACAAATGCAATACTAATGTTTTAAGATACTGTTCTTCAACTTGCATTTAAGAAACCCAATGTATATGTGTGACTCAGCATTTAATAATATTATTTATTGCATCGTTGTAAATAAAATTACTGAAACAGTTTTCATTATAACAAAAGTAATAAAAATACATATTTATAAATGTTATGAACAGCGCACACATCGGCAAAAGGAAATAAGAATTTATAAAGAAAATTCGTTGCTATAATACGGTAAGAAATAATTAATAAAGCCATTTATCATAATTATTCCTTGTAAATGAGACATTTATTAATGGTTTTTACTGAGGGTTAAATATCAGTGAACCTGTACTATCACCTGATACATGGCAGTAAGTCATTTCCTTAAAGAGAGGAATAAATTGTGTATTCACTCTGAAACACAGGTTATGCATATCGTCACGTGTCTTCAACAATGATGAAGGAAGTCAAACAAAACATTGCATAATAAATCGTAATGGTTTGAGCATACATAAACACAGACTTGGAAATACATTCCGGTTTCATTGATAAATTTCGTTGTAAAATAGTAAGATGCAGTCTGCATTCAAATGAGCGAGGAAGAAAGCGTAAAAAAGTGTTTTATATTCATACCACAGAATATTTAAATAAGAGGTTACTGGGATACACTGCCCAGAGTTTAAAACAGCAATAAATGAAAATCGTTGACATACAAATATACTGTTACAATTATACTGTTTTGATTAATTTTATTGTATTTTAGTCCATTGCTATTTTCAGTTTTATAATTTATTCTTATTTTAATTTGAAATAAATAATTAGTAGGGTAGATAATTTCAAATCTAGTGATTTATGGAATTTTGTGGAAAAAATAAAGCTCACACAGGTAAGAATTTCTCTTAATCATTCTTCATTTATTCTTCTTAGATTGTAAGAATATTAAATAAAGCGAATGAGATTTTATAAGTCTTTAAAAAATTACTTTAACAAGATTTTTGAAAAATATGAGATTATTTTCAATTTATAATAAAATACACTCACACACACAAAACACACACATTTCCATAAATTAAGGATAATGCCAGAATCGACTACTAAAGCTGCAGAAACACAGCAAAAGTGATTTATTCTTAAAGCCCATATATTAAACAAATAAGAAAGAACGAAAGAGATAATCTAGCAAACGGACAGGTTGCTCCAAAATGACGTTCCAAGAAATGTGTGTGTGGCCTGTCATGACTCCAATTTGAATATGATGATCTATTCAGGAGACCAGTATAATGCCTCTCCAAATGAAACACAAAATTACAAATTTGATGAATATATGTTACAAATGTTTAAACAAAATTATAATTTTAGCACTTAATGGCTAAAATTACATTTTTGAAGAAGTCTTAATGTTGATATAAGTATGTGCAATAAAACTAATTTTAAAATTTGAAGGGTTATTATTTTTCACGTCAACTTAAAAAATTTGACACGTACAATATTCGCTGTCCAAGTGGTCCTTACTATGGGCCATTGCACATTGTCAACTGTATTGCTCGCTTCGCAGAGCATATTCCATTATAATTGAGGGGTGAAAAATATTCTCATACATACTATCAGAAGGGGGGACGTGTTTTGTTTTAATAAAGAAGAGAATTCTAGGTAGGCTTTATAAAAAGACGTCGCTTTCCTTTATTTTATGGACAATGGAGCATCCAAATAACAGGAAACTGCTTTCTACATGGATAAATCAATACAATTTAGCCGATAAGTATGATTCGATAGAGACTCACTAATTTTTAAAAAGGGCAAAAATAAATAAATAAATAAATAAATAAAAATAATAAAAGGAAAAAAGAAAATAGTGAATATGGGAAAAAAGATGTTGGATTTCCACACTTGAGTAAGATTATATGGTGCATAAATGCTTTTGAATAAGACTATTGTTCTGATTATTCTGGTAACTGTCCCATTATGAAACAATGGTCAAAAACCTTTTTTTAAAAACTCACCAGTTTGATAAATGGAAGTTTTTAATACTTTTGCTGCATTTTTGATTTCATCGACCACTTTATGTTTCCAGAATTTTAAACTATCTTGGAAAGAAATAATGGTCTTATAAACTGCTGATTCGCGTGATCAGATATTTTAATTATTTTATATCAAACGGGGAATTGCTTTTGATTACTGATTAAATCATTCGGCATTTTGAATTACATAAAAAAAATTATTGCAAATAACTTACGAAATTGTTATCAAATTTGGTTTATACATAAACATGCATCAATATTTTAAGCAAAAATACTTTTGTTTGTGATGGATTGATTGCTCTACGGTCACTTTTTGCACACGGGAGCTAATTGGAGCAGGAACTACAGTTTAAAGAGGATTTCGAACTACTACAAACATCTAAGCTCGAGCTGGGAATCGAATTCACAAACAATTAAACTGAAGGAATGGATTCCAACTTTCAAAAGCCAGTTCAGCGAAAGTAGGCGTAAAATACTGTGGCGTTGAGAAGGGAGGGCAGTGGCAGGGCTAAGGAAAGAAAAGGGCTGACTTATCACTTTGAAGTGTCGAATGCTACCATGACCCCAGAGAGGGAAAGAGTGTGACGTCACAGGACATCGACTGGCTGGCATTCTCTACGTTAGCTCGTGTTAGTGATCTCTACTTTCTCATTCATTCTTCCTTGTTTTATGTTAATGTTTTAATTTTAAACAAGAGTATTCTTTTAAAAAGAAGACCTAAGATCTTGGGCTGTTGCCACGTGTTGAAATATATCTCAAAGTACGAAAGGAAAGCACATAATATTTCACCGATTTCCAAAAGAAAACCAAATATTTTCGAAAGAATGGATGCAAAGTGGCAAAGAAGTGACAAAATCAGTATCAAGAATACTAGAATGTACAGTGAGGGTTATCAGCAGAATGAATCAGCAGCAGTGAGGGTTATCAGCAGAAAGACGTCATGCAAAATCAAGTGCTTGGTTTGCCAGAGAGAGAAAAATATTAAAATCAACGGCTCTGCCTCATCTTAAATTGACAGATTTAAATATAATTCGCAATACTCCAAGAGAACAGAGACAAACGAAAGGAAGATTATTAGAGGCTTTTAAAAGAATCAAATTTTCGAGTCCACATAAATTAGGTGTTACAGAAAATCAATATTGATTTAAAATTTATATAAATTTTCTGTATCGCATAATGGTTAATTAATCAATGTGGACAACTGAATGCAGTGAATATTAAAAAAACACGGAAGAATTAAAGAACAAAATATTTTGGGCAGAAAGTAATATGAAATTCATTAAAAAGGAGCAAAAAAGAAATCTAAGTTCAACTACAAGAATCATGAAGTGATGAAAGTCAGATAAAAAGAATTGTTTTTAAAACGAATGTAAAATTAAAAACAAGAATAAATTTATTTCACTAGGAACATATTAAAAATAGGAAGACGGGTGGGAATAAATTACTCGTTTATATTAGGGAAAATGAGGAATATAAAAAATATGTTTATCTGACACTATTTCAAAATGTATACTGATTCGATCACTATCATCAAAATCTTATAGTTTTTAGCGGAATTGATTAGGATTTAATATGCAAAGTGCGAGTACTTTGAAAAGATGGTGCTCCAAGTTTAGCGGTATGCCTGGAATTCTAAAAAAATTATTGTTACTGATGAAAAAAAACTGCGAAACTTTGAGCAATTTGAAAAATATATGTTCTTTGAGCTTTGATGAAGTGCACATAGATTCGAAATTATGTTACGACTCTTCATAGGATGAAATACTAGGTCCATTTAGTAAAGTTCAAGTTATATCATTGAGAGGATTAATTTCCCCTTGGAAACACAGGCAATATATTTTTATTTCGATTGTAAAATGATTAAAAACTTCTATTTTTTACACTATAGTCTATACGGTAGGCTGTATTATTCATAAAATTTAAAATAATTCACTTGTAAATATATCAAGAAATGCAGTCGAGATGTCTTATCATTCTAAATGGATTACTTTAGTTCCTGCAGGGGAACTCATTATTCCAAAAAATCATGGATGGAAACAATACAACAAATGAACTTAATTTTTTACAAATTTCATGGCGACACCCTTTTAGAAAATGTCATTGCAAAATTAACATATGAAGAAGAATTTTCTTTTTCTACTGTAAATACAAATGCAGTTTAACTTTTGTATCGCTTGAGAACATTTATACGAATAAGACACTTGAATTGAAATGCAGCTATAGTATTTCACAATAATACTCAACAAAAAAACAGGAAGTAGATCAATAATCAAAAAATCAAAACAAACTGCAGCCATTAAGTAAATATATTTTTATATTAGTTTTACATTTCTAACTTAATTTGAACATTAATGATTATTTTTGAGGGTTTATTGAATAATAATTGCTAATAAACTTAATATTTAAGAACCATTTGTTTTTTTATCACTCTTATTAAAGAAAATTCAACTTAAATGTAAAAAATAAATATGCTTAGAATCCCTGAAGCTTATTTTCTTCGACATCTGACATCATCATCAAGGGCTATTTCCGGTGTTAGTTTTGGGGAGCATTTGAGCCAGCCCTTCTCTTCCCAAGCCCTAGGCAGTGGGGTCTATCAACCCCCAGTGACCATTATCAGGAAAGCGTCAAAAACATAAGATTTTTCAGAAAATTTCAATTTCATTTTGGTAAGAGTTTGAAATTTTTTCAGGAAATACTATTTTTGTTTATATTAATTGTATTATTTTCAGAAATATATATAAACCGCAAAGATTTGGAAGAATCAAACGAGGAAGAAAAGAACGGAAGAAAGAAGAAGAGCAATACAAAAATCGGAGGAGCGCTCTAATTTTTCCGTTGATTTATTCCTTTTAAAAATGTGTTCCGTTAATTGTACATATTTTGTTTGATAATTGCCTTAAAATAAATAACAAAAAAGTTTTAAACAATGAAGCTAGAAAGCCTGTTTTATCACAGAGGGGAAAAAATTGACTGAATAGAAGCAGCGTTAGATTCCTGTGTTTCTACTTCTGCTCAATTTCTGTTTCTGTTCTTGAAACAAACGAAGTTGGAGAGCAACACCTTAAAATGCACTTTAAAAAAATATTGAACCATTGATTTTACTTGACTTGTAAAATTATCTTGTACTAATATATATGAAACTCCAGAAAGTTTTGTAGTTGCAAGATTTGGTGAAATTTAGTTATTTCAAGAAATATATGTCTTCTAAATTTTGGAACATCCAACACAGTTTTGCTATAATGTCGAGATAAAAATAAACCCTACTGTGATTGATGAATTGATAAGGAAAAGCAGATAGTATTATTTATTATTGCTCATGCAACTAACATTAGTTAAACGGAAAAGAAATAGATGAATGCTTCCGAAATAGAGAAGGTTATATTTAAATATCAACAAGAATCTATGATGGGAAGAAAAACTGTTGCTTCATAAAAATGCGTGCACGTTTTCAAGCAAAATTAACTTAATATAACTTAATAGGAATATTAACTTAACCACAGAATATTAACTTAAATTTTATGAGAGAGAAAGATACATTTTTTTATTTATTAGAGCAAGGGTTGCTGTGAGATGACACTTTGAATTGCATTGCATATTATTTTTAAAAACAAACGCACTTTTTACTCATACACATTTTTTTCACTTGAATACTTTTTAAATCCTTGTCCAGCGTCGCAACTTCGAGCTGTTTCAACAGATCGAAGTGAGGTGTCAATATTCGTAACTTCTTCAATAGAAATTAATTCTCGCTTGCCTATATTGAACTAAGAGTAAAAGCAATAATAAAAAGTTCAAAGAAATTTCGTGTGAAGTATTTCACACTTTTACGATCAAGTAATCATTATTCTATTGAATATATATACCTAGTTATAAATAATAGAATTCAATCCTTTTATATGCTTTAATTGACTCGTTTAGTTATTTCATGAAATACCTATTTATTCTATGAAATGACGGATTTCACACTTACACAGTAACATATATACATAAAAAGTTTTGCGAAATAATTAGTAAATTAATGAACAACACAGAAATTGAACTAGTCATTTAATTAATTTTTATTTTAGAGCTTATCAAAAGTTACAAGTGTTATTTCTGTGTATGAAAACTTAAAGTATAAATTCCAGTAAACATCAATTACTATATTTAATAAAAGTAAAAGTAGCTGCTTAATCTGAAGATCTACAATAACTCCTTAAGTTCAAGGGAAAATGTCTATTAATTTATTAAATTAATAGATAACGAAGTGATATCATGCAGTTTTAATAAAATAAAATGTACCTATTTAAGTTCAACCAATGAAAATAACACTCGCTTCTAAAGAAACATTAATTATCTTCTTTGAATATCTCTACAACGGAGTGAAGTCTTCTCGAAAAAGCATCTATGAATACAAGGAAGTCATAGATATATTTTCGGCATATACTCACCCTTTTTAATAAAGAAATATCAAACCAGGAGAGGCCATATTGGGGAAAACTAGATCTACCAAGGGTCAGATTTCAATCAGGTATTTCTGAAAGAGCTGGAATGCTGATAAAAATGTCACAGAAGACTCAACTCAATACCTTAGGCATTTTTATTTTTAGAAAAAAGGCAATGACTCCTCAGTGTTATTAAAACTGCGTAAAAGAATTAAAGAGTCTTACTAGTAATTAACTTTTGTGTTATTTTACTCTACCGTGTGTTTTCATTTAAAAATATAGCCTATTATATATTAAAAAATATGATTTCTTTTATTTAAATTAAAAAAATTGTAAAAATCTGATTCTTTCTAAAAATCGACTTTTTAAAATAATTGTAGTAACACAAGTTTATTGCATGGAATATAATCTATTTTCACTATGGTAGCTATTGTCATTCAGAAAGATCCTACATTTAATTTAAAAATTATTTATACACTACAAAATCTATTGCATTTCAGTTTTTTGCGTATACGCACTTAACTGCGCGTTTTGGGCTTGAAAAAAATTAAATGAGGGGATGTTTAATTAAAAAATTATAGAAAACTACAAAAATACAAAAGTGAAGAGAGTTCCTATATAAATTTAAACTTTATTGAATCCTACATTAAACTGATAAAATATACGATTTAAACATAAATAGGGAAAACGAAAATTTATATAGTAATCAAGAAATATATAAAATTCAGAGACACAATTCCCATTCCTTACTATCCTTCAATATTAGGACTATATGTGGGAATGCGAGGTGCTATCCAATGAATATGTTCATAAAACATTTTTTTAATATAAATACTGATCAATATGAAAAAATTGAAACACTGATCAATTTGAAATATTAGTCTGTACGATGTAAAATATGTTTTTATTAAAAATTATTACATGGAAATTCGTACAATGCAAATGTTAAGAAAACATCTATAAACGGCTTAAAGCGACGGTATGTTTTATTTAGGTTTCGATTCCTGATGAAGCAGATGGAAAAATAAAAAAGGTAAATATGTCAGATGAATAGCGTAAAGGGCCTTTTGAACACAAACTCAAGCATTTTACAGCGAGAGTATAAAAGAACAATCACGTTTATTTTTATATATTGGTCTTCCTGGGATTTGACTATGGCATCCCGACTGGTAAAGGTAGTCCTTGTATAAAAACTGATATTCATTGACCATTCATGGCTTAGAATGAGATCACCTTTATCAATATCTCCTATGCACATTAACTACACTAATTTAGAATCAGGGAAAATCAGACGGAATTGGGGTACAGATTTTAATTATTATAATTATTTGGGAAATTTTGTTAAATCCAAGTTTTGACACCGCGTTATGAACAGCCTGACAGTTGAAGGACATTGTAAGATATTTTAGCATTCACCATGTAAATTACTGTCCGAAAGGGCTTTTCATACAAAATAAGCCGCATTCACTTGTCTCAAGGGAGGAAGAATTAAAAAACCTTAAGCACTCACTTTGACAGTCGTGCATGCAGAAGGCAGAAGCGCAACATCCATCTGGCGTTATTCAATGGAATATGGGCTCGAACCAAAAAGCTTCTACTCCGAAGAATGCTATCCAAACATTAGACCATGGTGAACCTTTAAAATTGAGTAAATACTTTTATTGATATCTGATATAAAACAAAACATGTCTAACTAAAATCCTTATTCTGCTATATCCACCAAGTTTTTGTTAGGAGTTGAAATGATAATCATTCCACAGAATAAAAGGAAATTTAAACTGTTGGTCTTTGTTTAATTTAAAACTTAGGCGATATTTTAGTTCAAATTTCAGAATGTAGCATTCATAATACATTTAAATCTTGTTAATATTTATTTGAACTTACATAAAACAGTTTTTGTTGTGATGTCATTAATTTAAGCTATGCAACGTCATTTTGGTGCTGCAGTCGCTATAAAAACGAAGGGGTGTGGTGCTTTAACCATTTTTTTTATTATGCGTAATTGCTGAGAGGAGAAAAAATATGTAAAATAGCAAATTCCTAATTTTGTCTATATTCAAATAGCGGAATTTTAAAAAATTACAATATTTACTATTTTTTTTTCAATTTTAAGAAAACATTGTTTTATTAATAATCATAAAAGTATTCAATTTATTGAAAAATTACTATGTTATTTATTGTAAATAAATGTATTTTCTCAAAACAGGGAAGGTATTTATGTTCTTTACAATATGCTGCCGATCAGAAATGCATTGAATCGTAAAAGCAAGATTTCCTAATTTGGATAATTTCTAAATATGTAACCAAAGGGAATTTTCAGGAGTTCTATACCTCGTTCAGTTTAACTGATCTATACTGAGATTACATTCAGTTGGTCCAAAACGTAGTTTGGAACTAAAGATAATTAAATAACAAATATTGTTATTTTTCTAAATTACACTTTTTTCCCAAAAGCTTTTGTATGCTCTCTGTGGATTCTGTTTTTATCAAATATAGGAGAAAATATATATTTAAAAATGTTCATCATTACCTTGTGAGAAAGTAACTTTGAATGGAGAAGAATTTGTTGGATTGTTTTCCATGTTAGAGCATACAGTAAAAAAGGTAGTTCTGCTTCAAATGTTAAATGCTCGAAATACTTGTTGGGTTCATATATTACGAGTTCAGTGGCTAATTCTGCAGAGGGTATAAAAAGTATGTCTCCAATTAATAATGGAGCAGTAGCACTTCTTCAAAATTTAAAAGAAAGCATTGAAATTCCGCATCAAATAGAGATGATCTTGTTATCTTAATTCATACAAGGAATTTATCGCCTAAGGATAAAAGTGAAAGATATTCCCAAGATTTTCAAAAATCTCCGCGCACTGCTACTTTCAGCAACTGTTTACCAATTAAAATCACAATATTTATATTTGTTTGCAGTGTTAATTACTTTATCTTTTAACTTTGATGGAACTGATAAAGATTTTATTTCTTCTTATTTCACAAGAAATGGCTTTGATTACATTTACTGATAGTTTTTACTTAAATTATATTCCAGTTTTAAACTCACGAAGATTGATTGTTGCACTAAGTTTGTAAGGATAAAATAATAAAAATCTTGATAATAATAACTCAATAATATCAAACTATTGTAAAATAAGATACATCATAATTAATTTTTTGAATATTTTTCAAAAATTCTTCTTATCTTTATGCTCAAACTATAGGTGGTTCGCGCGCGGTAGACTGCATAAACAGGATTTTGCATAATAAACTTTTATATCCATTTCATATAACATTTTATCCTCTTTTTCCCTTATGAATAAATTTTTAACTAAATATTTTATCTTACGGATTCATTTTACTAATCGTCAATAGTATTCAAGTCAAATTTCATACCTTTTTTGATGGATTAAATTACTAAAAGATATAAATCTTGGTAATTTAAGGAAACTTCCTATATAAACTATAATTATTGGATACAAAATTTCTCTCTAATGTGTTCTTCCAGAGATTTAGCACAAACCTCACGTGATTTTCTCAATATGAATCTATTTATTGTTATATCTATAAAACTTTGATATTGTATGCTAAAAGATTAGTTGTCCGTTTCCGACCCTCAAAATTTGTTAATTGTCCCTCAGGCAACAAACTTTTAACTAATCATCTTTCCTTAAATATCTCCACTCTCATGAAAAGTACTTAAAATAGAGGCTCATCTTGCTTTCATCCAAATAATCTTATTCTAATATTCAACTATTTTTTTCTGTGTCCAAAAAGGAATCGGACGTTTCCAAACATCTTGAAATAAAAATCACTAGGGTACTTTTTTAAGGTGGTGTCCTTTATCTGAACCATAAAAGCTTAGAAAAATATTACTTAAAGACAGTGACTGAAATTAAGCTTCATCGGTGCTTTGCATTGCAGGAATTTGAACTTCAGTTTCTTTCCTTCTCAATTACGATATGTTTCTTCTGAAACGGAATATATTTAATTATCTTGATTTCCACTATCATCTGAAATGCAAACTAAATTAGATTTTAGTTTTAAGGTGACATCAAAATTATCTTTTATTAGATACTTTTAAATACATCATAGTAGACTTTGCCAATTTGCATTACATTTTACATTGGCAATAACTTTGTTGAAAAATATTTGTATTTAAAAAAGAAAATTACATAGAATTGAATGAAAATCTTAAACTAAGCAATAGTTTTATTATTTCAAGCTAATGCTTTTAAATCTCTTCTCTTGCATAAGTAATAAATATAACATACATTCCTTGTACAAAATTTAATGAAAATCATTGCTATTTATATTTAATTTGGAAATAACTAATGAACATTAAATTATGAACCAAGTAATAAAAAATGCGATTCTTTTGTTAGATATTAAATTAAGATGTCAATCTCTAAATCTCAAATAATAAAGAATTTTCTTAGGGATTGACAATGAATTTCTGTGCAAAACTTAGCCAGATTATTATTCTCAGGCCTTAAAGATAATTTTCTAGGTAATTACGGACTTCTATATAGAACAAAATATTTGGAAATTATTTTAATGAAATTCTGAATAAAAATTATTATTGCTGATAGATATCTTCATCCAGTGATAATTTTTACAAAGTTGTACAAGAATTTCCATACTCTTTAATTAAAAGAATATAATAGAATTCGACTAAGTTGGAAAAAAAGAAAAATAATTTTTAAGAAATTTAGTTGTTTGAATTTCTTAGGTGAATACAACCATTCATCTTGTTTTCCTGTGCATTAGAAAGGTGTATGAATAAATTTAACAACAATGGAAGGATTTTCTTTTAAACCCTCCAATAATACGTGTGACTCTAAACTATTTTCTAGGAACATTTTTAATCTCTTCTGCGCTAAGAGATATGTAGGGAAATTAATATGAGAAAGTATCTAATCAATGATAAAGTTTAAAAAAACAGGAACAAAATAGCCAAAGTCTCTTATACTTAAGTGAATAAACTAACAATTGGAGAATCATTCAAGAACCTATGTTTTCAAAACTAGCTGTTATCATTTATATCCGTTAAAAAAGTAAGGTTTTTCTAATATAAAGCAATGAGGCTCGCCATAATAATAAAACACTGCACTTCAGAGTGGCGGAGAGGAGGAGCTCTGTGTTTGACCCCAGAAGCAAATGAACAACGAAATATATGTTGTTTTTTTTAACTTTCCACTCATATATCTAACCGAATGGATGCTTAAGAGTTTTCAAGGTTTTCACCTTTGCAACACATGAAATTACAACTCACTGTTTATGAAATCTTCTCATTTATGGTCCTTTTATATTTCTTCTTGTTATGCCAGCTCTTATCTGCTTAGCAACTAATGTTGCGTAATTATTATTGTATTAAATATAATCGAGTATTTATGTCATTAAAAATGATCTTCAAAGTTTTTAAGTATTCCAAAAAAATTATCCAGGATGAAAATCAAGACTATAACATTATTCTTCCCATTGCATTATTTTTCATACAAAATAACAGCTGTCAAAATTAGCTACTTTTTAAAAAAAATTTATTTAAATAGAATTATAGCATTTGAATGTCTTTAATGGAAATAATGAATTATTAACTTTTCAACTATTCATACAGAATTTGAAAAATCATAAGAATTTATTTGCTTGCTTACCAATTTCTAAGAACTGAAAAACCGCAGCCGGTCACCTCGTAATTGTAAACCTAATAATCTTCATTTGAGATAAATATTTATGAATTTATGTGACATGTGATAGCTGCACAGTCGTGTCTCAAAATGTTGAAATGCATTACTTTCATTGGGGTTTTCATAAGGTTTTCAATGCGAAATTAATACAGAGTGCATTCATTTTGCAACAATTATACTCTGGATTCATTCTTAAGCTTGAAAACAATGCCTTGTAATTTTCAATGAATTTTAACAAATGAAGTGGATAATTTATTTTTATATTAATACATGATAGGTCTGATACTAAATTTTCATTAAACGTGAGTGGACTCTATGAACTTCATCTATCTCAAAAATAAAATTGTCAAATACATTTCTTTATATTCCTTAGACAAATTTTTATTGATCGTGCGTCATTTATTGATCGTATATAGCGACTGTTGCTCTAAAAATCAAGGAACAAAAGGCACCAGAGTTGATTTTACTTCAAACTTTTCACATTAAAGGATTTTATAGTATTTTTTAATTCAGTGTGTCCCAAAGTGGTGCATGCGTATCCCCAGGGGTACAATAAGAATTTGATGGGGCCACAACTGAAGCGAAAGTTAACCCCCAAAATATCATGTGACTGTTCAAAATGAAAGAAGGCCCAATCATCTGTGGTCCACTGTTCCTCCCCACGTGATTAAAATTAGAGAAACCTTTGATTTTTACCGTGGACAGGGTTAAGAACCCCCGTTACTTTGGCTTACTTGCTTGCAGCAGAGTGTGAATGGAATTTGCTGCTTAGTCTTATAATATGTATGGTTGGTGGGGAATGCACTGCAAGAGCAGTTCAAATTACTAAGGTAAGTGCTATTCTCCATTTGTTTTTAATGAGCACAAAATTTTTATTAGATGATTAATATGAACAAGAATATATTAAAAAAACAGCAACATTCATTAATATGATCTCTTATTGATATAAAGTTAATTTTAAAATGTAATCATTATAGTAACTAAAATAGTTTTTCCAAATGCTAATTATTAATGTTATTGGTTGCCTGCTTATGTATGCAAGAAATTGTACATATTATGTATAGACTCGATACTGTAATATTCAAATTTATAATTTATTTATAAATGTTACTATATGTTACTATTAGTTTCATTTTGAATTCAACTTCAGTGGTTACTTAATAAGGACTATTTCTAATTCTTGTTAATCCACTAAAAAGATATTTGGTTAAAAATATCATCTTGAAAGAAGTTATAAGAGTATTTTTGTCAGCTTATCTATTTCTCGTGAAATTATTTTGTTTCTTTTCATCTGAGCGATATCTTTTCTCCAATTGCTGTTACTAAATAATTCAGCACATTTGAGATACATTTACGGTGAAGGGGAGTGTCTGTGTAGATACAGATAACAGTTGAAATGGCGCCCGTCTGGGTGACGAAGTAAAGAATGTAGAAAAAAAAACATTTTTCTGTTGATAAATTCCCGAAATTTGATCGTAAACAAGGTCAAAGTTCATGCTCTAAAGTTCATGAAACCTAAAAATTAAAATTAAATTATAATAAAAATATATTGAATTAATTTATTCGGTTATATTTTTTAAGGCTTTCTATCTTTCCAAAGATTATAATTGTTAGGAATGTTTCGCGAAAACACACCTGAATCTATTTTATTTAACAGAAATATCAAGTGTTATCTTATTTTAAATAAATTGCATTAGTTACACGTAAGATGAAGCATTTGCCTCAAGGATAAACAGCAAGTGGAAGCAATAAACGATATGTTTGTATCTAATGAGACCACTCAATCTTCAACAAAAGAAAAAATTAATCTGAAAAATGCAATTTTCTTGCGAAAACTGGACGAAGCAATTTTGTTTCAAGAATTTTGCTGCGACAGCAATCGTTATCGTAAAATAATTGCGCATAAATTCCTGAATTATATTAACCGAATGGGAACTTAGAGGCTGAGTCCATTAGGGGTACACATAGCATTTGTCAGTTATTTGATTCCCTTAAATCTCTGAGGACATGAATCCATTTTTATAAAGCAAATACAGCGAAGAGGTTACGAAGTTTTTGAGGGGACATACTTAAATTTAAAAAAAAAGAAAAACATTTTTTTTTATTTTTTTTCTGTTCTTCAGAAAATTGTTAACATTCATAAGAGTTTATTACTAATACATATATTATAAATAATAAGAAAATAACCTACTTACAAACTTAAAAAATTTTCAATTAATTAATTCATTTAGATTTTCCATCTTCTTTTTGAAAGCGGTCAGGAATATGTATTTCCAGCAAATTATTTGCTTTTTTCTCTTTCAACTTTAATTACCATCGTTAAAAATTATAATGTTATACAATGTATTAAAAGAGATAATTAATCTTTAACTACAGTAGTTTTTGATTAATTATCTCTTTCAATACAATTCAGTATTCGTAAGCAATTATGGTACACAGAAACGAATTCAGTATATTATAATTGCTTACTATGTTACAGTTATTAAAAGGAAAATATTAAGTTGTATTACTAGACAGTGAAATTTTAAGTTA
This sequence comes from Latrodectus hesperus, assembly GCA_037975125.1. Classification (NCBI taxonomy): domain Eukaryota; kingdom Metazoa; phylum Arthropoda; class Arachnida; order Araneae; family Theridiidae; genus Latrodectus; species Latrodectus hesperus. The sequence goes on from CM075856.1 coordinate 6,520,703, forward strand.
TTGAACATTAAATTTAATTTTATTAAGAATAGATTTAATTAACGTGCTTTATTTTTTAAGAAGGAACTTATTTCTCTTGCTTTTTTATACTTATACATTTTATATATTCTCGTCTTATTTTATAGCTGTAATTATCAATTATGATTTGAATATATTTTAATTGGAATGAGTTCTAAATAAGGATTTTACAAATTCTATTATTGATATTATATAAATAAATTTTAAACTTGCAAATTCTATTATTGATATTATATAATAAATTTTAAATAATATTTCTAAAATATATTCTGAAGAAATCGGTTATATATTTCATTTTTTCTATACTAAATCACAATATTTAATACTTATTTGATCTTGCTTAGTAAACAGCCTAATGGCTTAAGACTGTGTGGTATTTTAATATTCACCCCAAAAATTGCCTTCATATAATGGGCAGTTTTATGTTTCGAAGGAAGAAAGTAGAACCCCTTAACTACGCAGGCCGATACATGTCTTTTTTACTGTCCAAATCTTGGGGACCTGTATCTGGATGGAATTTTTCTTTTCCTTGGCATGTTCAACAACTTAAAAGCAAGATTTTCAGAAACCTTTGCTAGCTAAAGTTAGAAATAAGCCATAAGATTGTTTTTTGAAGCATTAAATAATGAAAATGACTACATATTAATCATTAACATAGGAGATAATTTCATAATGCATTCGGTTTACTATTTTTGTTTCAAAATCGCTGTTTTGTCAAAATCTATGCTTACTTAATTAATACAGAAATTTCATGCTCAAAACTAATATCATTATTCTGACGATAAGGAATACAAATTATTACTCAGTAGATAAGTTTATTTAAAATGTAATTAAATTTAACATTTACATCTTATTTACATGCCGCCTTGTTCGAAATGTTAATCCTTATAATTATACCTGAATTAAAGATAGCACACATTTTTGACAGGTATAGTTAATTTTGTGTTTTTCTAAGTGTAAATATAAATAAATAATTTATAAAAAAATAAAATGTATTAAAAAAACTCGCTGAAATGTTGAATTTAAAAATTTATTTTGGTTTATAGTAAATTTTAGTTATACATTAAAAATATTTTTTAGAATTTATTCAGTATTTTTTCTATGTTTAGAACATATTTTATTATAATAAAATGTATTAAATGTTTTATTTATATGCAGAAATAATAATATATTTATATAAGTATATATTTTTATATTTTTTCCTTGGGAATTTAATTATTGTCGATAAATAAATATAAATATTTCATTCCTTTTATCCTTATATTATGAAATATTATTATATTTTTAGAAGCATAAGAGATTTCATTAAAATTATCAGAAATGTATGGGTGTTTTTTATAAAATTTCCCATAAGTTAATGAAAATTAAAAATTTTTATTTAGTAAATGACAACATGTATTACATTAAGATTGAAATATGTTTGAAAATAGATCAAATTTCAGCATTTAAAAACAAGAGAATCTTAATCCCATTTAGAATTAGATTAAAATATTTTAAAGAATAATCAACAATAAAAAAAAGATTAAAATAATTTAAAGAGTAATCAACAAAGAAAATCTCAATGATAATTAAAAGTAATGCATTCAATAGTTATTAATATATCATTTTTATATACATTTAAAGTCCCCGTTTATAATAATAAAAACTGTTCAAAGTTTATTTGAATTAGCTCATTGAATCAAAACCAAATCTGAATGAAATATATTAACAAGTCTCTTTGTTTTATAAGCTCTAGGTATTATTTACCTAGAGCTTATATAGGTAATTAATACCTAGTTATTAAGTTAAAAGATGTTAATATATTTAAATATATATATATATACTTTAATTTATTCCACAACTAATTCATACAGGCTATTAGAAATTAAATTACATTTTAGCTTTTAAAATCAATATTTCTCAGATTATTCAGATAAAATATTAATCAAATGCGCATAAAGTTATGACATTCTCAACTTGAGTGGATTTCCAAGAAGTAATGTAGTTACATTTAAGCGTATTATATATTAATTATTTTATAACGAATTTAAGCTGTATCCTTTAAATTAATTTCGCAACCCATTAAAGTTTACATTCATTCTCCATAGTGTTTATTTTGCCAACATAGACATTCAAGAAAAGTAATAAAATGCATATCTTCCGAGACCCTAAGATCCTCGGGGACTTCTTTTCCGAAATATAGAGTTATTTTTAGTAAGTGAATATGCGTAAAAAAGAACTCTGAAAAGGATGAAAAGTAAGAACACTATAAGAATGGGAAAAAAATGTTTTCTAAAAATTTTATTTGTTTCATTTACCAAAATACGTATACTTAGTACATTCTATAAAAATATTTTCTCACTGGCTTTTTAAAAGTATATATAATATATTGTATATAAAAGAATAATAAAAATTAAATATTAGTGGAGGGAGTTATTTATAAACATATAGGTCGAAATTTAAAACACGTAACAGACAAAGAGTATTTAAAATTAAATTAATTATGTTATTGATTTTGCATTCAAATACCCATATTTAAATAATAAAGTTATATGTATCCCACAAACTGTGTTTTTAACAGAATATATCTCGAAGCGATTGCTAGATGAAATTCTACAGTAGTTTTTTACATGATATGAAACATGTAATTTCATATTAAAAGCAAGATTAATTGGAACAAATTTGACTTTTAATTGGATCTACTTTTAAACGTTCTAGTAAATGTTTTGAGTTATAATTTCTTTGCAGTGTTAAAAGTAAGTAATGATCATTGTTGTGAATTTAAGCAGAAAATATACCTTATTTTTAATAGTATAATATTTTACTGTCGAATTACTTTTTGCTTTCCATTTTTCAAAAAGTAACATCAAATTAAATTGAAAGTCAAATAAGTAAACAAAAAATACGCTTATTTTGTCATAAAAACTATATTTTCCTTCTCATTTTTCAAAAAATAAAATTAAAAGGGATGTTAATTCTTTATTAAGACCTTTTATTTTATATATTTTAGCATCTAAAAATATTACAATTTAGAACAAATTGAAAGCAAGAAATGCAACCTCTAAGCAATTATCCCAAAAGGGGCACATGCTTTAACAATATAGATTAAACTATTGCTTAAAAAGTTCCTGCTGATAAAATATTTCAGATTTTATTTTATATAAAGATATACTTTATATAAAACTTTACTTTATATAAAGGTATACTTTAGAAAATATATTTTATTTTATACAAAAATATCTCAGATTTTACTTTATATAAAGTGATGCTATGATATCTCAGATTCGAAGATGCATTACAATAGGACGAGAAACCCACACACACACACATATAAACAACTATCTCAGTGTATTTCCATAGCCCTTAGCTTAATAACTTTTCCCTTTCATGAATTTGCCTGATTTCTATCATTTACATCATACAGATAATTATTACGATAAAAATGCAAATTAACGATTTTAATTAGATTTATATTGAAAATAGCTATATTTAATGAAAAGCAGTTTTAACTATATAAAACTGTATACATAAATAAATCATAATCAGTTCAAGTTTTTCAAAAAATTTTTCTCGAATTAATACTCTCTTTTTTATAAATATTCCCTATACAGGTATTTAAAATTTTTAAAAGGTAAGTAACTATTATAGAACGTTTTACTTTGAATTAATATAAGAATTCGAAACAATTATAAAGTTAACATTGTTGATTCCTTTTTCATGAAACAGGATTTACATTTCCTACGTAAAAAATTACACAGAAAAATAAAAACATAAAATGATAAAAATGCATTCCATATGCTGGGATTGTTAAATTTAATAAACCTAAATGATATGACAATAAATGCAATTTATTAACATATTTTAATAAAATTTCATAAATGATGAATAAAATTAGTTTTATCAATTACTATTGAAAATATATTAAAAATTAAAATTTTTATAAAATTGCAACTAGAACTAATTAATAATAAAAAATGAGCAAATTGACTTACGGCATTATTTTATTTTGGTTTCCAATTTTTCGTTTTGCTTCAATAAAAGTGGAAAGAAAATCGTAGAAGAAACCAAAATAACAAACCAAATCTCCATTTGGAAAACCAACATAACGCCCGCGAGCGCGCGCGAAAATTCGGGATAAAATCATAATTCTTATTAACATAATTACATATATATAATATTAATAGCTTTACTTATGACAGAATTATGAACCTTGTTTTTCCATTTCATAGGTTTAATTACTTAATTTATATTTATAGATTTCCAGAATATTAATTTTATTATCAAATAGTTAACATTATTATCTTTTGCGACATTTTGAAGAAACTCTGAACTATGTACACATTAGAGAAAAATTATTCATAAAAAATAATAATCTCAATAAAAAAGGAATTACGCAATAAGCAATTTCGATTCCAAGGTTTCAATTTAAAACTGATCCCAGTGGTAACTGTATAGCATTCTACATGAAAAATTTTGTTTTCGAATAAAATTACAAACATATTGTGAGTAGCACTAAAATTCGGTCACTTATAAAATATGAAATTCCAGACCTAAAATCTCTGAAAAAAATTTCGCAGAGTAGGATTTAGACTTTTATTGTGAAAAACATTTCTGTTTTCATACAACCACTCTCTAATTATCGCATGTTTCAAAATAAAATATACGATCAAAGATAACGTCAATATTTCAGTGTCACTCATTTTTTCACACCTAACATTTAGTATCTTCCTTCCCTCACAAACATGCTTTCAATCTTTTTCGTCTGTCAAGCTAAATATCACCTGCAGGAATGTAAAGAATACTAAGCAGGTGATTTTTACTCAAGGTCGCTAAATGGCGGCCTTCACCGATGGTCATGGTAGGTCAATGAATGAGGGAACGAACTCGTGAAATTGTTATCATTATAGCACTGCAACACCAGCATTCTTCTCTTAGCTTTACTTTCAGAGGAGCCCCTCTAGGTTTTTAATGTTTGATGTTCTCGTTAGATTTATAGAAGCGTATCGCAGAGAATGTGTTTTCCTAAAGCTGTCACGTTGTTGTTTTTTTTCGGTGCTTTTAAATGTTCTGTTTTTCCCTGCATTTATTAGATCTTTTTGACAGAAAGATGCGGCCAAGAGAAATCGAGAAGAACTAAAAACGGGTTATTCGAAGTGCTGTCACGTACTTTTATAATCATAGGGCATCTTGCGTTATTTAACTTCTTATCCACATAGCTTTTTCTGAGAGAATTTCTCCGACAAATCTAATCAAAATTTCTTGAGAGTTGTCTTAAATTAATGGATATCATTGTCAAAATTCTCACATTAATTTTTGCTTCATAATAATTTATTTCTTAAGCAGTTTATTGCCTACAGTAATCAGAAATAAATACAATCAGTAATGTTTTTTATGTGAACTATTAACATACTAAAAGAAATTGGATCTGTAAATATTGATATATATAACTCACAGGTTAATTAATTTGTAAAATAGTTTATGTGTCAATTGCGCGTTCTTTCTAAAAATATTAAGTATCTAATATATTCGCCATGTTATTTTAATTCACTAAGAGAGTTAACTCAAATTTCTCCAACGCTTTGCATTGAGTTTATTTCAACTCAGTTTGGGAAACGAATTTTTAATGTTTAGTATACATTTAAAAAGTATTGTTAATTATTTATACAAATAAATTTAATTTAGTACATTGCTGGGCCTGATACTTATGAGATACAAATATATGTCTTTTTCTAAACATTATAGTAAGATGTTTTTGATCTTGACAATTTATTTTTGTTAATTTTTAATGAGAAATTTTTATTAAGTTTAAAAAAAAAAACCTGAAAATAATGAATTTATTATTTCAGACTATAATTCACAAAAAAATTAAGTTGAAAATACAAATTCAGTCAGTTTTATTTTAAAAATGCAAACTAATTATAACACAAATGTTCAGAAAGATTGATGACAAGCAAATAGAAAGTATCTCTGTTACTAAAATGAAACTTCTCATGTAAAATGCTAAAAAAAATTTATTTTGCTTAAAGGATGATTTAAGCACTGTGTATGGGATATCCTTTAGAACTTTCAACATTTATTACTGTATGTTAGTTTTTTTGTGATTTACCTCTTCAGAAACCGATGTTCACTATCACATTTTTCAAGGAAGAAAACCGGATAACTTCCAAGCACTTTCTCAGGAAGACATAATGCTAATGGACTACTACAATTATTGTTCTTCAACAGTGGCAAGAATCAAACCTGGGATCTTCTGCTTCAAAAAGCCCATTACGATGTCACAGAGAAAGTGTGTTTCAATTATGCTTTAAATAGTTCCACAATTTAACGTTAATAGATATGGATTTAAAATTATAATTTGAAATGATATTTTTTTACATATATTTTTAACATAAACATAAAATTAACTTAAGGATCAAGTTTCAAATTTAATGAAATATTGCTGTTGAGATCATACTATTCCAATAATTAAAAATACAATGTTGCAACCAGGAGATAGCAAGCTGCCACGCTTCGATCGTAAATCAATAAAACGTTAACAAATTGACAGCTTTAAAAAATAAATGTCACTGTTTTGATAATGAAATTTCAGGTTAGGTGAAATTTTTGTGTGAAAATGTGAGTTGATCCTTAATATACACTACTGGCCATTAAAACTGCTACACCAAGAAGGAATGCAAATAACAGAACGATATTTATTGGACACATACATTATAGTGGAAAGAACAAGTGATTAGATTTACAGGAAATTAGGATGTATAGATCTTGAGAAATAAGTACCCAGAGCAGCCACCTCTGGCTGCAATAACAGCATTTATCCACCAAGGCATGGAGTCAAACAGAGATTGTATGGCATGTACGGGGATCTCATACCATGCAGCTTCAACACTATGCTACAGTTCATCGACAGTAGTGGATGGTGAGTGATGGCGTGCCAATCGCTCGGCAATCATTGACCACACGTTCTCAATTGGTGACAGATCAGGAGAACGTGCTGGCCAGGGTTACGGTCGAACCTGTTCTGTACCAAGGAAGTTCAGAACAGTACGGGCAACATGCGGTCGTGCATTATTCTGTTGAAACAAAGCATTAGGGAGGCCTCGAAGATAGGGCAGAGCCACGGGTCTTAACACATCGGAAATGTAACGGTTGCTGTTCAAAGTGCCGGTAATGCGAACAAGAGGTGATCTAGGCGTGTATCCAATGGCACCCCATACCATCACTCCAGCAGATGGGCCAGTATAGCGATGTCCATTGCAAGCTGGCAATGCGCGTTCTCCACGATGCCTCCAAACATGGATGCGGCCATCATGGTCCTGTATACAGAACCAAGATTCATCTATAAAGATGACGTGATGCCATTCCCGCTTCCAGGTTCGTCGCTGATCACATCATTGAAGGCGCTCCTGTCTGTGACGCAGCGGCAATGGTAGCCGAAGCCATGGTCACCGTGCAGACAATCCATGCTGCTGCAAACGTCGTCTAACTGTTCGAGCAGAAACTTGTTGCCTTTCAAATGACTCCAATTCTCGACTCAGGGTTCGTGACGTGGCTGTACAATCCCTTGTGACCATGCGGATAAGATGTCTGTCTTCTCTGCTGTTAGTGATGGGGGTCGCTGAGTTCCTGCATGACGTTCCGTATGATTGTCCTGAACCCATCGATTCCATATTCTGCTAACAGTCATGGGGTCTCGACGGACGCGAGCAGCAATATTGCGGTACGATAAACCGCAATCCCGGTTGGCTATAATTCTTCCTCGATCAAAGTCAGACACGTGCTGATAGGCATTTCTTCTTCTTACTCGAGGCATTACAACAACTTTCTTTGGCGAAAACAACGTTGAAATGGAAATTGAGTATGAGAAAACTGCTGTCAAATCTCTGGTTTTATAGACATTGTAGGTGTCGCTACTGTCGCCTGCTTTGTAAGAATGCGCTGAAAATCTAATCATTTGCATATCACAGCAAGTTCTACCTGTCATGCAAATTTCATGTGTGTGGTGTGCCGCTTTCCTGGTATAGCAATTTTAATGGCCAGTAGTGTAGTTTCTCTAATTGAATACGGTTTAAAGGGAGAAAAAACTCCAGGATTGCTTTAAAACCAGCTTCAATAGAAATAATTTTAGCGAAAAGAAATATGCATTTAAAAATACGTTTACAGAATATACAAAATTTGTGTTTGAATTAAATAAATTTGAGTTGAATTAAATATAAAAAAATCTAAGAGAAGAAATTTTTGTACATTAAAAGGATCAAATTATATTTTTTCACATAAAGGTACTTTTTTCGTTTGCATGCATTTACATTTTTTTCCATTATATTCTTTTAGTAGTTCCCTTTTTTCAATGGAAGAGAAATATTTTAAGAAATGTAATTACCATTTGAAAATCATGCATGTATTCGTAGTTCATTTTCGAATTTAGCTTTCAAAATTTAAACATTTATTTGAAATATTAAAAATTAACACTGAGTAAATGATACCTGTAATTTCCTAAATACAGAGGGTATTAACACATTTTTAGAATGATTTTGATTAAGAATTTTAAAAAAGTAAATGTTTTAGAACAAAAATGTTTTTCAAAAGCTTATTATTTGTAATGAGAAATATCGTCTGCTACTTTTAAATTTATTCTTCTTTCAATATGTCACATGTAAACAAGCTGTGGATCGAAGGATATGTTTTTGCGCTTTCCGAAGAGAAATATTCTTATTCCAGGATTCAAAAACGTTCTGAAATGCATGCTATTAAAATTTCTAAGTGCAAAATAAGCAACATTATTAATCGGACAGGTAAAAACCGTCCATCATTATTTCTAGATGGAACGAAGACTCCAAACGAATATCCGAAAGAAGTACGTACTGTTTCAAATGTTTCTAAAGTGAAATCCCTGGAAAATCCGCCAACACAGAAATCAGTCGCTAAGTCTTAATATACATCTGTAGCAACAATAAATAAATTAATAAATCAAGATTTACAAATTAAAAAAGCTAAAAAACATAATGTTCACCAGCTTTTGCTGAGGCATGTGGCTCAACGCAAAACATTTTGTAGAATCCTGTATATGAAAACCATTTAGCAGGAGATAAATGGAAATACATTGTGACCCTTGATGAAGCATGGGTTTACCTAAATGAATGCAACAAAAAAGGTCTATTTACTATAGAAAACAAGGAAAAAAATATACAAACCTGGTTCCGTCAATGAAAAGAAAGTTTCAGTAAGGGGTTTATGATAGTCGCTGGTTTCTCCTACAATGGGAAATTAAAAATAAAAAGAAAAGAAAAAAATGTTAAAATCAACTCGGCATACTATCAGGAGAAGATTTTACGTCCAATATTTACAGAAGAAATTCCACTTCTCTATCCCATAGACTTTCAAAGAGTGAAAGTTCATCAAGACAAAGCTACAAGTCATACTTCAAAAACTACCACTGCATTCCTTGAAAAAATGAAGACTAATACAGGTATTGCATATATACCTTTTCAACATATTCCTGTGAAGTGCCCTGACGTTTCACCTATGGACTACTGTGCCTTTGGTCTGTTAAAAAGAGCTCCTTCTAAACGCAAACCCATCACGATAGATGGACTCTGGAAAGTAGTAGAAGAGGAATGGAAAGCAATACCCCTGGAAATTTTACGAAAAGCACTTCTATCATGGAAATCACGAGGCAGATTTATAGTTCAGAAAAAAGGCTATCAGATCGAACATTTAAAAAAGTAGTCTTTACATTTTAAATATTAATTTAATGGCCCCGATATCGTTCTAAAAATGTGTTAATACCCTCTGTAAAAACACATTAAATTATTTTTATGCTTGGTCAGAAAATAGCGCAATAAGAAAATGGCCGCGTAATTTAGTCTGTGGTTCAAATTCTTACCTATTAATGAAAGAATAACATAATAACTGGCCGCTGAATGGTTAGCATTCAGAGCTTAAATTTAAAAGTTAATGAATTTGATTCTTATATCGAACATAAATGTTTGGTTTGTCACTCAACGTTTATTTTTTGCATACAAAGGGTAATTAGATCAAGGCATGCAGTTTAATAGGGTTTCTGAACCACTGCAAGCTCCTAAGCTCGAGGAGGGATTCGAATCCAAAATCTGTTGAACGGAAGGCCAGAGCGTAGCCATTCAAGGGCCAGCTTGGTGATGTAGATGTGGTAAATGGGATTCTTTCTGTGGATTGCATTTAAATCCAAATGTTCTTGTCTAATTATTCCTGATGTGATAGATATTTTACAGTAAAGCGATAATCAAACTTTAAAAAATTCATTCAGGAAAAAATTTAGAAGGCCTAATGACTACCATTTTAAGCAAGGATTAATTTCGATTGAACTTTAAAAGAGAGATATCTGAATATGGATTATTTTTAAAGGTATTAATAAAGAAAAAATAGTATTATATAATAAGACACAAATAACCACAATTTAGATTCTTTTACAGATTCGATAATATTCGTACTGAAAAAATTTAGAATTAGGAATCTCAAAATTTCCAAAATAGTGGGGACTTTATAAACTGGTACTCAAGCATATCAAATAATTTAGGAATATCAATATTATAATACATCGTTTCTACTTAAATTTATTCTCACTTAATCAAATTGTGCTTATTTAATTTACGCTTAAATACATTGTATGAGATTCGAGACAACACAATAAATAGTTAACTAAATATGAGGTTTAAGAAAATGAAACATTTTCATAAGTTCAATAACCTACTTTTACAATTTCAAATTATATTTCATCGAAACTGTGACAATGTATAATTTAACATTTTTTAAGAATTATCTTTAAAAAAAGTGCCTTGTGAAAAAAATTATAAATTAATCATTTCACATATCACTGTAAAACAAACAATTCTGGATTGGCGTCATTGATTTTAGTTGAAAGAAAAGTGAAATTCGCATGTCGGATAAAAATGAAAGATAAGGTTTAATTAGAGGGTAGCCAATAACTAATTGCCTAAATATCTTCACTGTTCTCACGGATTTGCTTATATACTTTTAAACATGGGGAGCAACGATCCATTTATCAGTCATAGCTACAGGCCTAAATCGTTTCTTAGAAAAAAAGAAAGCTTTATCGTAATATCTTTTCAGAAATTTAGGATTCAGTTGACGAAACGAACTTATCTTCAGAAACACGGGGCCGAAAAAAAGCGGAGGTCAATAGGAGAGAGTGAATTAAAGAATGAAAGTTATAGAAATCTGCACTTTCAGAATATAAATTTCCTCCCAACGTTTAATCATTGCTTTGAAGTGTTCCGCTAAAGTGATTGCCATTCCAACCATATTCACGACTGCAGATACGCGAAACCCACCTCTAAGTGGCCAGTCCTGACAGTAACGCACTCATCTGTAACAAGTTCAATCCTATGAATAAAGATGTCATTAGTAGAAATGTTCTGAATGGGAAATATGCTGGAAAGAGAGTGCCTACTACAGAAGAGTCATAGCCAATCATATTCTGGTGTTAATATCAGTTTATATATGCTCCAGTGATGAAGGCAATTATTGATCATGGGCTGAAACACAAAAATAATTGCCTGTCAATCCAGCATTTAGGAATTTCCCCTTATAAGCTTTGAGATAAGCAATTAAATGAAAGGATTTCCGAGTCGCAAAAAAATTATTTTTGTTTGCATTCCTTTCGAAGAGTTGTCAAGCGGTTTTTAAAAATCGTGTTTGGAGCAATTTATTGCGATAATGTTTTAAGATTTAAAAATTTCTTCATTTAATAAAATCGATAAAATGATAAGCAAATGCATAGTAAATATTTTCATAATACTTTCTAAGAGGAATTTCGTAAATTTGTTTGTTGTCGAAAATTATTTCAACCGACAAGATTTTTATTTATAGAGAGTTCTTAATTTTAATATTTTGATTTTCATTATCTTAAGATTTTAATAAACATTATACCTATTTTACCAATTTTAAATTTAACGTTCTAATTAGAACTATCCTATTTAACGCCTTTGAACAAATTTATCAAGCAAAATGTATGGAAAAGCATGTTATTCATCCATCATTTTATCATTAATTTGTTCCTTAAAATTTGTCTTAGGCTCAAACGACTGGCAGAGATTTTGTGTTCCGACATGAATTCAACAAAATAGAGTGCAAAATGTACTGTAACAAAATTTTTATTGGTTACAATCCTATTAAAAGTTTTGTGAACTTTATAACATGATTGTGTAGAAGCAATGAATTGCAGTATAACCTGAAGAGTGGCTAAAAAAATTGCAAATTTAGAAAAAGAAAATAAATTAATAAGATGATAAAGGACCTTATCATGTTTTGTAAGTTTTAACACAACTCTAACTTTTTTTTTCCAATTTAGCAACACGGGAGTATTGAACTTTAAATAGTAAGATAGAGTGTTTGATCTTTTTTAATACAAAAAATTTCAAATTACACATATTTTTATTTCACACACAAGTACATGTTCAAATTACTTTCGGAACGTATTCAAATTATGTTTAGTGCGTATTACATTTACAACTGCTATGTTTGGTGATGCCCAAGTTTACCATGTGTGGAATGCATTAATATTTTGTAATTCCACTTTATGGGGTATTGTAAATCAATAGTTATTATAGAAAATAAACAATTTCTATTTTTAACAGTTTTTCCTATACTTTTAGTCGATCCATCAAAATATAATTCAATTTACGGAAGAAAAATATTAGGAGTTTAAAATTTAACTACCACTCTCAATTTAAATACCCCTCCGCAATTCCGAACAAGGAAATGTCTCTCCTTCTCGTCTGTCTGGCGTGTCATCAGCGTTTGCGCTTTAGGGACAATTAGTAAAATGACTAGTTATTTTAAAGTCTTGGATGATATAATTTAAATTTTTATTACAAAGAAAAAGTTATAAATACCGTAGGTAATAAATATTGCATACACAATATGAAGTTTTTATTTAAATTTAGCCAATAATTTACGACCAAATAGAACGGATACCACGGCCCAACCACTTTAGAAGGAAACTTCTCTTACATCATTCATAGTGTGAGAAAAAAAATGAGACTTCTCTCCCTCTCTCTCTCTCTTAAACGAATGTTTCAATGACACCCAGAATACGACAAACGCTTGCTATAATTAATATTATCTAATTATGATGCTGTTGTTTTACTCATTTCTCAAGAGGTGTGGTAAAGTCTGTCACTTAAGCTAATAGTTTCATCATGTGCTAGATTTTGACACGCCACTTTCAAGTCTCATCCTCTTTCAAATTAGTGCTATAAATAAGAGTGTTAAGAGCTTTATAAATTTAACCTAGCATATATACACAATTATACTCTTCAGATAATTTCAATGTTTCTTAATGTTATATACTTTAATATTTTTAAAACTCAACCATATACAACTACGAAGTCATTTAGTATTTAAAAATGGTTGATAATAAATTAATAATAAATATCTAGGAATATTTATTTTGAAACTAAGCAATGAGTATTATAAAGTTAACTTGATATAAAACTAGAAATAAAAAAGATTTCAGAACACAATTTCAAATCAGAATACTTGCTTCATGAAGAAAATGTTTTATTGTTACAGTTAATTATTATTCAATAAGTCACTTTTTTTTTATCAAAGAGCAGCGATTAAGTTTCTTTATTCAGAGATCAAATTGTAATTTACGATAAAAATATTACAAACAAAGTTGAATTACATTTTTCACTAAATATGAAAGGCCTCGTTTCATCTGTGGGAAATGTTCAATATGTATTTACGAAAAAAATGAGGATTCAATATCTAGAGTGAATAAATAATGGATGAATGGCATATAAACGATACAATAATTCTACGCTGAATTTTACTGGTATTTCTGGTTGCAAGTAGCAAAGTATGCTGATTGCAATACTAAATAATATGCCTTGTATATAAAACATCAAATCGTTGATCCTAAAATATATTGAAAATATTAAAAATAAATAAAAGATAACACGAAACTTGTATCGTAAATAAAAAGGAATTGAACTTGTATCGTAGATACAAAGGAATTGAAACTATAAAACTAGATAAATAACTCTAGCTTTAGAAAAAGTTGAATGCATGAGGGTAACAACAAAATTTCGCTTTAAGTCGAGATAAGAATGTTTCACCCTAACGATCCGAAATATAGCAGAATCAAGTGGGATGGCATTGAGCGGTTTTAAATTTGTGTTTGGCAGTAGTCCAGTCGGTCTCTGACCATTCAATCTGCAACCTAGTCACCTCGAAATACTAAACAGTGATCAGGGTTTTTCTTCTACAAATCTTAAGGCCATTCTACAACCTTAACACCCTACTACTCGAGAAAGAGCTATCACTTCTAATACTATAAGTATAAACCTGTCACGAATTTTCAGGAATTGTCTACAGTTTCCAACTGCAACTTTTGTTAGTGTAAAACACCATATTTAACATAGGTCGAGGGCACATGTTGTTAATGATCAATTCATTTTTAATATTTTATTTGCATGTACCACATATTAGAAGATAGATGTTTTGAGTGTAATGAATTTTTTTTTCATGAATTCAGTGATATTAGCTTTTAGGTGAGCCTTTGTGATCACATATCTCTCCATAGTACTTCCATGATAAGGATATTTTGCTCAAACAGTAAAACATTTTGCACATTTATTGGCTTGTATGAAGAGTAAATCTTGCTTTTTATTTTAACTTTTTATTTGTTCAGCCAGAATTTAAGATTTTTTTATGTAGCTTTTAAATCAAATGGCGATTTCATAATATTGACCTCTGATTAAAATAATATTTTCTCTTCAAAAATATACCCCTGAAAATGTTTACTTTAGGAATAGCAATGATAAAAATTAAGAAAATGGCTGTGCCCGTAATAGATTCTTTAGGATCATTTGAGTCTATTTTACAAATATTTTATTCCTTACCTTAATTAGGAAGGAAAGATTCTGTGTATAACTCTGGAGGATTTTGATTAGGATTGGAGAGGTTTATTTTCGATTAACTCTACAGATGATGAGTGGAAAATAGTACACATGTACAACATTAAACTGCTATATCAGATAAGATAATGACATCTGAATGCAAAAAGCTGAAATTGAATCAACATTTACCTAAAAATTCCCTACTGAAAACCGATACTTGATTTTACATCTGCCAAAAAATTCTTATAAAACCTACCAGCGTCAAAAGAATGTGAACAACTGTGGAAAAACAGGAGCAGCAAAAGAATAAAATATTATTATTGTTGTTGTTGTTGTTTTCCTATGACACTTGGACAAGCCAAGTTCGCTTTTGGCTTAGGCAGTGCGAATTAAGTCAAAGGAAGCATCTTTCGTTTGGATCAGAGCACCACGAAGGTGAAAATGCGACTTCGCTCTTTTTAAGATGCCTCGTAATTTTGAAGCACGGTCAGGTGACGAGGCCACATCTGAGCTGGCACCCTCCTCTCCACATCCACGCCACACTAGCGAAAGGACTTTGGAAGTCACAGATTAACGTGGACACGTTTCCAACCCACAGAGTTCCAGCAACCCAGTGAAGGAGAGTACACCGTGGTCACCCTCCCAACCACTGTCCGCGGCAAATAAAATATTATAAATAGAAGAATCTGCTGGTGGAGGAAGTGTAGTAGTAATGAAATATACTCAGTGAGAAAGTCAGGAAAATTCTCAAGCATCTACGCTAGCGTGGCCATCCAGAAAGATACCTCCTATCGTCATGCCAGAACGTAAACTCACTTGGAAATACCTTGATAAGGCATTCTTTAAGAATAATCTGAAAAATTTAATACCTGGTGGAGTTGTTATATTTTCAATCATTTTATGAAGACTTTGATACACTATAAAGATTAATATACTGAGGACCCCAATATACCACTTGATCAAAAGACGCAAGGCTAATGCATGGGGAGTTTTACAGTCCATGGGAAACAAGAAGCAAACAGAGAACTCATGGAGCGCTCTCTCACTTGACGTCGAAAGGATAAGGAAATGATTAGAAAGAGAAGAGAGGAAAAACAAAGAGAATAGAGATTCCTGGGTACCTCTGAATTAAGATAGTCGCACTCACCTAAACAAAGTGAGCCCCATGAGAGGATGGCTATCAAAAGAACGTTTAAATCAAATTATGATTTATTTTCTCAATTTTATGTATAAATCAGTCTGAAAAAGGTAATACATTTAAAAGACTGATTTATACATGAGACTTTCATTCAGTTCGAACTTCATTCAGTTTTATTCTCTCAGTCTGTTTACCATAAGGAATCAAATTACATTACCTACTTGATTATCACAATTATCACTAGAAAGGAGGTCTTGACAGCATTGTGTTGAGCCTTCTTCTAAAGGGCGTGCTAAAAAGCCGCGCCTTTTAGAAGAAGGGTAGTCTATCTTCTAAAGTTATGAGTTTCATTAAATAAAGTAATAAGTATTATTAAGTCGTGTTATGCTAAATAAATAATACTTTTGATTAAATATTTTATAATACATGATTCACACATATAGCTTATGCATCTTCAGAATTTTAATTTTTTTTAATATGGTTTTTCACACTTCATTAAATTTTACTTATTTTCTTTTAGATATTTTTCGCTTTTGTTTTATGTATTTACATATTACTTTTTAATTAATTTCATCTGATGTATTTAAGGTTATGAAATTAATTAGTATTCCAAATCATAATTAAATTTTAAAAAATGAAGAAATAAGATTTGGAATACGACAGCCTACTACAAGAGGAATGCATTTCACAGAGTTTAAGCGTATTATAACCTCACTGTTATTGCTTGAAACCCCCAAGTTACTTCCAGACTTTCAATGGACGTTAACACTTTGCAGTTGCCAACGAGATTGATTTCCCTTGATTTCCCACTTTTGAATTCCAGGAACAACATAGTACCCAAAGACAGTCAATTTGTTCTGATTCTAAGATGATGTGGGAATAGCAAGCAAGATTCGTGAAGGGCCATTTAGTCCTTCAGGACAAATATAATTCTTCAAATTGAACAGGAATCACTTAGTGAATGGGCATGTGCTTCCGAAGAATTTATTACCTCTTCAGTCTCTCTGATTCAAATCGGTGGAGTGGCTGGAAATAGAAGTCAAAAAGTGACATTACTGGAGGCCAGATGTTGGGGGAAAGTTAATATAAATAGCAGGGCCATGTGGGGGCGGAGGAGAGTTTCGACTTACGTGTTGTGTTCCTGATATTTCTCTGAAACAGGTCCCGGAGCGGATAAGTCTCAGAGACGGAACGAGGAGTCTGAGAAAGAATCGAGATCACAGAGAGACGCCAGGCCTCGAGTTTGACTACCCTGATGCTCCAGTGCTGTCCGGAGAGGATCGTCGACCTTATCGAGTGACTGTCCGAGACTGTTCCCGAGTACGGAATTTAGGAGTCTGGTCCTCAGTACCAGGGAGGAATTTCTCCCCGATCGAATGTGCAGCGAACGTTCCAGAAAGTGAGAAATTCATCAGTTTTCCTGGAGCCTACAATTTATGACAGTTCTTGTACGTAATCTTGTTAACTTTAAATATTTAGTCAAGAATATATTAAATTACGTAAACCTGATTCCATAACGGCCCTTGCCTACCTAGAAGTCAGCTTATCCAGACTGAGTACGTATATTTTAACCCAATTTAAGTACTGGCCTTATTTATATTTGCTTCTGACTCAGCGTCTCAGAAAATTTTTATTTTATGAAAACTTCCTTCTTCTCTAAACCAGATTTAGTAGTTTTTCGTTCTTAATCCCACTCCCTCAAACTGATCAAAATTCTTGGGTTATTTCCTTTTCTCTTTGGCAAATGTAGATTATTAAATTTTAAAGTTATATCTTGGCGAAAATAATCAATATTTTAGACATTTGATGTGAAACTCGGGTTCAGTTTTAGTTTTCAAGGAAAAAACTTCAAGGAGTGTGGTTCGAGTCATTAAAACTAATCTTTCAATCGGGGGTGGAGAAAAAGGAAGGGGCTTCTACTTAGAGAAAAAATACGTCGTGGCGGCTTGTGAGGTGAAATTCTACGTACTTCCAGCGTCGCTGGCCACTTTTAAGCAGTAGATCTCTTAAGCAGTAGATGGTTTAAGCAGTAGATATCTTAATTAGCCTTCGTGTGAAAAAAATGACCCTTGAGCGACAAAAAAACCAGTACATCAGTTTCTAGAATAATTGAAAATATACATATTTGTTCTGAAGTTCCATAAAAAACCAATATCCTTTAACAATTGTAACATCCAACATTTCCTACTCCTGTTTATCAGAAATCTGAAAAATATCATTTAAAGACATAATGACATGTATAAATGCCATTAACAATTTAAACTAAAACAAATACGTTTTTTTTTATTTTTAATTATTATTTATTCATTTTTTTGTTCCAAGGGATTCTAAGTGTAAAAACAGAAGTCTGTTGATAAAATCTATATGATTTTACGTGTTATAGGATGGATTAAGACATCATGTCGTAATAAGTTTACAAAGTCGTAATAAATTACAATGTATAGATTATAATGTTATCTTGATATTTTTATACCGTCATAAATATTTACTTTTTATTTTAGTTAATATTTTAGTTACATATAAATATTTACTTAAATTACTTTCTAACATACTTTACAATTAATATTCTCTCTTGCGTAAAAAATATTTCCATATAAATTTTTAATTAAATAAAATTATAGTTAAAAGAAAATTTATTTATTTTCGTCAATAACTATTGTATTTGAATAAATTTAATGACATTCTTAGATAGTTCAAATACTTTTCTAATTTTTAGTCAGTACACTAGACATCTTTTTCAATCCACCACAATGGGTTTGAAGCAAATGCACGTGCATTTAAAAAATACATGCATGCATGAAAAATATACATTTTTCATACTCTAATAAAAATTTAGTTACCTTAATGTTTGTTTTATTTGACATTTTTATGGTACATTTTGAAAGCATATTTTTATTCCAGTCTCAAAATGACATAATATTTACTTTTGGCATTAAGAATTCTTAGTTATATTTTCAATTTTATAAAATGAATATACATATTTTGATAACCCTAAATGTATTTAATCTATTTATTCTTATATACACACTATAAATCCAAGCAAAATGCTTATGACAAATAAAAAAAATTAAAATAAAATAATATATAAAATTTAAATCTAAGCAAAATATTATTTCTAATAAATTACAAAGATATGTTTTAACATTTTCTTAAAGAGTAAAACTACATTAAAATTTTGCGCAGTCAATGAAAAAAAATTCAACTATACTTCCAGATTCAATTTTCTATATTTTACGCTTTTAACCCCTTTCTGATTGTTGTCACAAGTTTCAGCGTTTACGTTATCATACTAGAGCAGGAATGGGCAAACTTTTTCGGTCACGGGCCAGAAATCGAAAAAAAAAAAAAAAATTGGGAGGCCAAGATAATTTTTTTTAAAATTTTAAAAACAATATACTAGTTTTACAATTTAAATACTTTAACGAGATGTTTGAAATTGTAATTTATCATGTAAAAGTTCCTTATATTGAGGTTCGAAGTGAGATGTACTGATTCTAAAAAACGTAGCTAAATGTTTATGTCAGTCTACTTCTGAAATGATTCTTTCTAATGTTCATTATTAAAAACACTTGTTCACGTATATAGGATGAAGCTAATGTAGCACAGATTTTCTGAGCTGACTGGAGTTTAAAATACCCAGTCAGTTACAATGAGGTCTAATTCACCTATGTTGGATTCCCATGTCTGTTCCCCGAGAAAGAAATAACGTTTG
The DNA here is from genome assembly GCA_037975125.1 of Latrodectus hesperus. Taxonomy (NCBI): domain Eukaryota; kingdom Metazoa; phylum Arthropoda; class Arachnida; order Araneae; family Theridiidae; genus Latrodectus; species Latrodectus hesperus. The sequence continues at coordinate 6,540,450 of CM075856.1, forward strand.
TTGCCGCCAGTCTAAAGCAATAACTAACAAAGAACTTCCGTTTTTAATACTTTAACGATTACAACTGTCTGTGCTTGCTATTTATGTCGATTTATGTTTTGTAGAACAAAAATTGAGAAAGTATAAATATCACCAGTCCTTTGAAAAAAAGAAAGAAAATAATAATATTTAAGCAAAGTAGAAAATGCGACGGATATATAATATATAAATCATATTTTCTTTTAATTTCCGTGGGAACCGACAAAATAAATTCTATCCGCAGGCCATAAAACCTGCACTAGAGTTACATCATATTATGTTAAATGTAGCAAAAACGTTTTCATAATAAGATGGAATTCAAATGGTAACTGTTCATTTCACAATATAAGTTTACCTATGAATATTCCTGACATAATATGCGATAAGTTTTCCACTTTTCAAAATTTGGAATCTCGTAAATCTTGTGAAAAAAGTAATTAAGATATAATTTTTTTAAAAAATTAAAAGATATTCATACTTAAAATTTTCAGCCGGGTTTTTACAATCTAAAGCTTAAGTGATATTGTAAAGTGTTTTCATCATTTTAAAATTACTCTTTCGATGAATCTTAACAATTATTTTTAAAGATGTTTTGAAATGTGTTAAAAGTAGTAGATTTTAGAACACATATTGGAAGAATAACTAATTTTGAAGTTAGAAACGGTTTGTTTTTTATATAAGTGAAATAAATGATCAATCACTGTACTACCAAATATATTAGAATCAATAGTTTGAGTAAAATGTTGCTTTTTAAAATAAATTTTTCCTAACTTTCATTTTTATGGTAAACTTGTCTCACATTATAAAAATAAAAAAATTCTCAGATTTGTTTTTAATTTGGATTAATCCAAATTATAAAATTATAATAAATCAGCGTTAAACCAATATTATTCATAACACATTCTTAAAAAGAAACTCTTAACGTTGAATAAGTAACAAAAATTCTCACACGCAGCTCTCTAAATATAAATTTGCAATTTTGTCTTAAATAATTTTGCACATTCTTTTAATATGATTTATAAATGGCAGCCGTAAAGCATGTCCTAGTTTTGATAAAAATAACTAAACTGAGAAATTATACCTTTTACATAATATATATAGTTTGATCTATAAGTGGTTATAATGTACAGTCGAATCATAGATGTGAGATTTCTTTTTCTCGTGGTATTTATGGAGTCGCTCTAGTCAATGGCTTCAAGTAAATTTTGTGTCGAATATCAACAAAATATTAGAATGAGAACACTTTTTATGTTATTTTTACAGAAGACATATAATTTACAATATCAAAACATTTGCATAACAATTGTTTAAAAGCATTTCTTAAAACAAGCAAGTATATTCGTTTATTTTAAAATAAATAATTTAGTCTAGATGTTAAATGAAAACATAAAATCACACAGCAATGTCAGAGAGATTTTCTTTACCTTTAAAAATACTTAAATATATGTAAGAAAATAAGTTAATAAATAGTAAATGAAAAATGAAATGGGCAAAAAAAGAAATAATTTAAATAGAAGAGGTAATTAAGCAATTAAAAGAATTCGCATATAAAAGTAAACAAGTCATCACACCAAATATAAAATAACAGAAAAATACACAATTAACAATAGTAAAAGACAGAAACTAGTAAAACAGAAGATGAAATAAAGACAGTCATGCATTTTAAAATTCTTGGAATAAATCTCTTATGATGTTATAAATTAACTAGTTATGCTTCTATAAATTTGATGATTTGGAATGAAAAGTAACTGGCGGTGACAATGCTTAAAAGAAAAGAAAAAATTTAAAATTTGTTTTTTCCTTGTTTTGGAAATATTCAGCTAGGGGTGTATGGCCAAATCTCTCATCAAATGCAGAAAAAAAAACCCTAAGAAGGAAGTGGAAGTTTTATATCTATATTGATGAAATTTTAAATAAAAATATTTATCCATTTTATTTCCCATATATATTTTAAAGGCATAGTTTCTAAGAAAATCAAGCAAATCTTTTTTAAATGTATCAAAAGAAAAAATAAGTGAATGAAAAAATTAAGTAATTTGTAAAGGAAATTTAGTAACCTAAGCATTCAAACATAAAGTCAATACTTACATGAAGAAAAAAATGAACTTAAAAGGTTAATTAATCTCAAGGAATAAATTAGCCATAAAACAACCCATATCTCCTAAATTACATAGATTGGCAAAATTTAAGACAATACACTATGTATAAGAAATTCTTGTACTTGAATCTCTAGAAAAAATATTGCCAAGCACTTATATTATAATGGAAGAGTCTGCATTGATGATAATGGAATGGAATAATCTAACTTTTACTAAAAACCTAATTTTAATATTTGTTTAATATCTGAATTAAATTATTATAATAAATATAATAAAAACTGAACAGAATTTTTTTTTCCAAGATCACATTTTTGTTTTAAAGAAGGCAAATTTAAAAGCTCATTTCTTTATTTAAATGATTAATTTTTAAAAAAAATATTTTAATTTATTACAATAGTACACTTAAAAAATGTTAGAATTGAACAAAACAAAATACTTAATTTGCGAAACTAAATTATAAGAAATTTAAAATATTACTTTAAGTATTGCATTTGAAATAATTAGGTTAAAAATGTTGTTAATAATTATTGTAAAATGTTATGAATTATGTTTCATTTGTTTTCGCTAAATTTCCATTTTATAATTTTTTAATTTATCAACAAATTTATTTGAAGTTTTGTAAGATTTTCAAGTGACTTTTGTAGAAACTCGGTCAATTAGTTGAAGACAACAATTTTCAGTGTTTGTTTATTATTGACAATTGCATGCATATTGTCGTTTTCCTTATAATTACTCATGAAGTTTATTATATCGTTTTTATGTTGCTCATTGTATCTCATGTTTTTTTATTTCGATTGATACGATTGATAAGAATAAATTTTCACGATTGATATATATAAAATTTTTAAATAAATTATCAGGTGTGCACTATCTTATGTTTATTTTTGCAGTTTTATAAAAATTCATCTTTGTTTTTTTTTCCATTTCTTTCTTTTATAAGTATTTTAAGTATCCAATTTTAACCTTTTTCATGTCCCAGTGGATTATCAATGTGTGCCACTGTGTAAGAAATACTAGCTGCACTCTATGTTGATTTTCCGGGATAAATATTGTTTCAGATATATTAAACCAAATTTAAAAAAAAGCGTTTTACTTAAAACTTATTGTCTAAAGTTTGATGTTTGCTTATTTTAGTCTAATTTGGTATTAATTCTTTTTAGAAAGAACTATGCATTTAATTACAATGCTCTCTGTTGCTTTTATTTTCAGTATCTAGAATAAAATCGAATAGTAAAATTTTAAAATTAAATATTGTTCTCTAAAACTTTTTGATAATTAATCATAAATGTATACTGAAAATGAATTAATTCTTAATTTATCAATCTTGCTAAAAATTTTGAATTTAATTTTAAATACATTATACACTTAAATATTCCATCAGCTTTTAGTCTTCAAACTTTCTACACATATATTTAATTTTGAGTGAAGAAATATACGAATTCATTAACAATTAAAAAAAATTTAAGAAGTTCTAAATAATGTGTGATACAGTCACTTACTATTAATTTTCTTACTTATTTTAAGCTGAAATAAATACACTATTTTGTATTGTTTTTTTCATATTTGTTATAGTAATTAAAAATTTAGTATGGAATCAGTAAATTGTCAAATTAAAAAAAATAAACATTGGATATTGAAGCTAGTGTAAATATTCAAAATTAGGTATGGGGAAAGTCATTTGAATGATAAAATTTCAGAAATGTATTTTAATTTTTTTCTTGTTACGCTATTCTTTCAACAAGGTAAACTTTTCTAATACGTTTATATTACTTTTCCACTCGAAATTTTTATATGGGTTATAAAATCGCTTATTGTTTTCAGAAGATAATTGTTTTAGTTCATTCATTCCATAAAATGTGTTTCAAAAAGTATCCATTCGCTTGACAAGCGTTCAAAAAATGATGGCATGAAATATTTTATTCTATTAAAATATTTCGCAGTGGTTCGGAGTTTATTTTAAATTATATATCCCGATTTAATTAGGCCTCATGTGCAAAATATTATCCTTTAGCGATAAACAAATCAAATCAAACATAAACCAAACAATGTTTGGTGAAAAAAATTTTCCAATTCATTCATAATTAAGGCAAGAATATTCAATTCTAAATGTAATCTTCTTCTTCTTCTTAGAGTTGGGTTTGTATGTCATTGGGCACCTAAAATGTAATCTTGGGAATTTATTATAAATAAATTTAGGGTAACCAAATTAGAGCTATATATTTTAATTTGCTGCCTTTAAGCCCTTTTCAGAGAACAAAAACTGTCAGGGTTTGAATGACCACTCCCTCCCTTATTACACATCATTTAGTTTATTTAACACTGCAGTTATATATACATGAGATTTTTAAATTAATGTTAAATTCGTGAATGAATATTTCCTTTCCTTACTGAACATCTTTCAGTTTATTAAACATTAAAATTATAAATGTACTTGAAGTTTTTAAATTGATGTTGAATTCGTATCCATTATAAGCAAATCGGCACAAATTCAGATCTTAAATATAACCTACATAGTAGGGACACTTATTTGCAGTGTGATGCAACTTTGCTAAATACTTCCATTTATAAGTACCTTTTTTCAATAAATAACTAGATGAACAGTTTTCTTGAGCAACTACATCAACACATCTTATATAAGCAAACTTTAATATTTAATGAAGCAAAGAAAAGTTAATGAATAATCTATCAATCTTTCCAGCTTTTTCCAAATTAAAATTAAATCATTATGTAAATGAAGAGCAGACATTTATTTCGGTTTCATTTCTACGCACCAATGCCATTCCCATCTCATGTCTACTAATCAGAAGTCTGTTCTAAACGCATTTTCTCTTAATGTCTTTAAAATACCTTTAAATTCAAATTATTTTGGATTTTTGATCATTATTTAAAATGTTACTGACTTCTCATACTCAGTATCTTAACTCGGGACAAAGCGAGCGGCGAGCCTGGCTTTCCAGCGCCTGGAGAGATGCCTTCCCCCCTACGAACCCCTACTTGTGGTAGCAAGTTGATTGACCGCTCTTTACATACCCGCCAAACCCGGGCCCAACCTGTGGCAACTCAGCCACAGTAAATCCCTAAAGGGGAATGAGAAGCGCATCTTCCCAATCCGATGGGGAATCTAGCCCAGTTGCTATTTGGATGCGGTCGAATGAAGACCGTATTGGCACCAGTGTATCACGGTGTGGAACTCATTTTATGGAATATAATTATGAAAATAGTTATTTGTTAATTGTTATTGTTAAAATAAAACATTAAAGGCAATAGGACTTATTAATGAAAGGAAACACACACGCAACAAATTGGTAACGCAACACAACCTTTTCGCCTCCAATTGCTCCGACGAAAGGTCGCTCGCCCCTCTTTCGTACCCCCAGTAAATCCTCGAGCTCCTCTCTCACGAGGAACTTGCTTATTAACACAGCTACTACTACTTATTCTAAACCTTAAATCATATACATTTAAATTAGGCCACTTTACTAGGTAAATTCTTAGCAATCAAACGAGTATAAACACCATAATATAGACATCGCTATTTAATTCGATGGTTATTACACATATGTAACTCCGATCTTTACTTCTTTCTATTACTATTGTACAATTGTTTTTCATAATTTTACGCATAAATTATACCTACTAAAACTATCACTTTAAATATCTAGTTGTTTTAATTCTTTTATTTTATGTATTTTAACCATATATAAATTGCAAATTCTTCCACATAATAAGATATGTGAGAACTCGGTAAATTAATTATTATATTTAATACATCTATCATAACCTGACTAATATAATTCGGTAACCAACAACAATCTACCCGTCAGCAGTCAAAATTTTGTACCCCGTATAATTCAATCAACCTCATTGTCTAGTTATTACATATTTTAAAATCTTGCTTATCAATCTTTGTAAATATTAGTATATTATTTCCTTATTTACTTGTTATATATATATATATATATATATATATATATATATATATATATATATATATATATATATATATATATATATGTATGTATATGTATATTAATGTCTTAATTACCACCTATATGTTATACCCATTTAATATCTTCATTTATTTGTTTATTGTTCTTTTTCTCTCACCTATAATAACCGGTTCTGTAAATACTCATTGTATAGAATAGTTGTAAATGATGTTTACTCAAGAAATCTGCACTGTTATAAATTTATATTTTGCATTGTGACTCTCTGTATTTTGCCAAGGTGCAACATTTGTAAATTGTGTTTATCAATGTACACTTTACTATTATCCAGGCACTTTGCCTGCAGTATGTAAATCCCTAAATGTAAAAGTCCTTTTCTTTTCTTCTCATGTCTACTTATCAGAATCTCGATAAGACTGTTCTAAATGCATTTTCTTTTTATGTGTTTAAACTACTTTTAAATTCAAATTATTTAGGATTTTTGATCATCATATGGACTCCTCATACTCAGTATCTTAGATCGGGACCAAGCGAACGGAGAATCTCGCATCCAAGCGCCTGGAGGGATGCCTCCCCCCCCTACTAACCCCTACTTGCGGCAGCAAGTTGTTCGAACGCTCTTTACATTCCCGCCAAATCCGGTTCCAAGTGAAAAGTGAACTTTTTGCCTCCAAATGCGCCGACGAAAGGTCGCTCGCCCCCCTTTCGTATCCCCAGTAAATCCCCAAGCACCTCTCTCACGAGGGACTTGCTAGTTAATTAAAACAGCTACTATAACTTGTTCTAAACCTTAAATCGTATTATTTAGTAAAATAATTTCTAAGATATTTATTTACTATATCTTTCATTACATCATTCTAAAGCTCAAAATTAAAGAAAATTGTACTTGAATGAATTGTTACTTTTACTATTCCCTCTTTTTACATTATTATTTAGTATAATTATTTCTAAGATATTTATATACTATGTCTTTGATTACATCATTCTAAAGCTCATAATTACCATTAAATCATTTTACATCCTAGCTCTATAATATTTTTTTATTTACTTTCATTTTTTAAATAACTTAAAATGTATTACTTAGAAAAGAATTTTTATGCTTTGGAACGTGATCCATGTATAGTATTAGATTACATTTATTTAAATCCTATTCATGCAGTCTTTCTCCCATTTTTAAGGAATATTTTTTAAGGTATTAATTATAGTTTTTTGTACATATTGAAACAACCTAATATATTATAATAACACTTATTATAAAGTTCTTTGTCAACAATTATATAGTATTTTATTGAAGGTATTTCTGAATTTTGAAACTGATTCTTTACCATTTTGTTATATTCATATGACCTTCTGTTGTTTGAATTATCAATTAACTTCATTAATTTATTTCTTAAATTGCTTGACGGTCTGCAAACCCTGTTTTATTGTGAGTAATAGTTTTCTGCACAAATTCTTTCTTGATATCATAACATGCAGTTTTTTTCTTTCTATTGAGAGTAGAAAAATTAAAATTGCTCTTTCTTATAAACATGAAGTGTAATATTTATGACTGTACAATGCATTCATTTATGAATATTTATCAAAATGAATTTCAATTATATTGGTTTGCCAGTTACTCTTATAAAGATCTTCAATTTATTTCTCATCCTTTGTTATTGTTTGGTTCTAATAGCTTGGAAAGGAGAGTTGTTTTAAAAACCTTCTCAATTTTTTTCTGTTACGTTTTCTTTTTAAGAACAATATTTTCTTTTATTTAATAAACAAGTTTTATTTGAATAAGTTGTCGTCATTTTAAAAATATTCCACATTAAATATTGTTTAAAGGATTGTACTTCAAAATTTCAATGACTTTTTCTTTTATTACGCAATGTTAAGCATGAAGCATTTAATTTAATAATTTCACACTTTCTGTAACTAATTATTTAATTCATTTTGATTTTTTATGTAACATTAAATGTATGTTTTAAAATTTTTTATAATATTTTCTGTAAAATCACCTTGTAATAACAGATTATATATCTTCTTGCTGAGATTCTTAAAAAGTATTTTAAACTGAAAAATTTTTTATTTCTATTGTAGGGATGCGCTTTACATTCTCCTTACTTTTTCATGCATAATTTTTAAAATAGCTTTAAGATAGCTTATCCAGGAGTTTTGACAGTGCTTGGAAATTGTAATCCATTATAGTTTCATAGATTGTATCCCCTTTCCCTTATACTAGCTACATTGAAATAATTTAAAAATTATTCATTGATGTTTGTGTATTATTCATGTGTAAATCTCTTAGTTTTGGAAAAGTCCACCTGTAAAATTAGACTTGAATTTGTTAGTTATAAATAATTTTTCCAAAATTAGTTATTTGATTGTTGCAGAAATGCACTTAGTGTTTGCCAGTATTTACTTTCTTGTTCAAGTTATTTAAATAGGAATTTTGTTTTTACATAATGTAAATTTTTTTTTACATTTTGTAGAATTATATGAATTTGAAAATATAGTGCTTGTATAATTAAAACAAAATGTCTGAATAAATATGTTTATTTTTTAATTCCCACTTTTTTCAGGATTATTTAGTAAAATTTTTTCCAAGATATTTTTACAATATTTCTTTTATTGCATCATTTTAAATCTCATTATTCCCATTAATTTATATTATAACCTAGCTCTAACATATTTTTTATTTACTCTTTCTTAAATTACCTTAAATGTATGACTTAGAAAATATATATTATGCTTTGAAACTTCATCAGTGTTGTAGTATATTATAATTATTCAATTCTTCGTCGTGCAGTCATTCTCCCATTTTTAAGGAAAATTTTCAAAGTGAATACCTATATTAATTCATATACGTTTTGTGTGCATATTTAAACAATCTAATATATTAAAACAACCTTCCTTTCAAATTTATTTCTGAATTTTGAAATTGATTCTCTGCAATTTTGTTATATTTATAGGATCTTTTGTTGCTTGAGCTATCAATTAAGTAAATTTGATTTGTTTCTTAAATTGGTTGATGGTCTGAAATTCCGGTTTTGTTGAGAGTAATGCTTATCTGCACAAGTTCTCCCTTTATATATTGTACATGCTGTTTTTTCTTTCTATTAAGAGTAGAATTGATAAAATTGCTTCTTATTATCATAAACAGTAAATATAATATTTATGTCTGTACAATGTGTTCATTTATGCATTTTTATCAGATTGAAATTTCAATTATTCTTCTCTGTCAGTTACTGTAATAATATCTTTTATTTATTTCTCAACCTGTGTCATTGTTTGGTTGTAAATGTTTTGAAAGGAAAATAGTTTAAAAAATAAACACATTTATTGTGTAATGTGTTCTTTTTGAGAATTGTAATTTCTCTAATTTAATTAGCGGGTTTAATTTGAATAAGCTGTTATGATTTTTAAAATTACAAAATATTGAATTTGTTTAAAGAAATTTACTTAAAATATTTTTTAATTTTTAATCCATTGTATCATATTAAACCTCAAGTTTCCGATTAAGTGATTTGATCTCTTTCTGTTACAGATTTTTTTTATATACTTTCCTTTTCATGTAACATTATAAATATGTGATTTAAAATTTTTTTAAATTTTCGATTTAAGGACCTTGCAATAACAGATTGTAATTCGTGTTGAAGGCACTCTTAAAAAATGTTTTAAATTGGAAAAATTGTATTTTTATAACAGTTGTGTATTTTATGTTACTTTCTCTTCTTTTTCATGTCTGATTTTTAAACTAAAGTTAAGTAATTCATCCATGATTTTTGATTGCTTCTATTCACTGGAATATGCTTCACATTATTGATTGTATACCCTTCCAATTTTTTAGCTGCACTGAAATTAAATTCAAAATTATTTGTTGGTGTTAGATCAATATTTATCTGAAATTTTTTAATTTTTGTAAATCGCACCAGTAAAATTAGTCTAAAAATTTGTTAGATATAAATTATTTATCCACAATTAGTTAATTATTTGAATAAATTGCTATGAATTTTAAAATATTCAATATTTTTTATCATTAAATGAAATTTCCATAAAAAAATTTACAATTTTTATTCCATTACATTGTTTTAAGCTTCACGTTTATGATTTAGTGGTTTACTCTTTCCTAATTCATTGGTGTTTGATCAACATGCATCTGTAGTTTCCTTACTTTTGAAAATCCACCTGCAAATTTAGTCGACAAAATTGTTAGATATCGCTGTTTTATCAACAGTATGGTAATATAGTGTTGAGGAATGCACTTAGTTTCTGCCAGTATTTGTTTCTCTCTTGAAACTGTAATTTAAATAGAGATTCTGTTATGTAAATTTTGTTTATATTTGTTAAAATTATGTTAATTTCTCTAGTGTAGGGAAATACAATGCTGTTAATATTTCTGAACTGCCGCTAGATTTTAACGATGTCATAAAAGAACTATTTTATATTATTTATAAAAAGTTGAAGAACAGTTACTAAAACTTGTCTACATTATATGCTTTTGTGTGCACTATTATATTAAATAACCTTTATGTAGAAGTATTTGTGCAACTTTGTTCAAATATAGAAACATTTCAAAATTGATATCATTATTTTATATCAGCATTACATGAGTTGACAATTTCAAAGATATTTAAGACTTTTAAAAGTAATTTAGAAAACTCCAAAAAATGAAATGAATTAGTTTCATGTAATTAAAAAACACTTTTAGTATAATAATGCAATTTGCAGGCAATTATTTCTGAGTTTTGAAACTTATTCACTATATGTTTTGTTTATTCATGGAATAATTTGTTGCTTTGAATTAATAGTTATTCTGTTATTTATTTCTTAAATTGGTATATGGTCTGAAATTCTTGTTTGAATGTGAGTAATGTTCTATGTAAAAAATCTTTTTTTACTTATTGAACATGTAGATTTTTTTTATTATTTTTAGAATCGTAATGAAAAAAATTGCTCCTGTGTATTATAAATATTAAGTATGATAATTTTATCTATACAATAAATTCATTTATTAAAATTTGTATGAATGGAGTATCTATTATACTTGTCTGGCAATTAGTGTTGTAACATAGTGAATTTATTCCGCATCCTTTATCATTGTTTGGTTATAAATGCTTCCAAAGGAGTATATATTTTATGTTTACTCTGTTTTTGGTGATGTGACTTATTTCTAAGTGTAGTAATCTCTCATATTTTATAAAGAAGTTTGATTTGAAATTGAAATAGTGTTTACAAATTGCAAGTTATTGAAACTTCTAGATATTTCTATTTATTAGAAATGAGTTATTTTCAAAATTTTCATTTGCTGACCTAACAATATTTTTTATGCAAATAGTGATATCTTTATTTTATGAAGTCTTATAATTTAGTGAATTTGTCTTCAGAAAATAAATAGTATGATTATAAAAGCTTGTTGGGTAGTGTTGAAGTATTTTACTTGGAAGCACAAGGAGTGTCTTAAAATGCTGATAGAAATTTTATTCTGACATGCTTTAACTGTGATTTTAAGCTTTTGATTTTACAAGGCATTTTTTTTTTTACTGAAAAGACATGTATTTCCTTTTTATGTATTCAATTTCCAGGAAATATAATTTTTTTTAAAAATTTTGATTTAAAAGTCTTATTTAAATGAATAAGAAATTTTATTAATGGTATTTTTTTTAAAGTTTGAGTAACATTTTTATATCTTTAAATAGTACAATTGATAAGTATAAAAAAATATGTAGAAGCCAAGAAATATCACGAATACATCAAAAATAAAAAAAGTTGGGCAATGATTATAGATATGAAATTAATTTCAAAGAATAGCTACATTATTCAAGTTTCACTCAAGGTAAAGAATTATTTTAATAATATTTAAACAGAATTTTATTGTGAAATGGAAAATGATTCTAAGATATTTTCTTTATGTTTGATAAATTCTGTAAAATTAAGAAATTGTTTTCAAATTATTATAACACTCCTTATTGATTGCTTGATTTGAAGTCACGATTAGTATAACAGAATATTAAAAAATCATATTTTTGTATCACAGTTTCAATCCCTTAAATCTTTTATACTATTTATATTGATAAGAATGTTATTACTTTGAAAATGTGTGCTTTGATTAAATCAATAAAGTAGCTTTAATAATATTTATTATGTTAAAATGACTCTTTTGTTTTCAATGTTTCTTTGATTCATGTTGAACTTTGTCGTATAATAGTAAACAGTATATTTATTTATTCAATCAGGGTTTTGATTTGTTTCATTTTCAGAAAGTAACACGATAAAATTCTGTATGTATATACATTGTCTTCATGTTTTAACAGTGCTGAAATAAAGTACAATTGAATTTTTATATTGAAACTCCTGGCGAATCTTGCAATATTTAAAATTTTGGGAATCTTCCATTGAAAGCATAATTTTCACTACTATTCAAAACTTTTATCTGCTATATTTTACCTTACTTAGCTGAAGTTTATTTCGCATTTTATTTCTTTCTGTCCCTGAAAAATTATTTTAAACTATAATGATATATTTACTTTTACCTTATTTTTTGAAAATCATGACAAATCTTCTTCAAACATGTTTTACTAATTGCACTAATATTTACTCATTGTGATAGAATATGACTTTTTATTTTAATGGGAATTTTCCTTTATATTCTGTTGTCGACCCGAAAAGGTCTAAATAATGTGTCAACTTGTGCCATCATTGTTTTTCGTGCGATGACCATTTTGATACATGTTTTGGACTGAATGTTGTTTCTTAATGACTTTTTTTATTTAAGATTGAAATACTGTGAATTATGCAAGAAAAGGTAAATCCAAATTACAAAATTTTGTAATATTTTGAAAATATTTTTATATTTCTCTTTAGCTAACCTTGTGATTTAAGTGGGATATTCTGGCTACGTATCAGTTTAAATGATGGTATGACTTTCTCTTCTTTGAAGGAAACCTTGTAATACTAATTCAAAACCATGTACAATATTGAATATCATTTGGGTAAAATATTTTTCCCGTTCAAGAAATAAACAAAAAAAAAATGAATGTATTTCAATCCATTTCAGAGTCTTAAATAGAATCAATTACTGGCACATTTTGTTTTTAAACTGAAAGTAAATGCCAAATTTTAATATTTGTAATTTGCTCTGAAATATTATATATAAATGTATATGGTAAAACAAGTTATCCACATCTTGGTACAGATTGTTTCCTACAAGAAGTTCATTTGTAAATAGTTCATACTATTTATATTAATGTATCTAAAAGCAAGGTATTGATAAATAAGAAAATAATCACTTGGGAAATTTTCAGTAAATGGAAGTTTTCCATATTGTATAGTGAAATAAAAAAATCTTTATAGGATTTCTATTTCATGGGATATATGGCTGTGATTTGGTATAGCTTTGCTTGCCATGTATAAAATAGAAATGAAACTAATTTTTAACACTTTTTTTTAAACTATCAAATAATAAAATGAGAGAAAGTATAAAAACAAATCTTATCACGAAATATAGATACAGTGAGTGTTGATTTGTTAGTAAATTCAGATGTGGGGAAAATCAATTTTCTAATAATAATCACATCTGGCTTTTAGTAATGGAATTTAGACAGTGAATTAAAGAGATACACTTTTAATAGTTAGTTTTCATGAAAATTGTTATTTAACTTCAAAAAATAATCTAATGAAATATATAATTTCTCAGTTACCAATTTAAGTAATATGTGTGACTTTATAATTTCTTTAAAATAAATCTTTAATATTATTGTAAACTCAATATTCATTTTATTTAAATGTGAAACATGAAGTAAAGCTTCAATTATATCATAATTGAATTTGAACACAAAGTTTTTTTTTCTTTTTTTCAATATTTTTTTATGCTGGCCATACAATATTTAATTAAATCCAGTAAACATAAAAAAGTTCAAAAATTCAAATACAAGATACATTACTACACCAAATACATAGCTAGAGGAGTAATGAGTAACAAAGAATACAAGACAATTATTTTGTGTTTTAATTTTATTATTTATCTCATATTCTATAATTTGGAAATTGCCCAAACCCAAAATATCAGGGCATACCGAAAAAATTCTTGCAATACAGTACAGTACCTAATTTTTTTATTAAGAGCATATGTATAAGAAATGGTTCGACACAGTTTAAACTTACAATTGGAATATATATAGCAAAAATTAAAAAATAATAAATGAATTTGGTGTGTTTCTTTATTTTTTTTTTTAAAAAGCATGAAAAGCTTATAAAAATTTCCATTAGTACAGGCAGATTTATTGAGGAAAACACTTGTTTTCATGAATCCAAAGTACATTTAACTGATTTGATACTGCAAGTACATTTATAATAAAAAAAATTTTAAATGAGTAACGCAAACTGGTATTCTAGCTATAATTTGTAGTAAGAAAGTTTTCTGATTTTGAGATATTATCAGAAAATTCTAGATAGAGTTCCAGGCTATCAAGTTTTCAAACTAATCGTCAATAAGGAGCGCAAAAGGAAATCAAAACTACATAAATAGTTGAATTTAAATCTTAATTAATGGAAAATTGCAGCTTAAAAGCAAAAATTGATAGAATTGCTGTTGATTTTTATGTAAATATTACATCACTACACAATATAATTGCAGTCGAAGAGAGTCTCAGAACGCAAGCGATAAGCGTAAATTAAGCAAATAAATTTTTCTTTCGTATTTTTACAGAATATACACAATATTCAATATGGTTCCAGTTAAATTCAATATGTTATCAATTCATGTACATTTTTACATCAAGCAGTAAAATTTACAACTAATAAATAATACTTTAACAAATTCTGAACTTTGCATTTAGTTATTTTTAATTTCTTATATTCTTATGTTATATTTAAAATTTTTAAGCATTACAAATTTTATTACACTATTATATGTATGTAACTGTAACTTTAACAAATATCTGCTTTTTTGATTACTATAATTAAATTAGTTTTAGAATGACACAAAGAAAAAGTTGTTGAAAAATTGCGAACATTTCCGCAAAGTTTTCTTTTATATCATGGTGTCAAATATTCGAAATGCAAATAAAATTGTAAATATTAGTTATTAAAATGAATAAATGTGTGTGAAAGGTAAATTTGATTGGACACGATAAATCGAATGTAAACACAAGCTTATGTAATCGTACCTAATGTATGAAGTGCTTATAATTTCAGAAATTTAAATACAGTAATGTTGATTACTTATGTAATGAATGTAACTGCAAGTAATACACTAGTTTTGTGACTGAATAAAAAAGTGAGAATAAATTCGAATGCCATACATTAAAGGAAATGTAAACAATGATTTGTGTAATTATTCATTGTCGGTGAATAGTGTGTTTCTTATAAATATCCGTAAAAGCTTCCTAATACGTATGACCATTCTTAAATAAGCTTTAATTCGGTAGGTTAAGACAAGCTAACAAATAAATTTACCTCTTAGAACCTAATAAGAAAGTGCTCAAATGATACGTACCTTCAGGAAATAACCTATGTCATAATCTATATTTGTTAATTTTTATCGTCACTTTTTTATATAAAACATTACTAAGCTTAATCACTCAGCTTAATAAAACTATAAAATATTTCTCAATTTGGCTGTAATGTAGCCAGATTGTAATGTTAAAATAACATATTTTGTAATATAGTATATTTTGGAAGAGTTTAACATTTTATATATATTTAACTTATAACGATGGCATTTGAATTGTCTAAACTTGTTAAATGTATTTATAACAATGCTATTATAATTACTAAAGTCATTAAATTTGAATTTTATTTGATGGAAAAAAATAAAAATTAGTATAGTGTTACCAGTATCTTCACATTTAAAAAATAATAATAAAAGTATTTCCACCTAAACCAAAATTTAATTTTACAGAATGCATATATATTTTTCATAAAATTACATCTTTGACATAAATTTTGCTTTATTTCATGTGGTTAATAAATTAAAATTGATATATTTGGTAGTATTGTAATTGAAAGTAATTTAATAAAGAAAAATATATATTTATTCAATTCATATAACAGATTTATCATTGTATAAAGAGAATTTTAAAAATAAATACATATCAGTTGATACAACTTCTTGTTAAATGTTTACAAATTTCTTTAATTTAATAGAATTATTATAATATACTTTGTAAAAAATGCTGTAACGTAGTATTCAGTAAACAGTAAACACTCGTTTTATGAACTTGTGGGATTTGTAGAACAATGCTTAAAATCAAGTCGTAAATACATTTTTATAAATGTTTGTCATCAAATGGGTAACAAATTTATCATTACACAACTATAGTTAGATGTTCAGGAGGGGCTACCAGTATGTAAAATTGCGAGTGTTGGTAAATTATGGGATTGGAAAAATGAGCATCTACTGTACTTTTGATTATGAGATTGATTCACTAAATTTATATTGTATTTATAGGATGGTCTGGTTTTGAGATCCTGTTGCATGTAGGAATATAACTGAGAACCTTCTTGATTGTTTGAACGTCCTCTTTTGATGTAAGTATTGTTATTTTACACAAAAGACTTTTTCTGTGTTTTGTTATGGAATTTAATGCTAAACTCTTAATTATAAACTTGAAATAAGGCTCTATGAGCATGTTGAGTGTAAAATTTCTAACTCATAATGTGTAAATGATTTTGTTTACATTGGAAATCACTTTATATTTGTTTAATTTTGTTCCATTTTTAAATTCATCAATTTCTTTCAATTGTATGTGTATTGTATATGGTTATCAGGTTAAATTTTTAATAATTCTATTTTAATATGATTTATGTTTTTTAAAGTAAATTTGTGTCTGAAAGAAATTGATATATTATTTTCTTATTTGTATGTTTCCCTCTCTAGTTTCCAATAAAACAAGTTGCTGTCCTTGCATTAATATATTTTATTTATCTTTATTTTCATTCATTATAAACAATTTAATTTTAAAAGCATTCATCAAGTTTCCATTGATTGAAAACAATATAATATCAAAAAAATTTTTTTTATTTGTAACTTTAGTGAAAGAAACACATGTTTAACAATTTTATTTCATAAATTTTCTTTCCAATTGAGTTTAAACAAAATATAAAATTATTTTAAGAACTATATGCAATCAATAAGATATTCATTAGTTTTTCAGCATTTACTATCTAAAATCTGCCTAGTATTTTTAGAATAATGATTTATCATCTTTTTTATTTGTTTCATATTGCAAAAATTAATTGAAAACTATTCTTTTTATTGAATAATATCCATGTCGTTTCATATGAATTTATAAAATGTCTGTCTTTAAATTTTTTTTAAAGTGATTGGTTTAATATAATAAATTGATAAATTGTTTACTTATGTTTTCTCTTGCTACATGGTTGATATATGACAGTTTTTCCCGATTGTAATTTAAATCTATATTTTTGGGTATAATGCACATTCTTAAAAAGTATTTATGTCCTTCTTTCATTAGGTATCTTTAAATAATTCAGAATTTGTTTGTATGTTAAAATACATATTTAAATTGTAATTCTCTTTTATGTAACATTTTTACTTTTAATGTTTATTTTTTCCAATAAATAAAGAAGGCAATTTCTCAGGAATTTTTTACAGTGTTTAACTTTAATTTTGTTGCACAGTAACAAGATTCTGACGATATAAGGCAAATATTATTTATAAATACTTCCTATAAGTTCAAGAGTATTCCTCTGATAAATTTTGTACATATAATTTTTTGAACACATTTATATAATGAAGAACCTTCTCTAAAAAGTCTGTTTAACTTTTGCAAAATAAGCAACTTTTACTTGATAATTTTATTTTTCTGTAGAGTATTTTAATTAAGAAATTTTGTTTTATTTGTAATTTAATATTTGTCTTGCATTTCATGTCTTGGCCGATAAAATTCAAACATGTAAATATTTCAATCTTAGTGAATTTTTATATTTCTCATAATATACACATGTTCTTTTTAAAGCAAGAATAAAAGTATTATTGTATCTACAATTGACTCACAAAAATTCTATTATATAGAATATTCCGTCGCTTCAATTTATTGTAATTGGTTTCTTTTTGAAACTGCTTCATAGTTTTGTTGTGAGTATTGTCTTTTTACACAAATTACTTAAATTTAAGATGTAGATTTTTTTATCTTTAATTTATTGCATATATTTTATCTTTCTCTGCTTTTAAATATCACCCTTTTGAAATCCCCTTTCATTTAAAGATAATTTGGTAAAATTTTCTCCCAGATATTCATACATTATTTTGTTTTACTACATCATCTTAAAGCTTAGGTCTCCCTCAGAATCATTTTATCTGATAACCGTAACATTATTTTACTTACTTTTTTTTAATAACATTAAATGTATGACTTACAAAATAATTATTTAAATAAGTAACTTGATCTTACTAATAGATAACAATTATTCAACTCCTATTTATGCAGTTATTCTGACATTTTTCAGGACCAATTTTTAAAGATATACATGTATTGCTTCATATAAGTTTTATTTATATTAAAACAATCTAATATATTGACAAAACATTTATAATACTGTTCTTTGTCAACAGTGATGTATTCCATTCACAGAATATTTCTGGGTTTTGAAATTTAATCTCTATAATTTTGTTGATTCCTGCGATATTCTGTTGCTGGGGCTTTCAATTAACTTAATTGATTTATTTTTTTAAATTGCTTGATTGTCTGAAATTCCTGTTTTATTGAGAGTAATGCTTTTCTGCACAAATTCTTCCTTTTTATATTGTACATGCAGTTTTTTATAAAATTCTCATTTTTATGATAAAAATTAACTATAATATTGATGTCTGTACAATGTGTTAATTTATGCATATTTGTTAGACTGAAATTTCAATTATACTTGTCCCCCATTCTCTGTAATAAATATCTTGAATTTATTTGTCATCCAATATCATTGTTTGGTTATAACTATATTTGCAAAGGAAAGTAGTTTTAAAAATCTACTCTATTTTTTGTGTTTTGTTCTTTTTAAGATTAATAATTTCTTATATTTAAAAATTTTTTATTTAATATTTATTTGTTATAATAAATTGTTAGGACTATTAAAATTTTCAACATTTTATATTGTTATATGGAATTTCCTTAAAAAAATTTATAGTTTTTTTCTTTTATGACACCATTTAACCTTTAAGTTTCTGATTTAGTAATTTTCTCACTTTTTTTGAGAGATTATTTTATTCAGTTTTATTTTCAAGTATAATTAAATGTGTGATTTTAAATTTTTTATAACATTTTCTGTCAAAGATTAGTTTAATAACACCTTACAATTGATGTTCAGGAGAATACGAAAAAATGTTTCATATTGGAAAATTTTTATTTTAATGATAGGGATACATTTAATGTTACTTTTTCTTTCTTCATGTATAATTTTTAAACTAAGTTTAAAATAATTCAACCAGGACATTTAACAGTGCTTGCATTTACTGAAATTTTAATCGATTGTAGTTTGAAAGATTGTATCCCCTTCCCATACATTAGCTACACTGAAATTAAAATGAAAATTATTTGTTGGTGCTTTATCAATGTCCATGTGCGCATCTTCTTAATTTTTGTAAAGTCCCCCTCCAAAATTAGTCTACAAAATTGTTATATATCAATTATTTATCCACAGTTAGTTAATATATTGTTGAAGAATTGTCTTAGTGTTTGCCAGTATTTTTTTTTTTTTTCCTTTTCAATTTTGAGGTTATTTCAATAGAGATTTTTCTTTTATATAACGTAAATTTTGTTTCGATTTGTTAAAATTATGTTAATTTCAACAGTACAGAGAAATACATTGCCTTTAATATTTCAGAACTGCCTCAAGATTTTAATGACATAGCAAAAGAAATATTATTTATTATTTATAATATTTTATTAAAAGTAGAAGGAAACTTAACACCAACATGTCTGCTTTTATTGCTTTTGTGAACAATTTTGAATTCCAGAACCTTTATGTTGCAGTGTTTGTGTCACTTTTTGGGAATGAGACCACTTTTCAAAATTGATTTAAATAATTTATATCTGCATTATATAATGTATTCTTAAAATAAAACTATTTTTGTTTTAACAAAAGTGACACTTTGATGGATATTTGACACACATTATTTAAAAGTGTCAAAAATTCTTGTTAAATAATTGCAATTATAATAAAATACTTTGTAAGAATTGATTTAATTTTGCACTCAAAGCATTATTTTTTTAAATCTTAATCACTATAATTTTATTTTGTTTTTGCAATAATCTGTGTCTTGCAGATTCTGTTATTATAGATTATTTTCTTAAATTGTTTCATAGGTTACAATTTATATTTTATTATTTTTCTGACAAAATTTTTGTGTCTTTGACATTTTTTTTTCATATATTATCTATTAAATGATTCAAGTGCTCTACAATGTATTGTTAAAATAATTGAGTATAGTATTCATGCCTATAAAATGTCTTGAATGATAAGCATTTATTCAAATAAAATTTCAGAAATACTTGTTCCCCTCTTTTTTCTTGTAATGTTTCGAATTTATTTGACATGTTTGCTCATACACTAAAAGAAATAGGCTTTAATATCAACTGAATTATTTTGTTCTTTATGTTCTCTTTAAAAATTGATATGTGTGATAATGCGACAAAATTTATTAAAATTGTAAAAATTAATAACATATTATTCCATCTTTTTTAAGGATTATTTTGTAATGTTATTTATAAGATATATAGATACTATTTCTTTTATTAAATCAATTTAAATCTCAGAATTCCCATAAAATCATTTTACCTCCTAACTTTAACATATTTTCTTATTCACTTTCATTTTTTAAATAATATTAAATGTATGACTTATAAAAAGTTACACTTTGAAATTTGATCAATGCAGTAATCGATTACAATTACAATTATTCAAATCCAATTCTTGCATTCATTCTCTGATTTCTCAGGAAAATTTTGTAAAAAAGAATATATAGATATTAATTCATATAAGTTTGATATACGCGCACATATTAACGCAATGTAGCATATTAAAGCAGCATATATTATAAATACTTAAAATATTGACATCATTTATGTGGTATTCCATTCAAAATATTTCTGAATTTTTAAATTTCTTATGTTGTTTTTATAGGATATTTTGTTTTTTGTACTTTCAATTAACTACATTGTTTTATTTCTTAAATTGCATGATGGTCTAAAACTCCTGTTTAACTGTGAGAAATGCTTTTTGCACAAATTCTCCCTTTATATATTGTGCATGCAGCTTTTCTTTCTATTAAGAGTAGAAATGATAAAATTGTTCCTTTTTATCTTAAACATTAAAGAATGTACAATATGTTATTTAATGCTTTTTTATCTATATGAAATTTCAATTATACTTCTCTGCCAGTTACTGTGAAAAATATCTTGAAATTATTTTACATCCTTTTTCTTTGTTTGGTTTTAAAAGTTTGGAAAGTAGAGTAGTTTTAGAAATCTTTTAAATTTTTTGTGTTGTGTGTTCTTTTTAAGAATAATAATTTCTTTTATTTTAAAAACAAGGTTTATTTGAATAAGTTGGTTCATTTTTAAAATTTTAAAGATTTTTCCTTCATACACTATTTTAAGCATGAAGTATATGATTTAATAATTTTTTCATTTTCTATAAAAGATTATTTCTTCCATTTTGATTTTTTATGTAACATTAAATGTATGATATAAAAGTTATCAAAAGATTAATAACAGATTAGAAATCCTGTTGAGTATATTCTAAAAAAATATTTTAAACTTGAACTATTTTGATAGTAGGGATGCGCTTTACATTACCTTTACTTTTTTCATGTGTAATTTTTAAAATAGCTTTAAGATACCTTATCGAGGATTTTCGACTGTGCTTGGAAACTGTAATCCATTATAGTTTCATGGATTGTATCCCCTTTCCCTCATATTAGCTACACTGAAATAATTTCAAAAATTATTCATTGGTGTTTGATAACTATTTATGTGCACATCTCTTAATTTTGGAAAAGTCCACCTGTAAAATTATACTTGAATTTGTTAGATATGAATTATTTCTCCAACATTAGTTCATAGATTTTTCCAGATTGCACTCAGTGTCTGTCATTATTTTTCTTTCATTTTCAAGTTATTCAAATAGGAATTATGCTTTTATACAATGTAAATTTTGGTTACATTTTGTAGAATTATGTTTATTTCAAAGTATAGTGCTTGTATAATTTAAAATAAAATGTTTTTCTATAAATTGTTACTTTTATAATTTCCCCTTTTTGCAGGATAAATAACTAAAATTATTGCCAAGATATTTTTATAATATTTCTTTTAATACATCATTTTATATCCTGTAATTCCGATTAATTCATATTATAACTAATCTCCAACATATATTTATTTACTTTTTTTAAATAACATTAAATATAGACTTTTTTCATGTATAATTCTTAAATTTACTGTAAGATAACTTGTCAGGGATTTTTGACAGTGCTTGCAAATGGTAATCTATTATGGTTTTGTAGATTGAATCCCCTTTCCCTCATATTAGCAAAACTGAAATTAATTTCAAAATTATTATTGGTGTTTGATTAATATCTATGTTTTAACTCTTAATTTTCGAAAAGTCAACCTGTAAAATTAGTTTGAAATTTGTTAGATGTAAATGATTTTTCTACAATTAGTTAATAGATTATTCTAGAATTAACTTCGTGTCTACCAAAATTTATCTATATTTATAAGTTATTAAAATAATGATTATGCTTTTACATGACTTAAATTTTGTTAACTGTAAAATTATGTTAATTTCAAAATGTACTTCTCCTATAATTAAAGAAAATTGTACTTGAATGAATTGTTACTTTTACTATTCCCTCTTTTTACATTATTATTTAGTATAATTATTTCTAAGATATTTATATACTATGTCTTTGATTACATCATTCTAAAGCTCATAATTACCATTAAATCCTTTTACATCCTAGCTCTATAATATTTTTTTATTTACTTTCATTTTTTAAATAACTTAAAATGTATTACTTAGAAAAGAATTTTTATGCTTTGGAACTTGATCCATGTAGTATTAGATTACATTTATTTAAATCCTATTCATGCTGTCATTCTCCCATTTTTAGGGAATATTTTTTAAGGTATTAATTATAGTTTTTTGTACATATTGAAACAACCTAATATATTATAACAACACTTATTATAAAGTTCTTTGTCAACAATTATATAGTATTTTATTGAAAGTATTTCTGAATTTTGAAATTGATTCTTTACTATTTTGTTATGTTCATAGGACTTTCTGTTGCTTGAATAATCAATTAACTTCATTAATTTCTTAAATTGCTTGATGGTCTGCAAGTCCTGTTTTGTTGTGAGTAATGGTTTTCTGCACAAATTCTTTCTTTATATCATAACATGCAGTTTTTTCTTTCTAATGAGAGTAGAAATGTTAAAAGTGTTCTTTTTTTCATAAACATGAAGTGTAATATTTAAGACTGTACAATCATTCATTTATGAATATTTATCGGAATAAATTTCAGTTATATTGGTTTGCCAGTTACTCTTATAAAGATCTTCAATTTATTTCTCATCTTTTGTTATTGTTTGGTTCTAAAAGCTTGGATAGGAGAGCTGTTTTAAAAACCTTGTCAATTTTTTCTGTTACTTTTTCTTCTTAAGAATAATATTTTCTTTTATTTAATAAACAAGTTTTATTTTAATAAGTTGTCATCAGTTTTAAAATATTCCACATTAAATATTGTTTAATGGATTGTACTTCAAAATTTCAATGATTTTTTCTTTTATTACACAATGTTAAGCATGAAGCATTTAATTTAATAATTTCTCACTATCTGTAACTAATTATTTAATTCATTTTGATTTCTTATGTAACATTTAATGCAGGTTTTAAAATTTTTTATAATATTTTCGGTAAAATGTCCTTGTAATAACAGATTATAAATCTTCTTGCTGAAATTCTTAAAAATATTTTAAACTGAAAATTTTTTTATTTCTATTGTAGGGATGCGCTTTACATTCTCCTTACTTTTTCATGCATAATTATTAAAATAGCTTTAAGATAGCTTATCTGGGACTTTTGACTGTGCTTGGAAACTGTAATCCATTATAATTTCATGGATTGTATCCCCTGTCCCCCATATTAGCTACACTGAAATAATTTGAAAATTATTTATTGGTGTACGATTACTATTTGTGTGCAAATCTGGTAATTTTGGAAATGTAAAATTTAACTTGAATTTGTTAGGTATAAATAATTTAGTTTTAAAAATCTACTCTATTTTTTGTGTTTTGTTCTTTTCAAGATTGATAATTTCTTTTATTTAAAATTTTTTTATTTAATATTTATATATTATAATAAATTGTTAAGACTATTAAAATTTTCAACATTTTATATTGTTTAATTGAATTTCCTAAAAAATTAATAATTTTTTTCATTTATGACACCATTTAACCTTTAAGTTTCTGATTTAGTAATTTTCTCACTTTTTTTGAGAGATTATTTTATTCAGTTTTATTTTCAAGTATAATTAAATGTATGATTTTAAAATTTTTATAACATTTTCTGTCAAAGATTAGTTTAATAACACCTTACAATTGATGTTCAGGAGAATACGAAAAAATGTTTCATATTGGAAAATTTTTATTTTAATGGTAGGGATACATTTAATGTTACTTTTTCTTTCTTCATGTATAATTTTTAAACTAAGTTTAAAATAATTCAACCAGGACATTTAACAGTGCTTGCATTTACTGAAATTTTAATCGATTGTAGTTTGAAAGATTGTATCCCCTTCCCATACATTAGCTACACTGAAATTAAAATGAAAATTATTTGTTGGTGCTTTATCAATGTCCATGTGCGCATCTTCTTAATTTTTGTAAAGTCCCCCTCCAAAATTAGTCTACAAAATTGTTATATATCAATTATTTATCCACAGTTAGTTAATATATTGTTGAAGAATTGTCTTAGTGTTTGCCAGTATTTTTTTTTTTTTCCTTTTCAATTTTGAGGTTATTTCAATAGAGATTTTTCTTTTATATAACGTAAATTTTGTTTCGATTTGTTAAAATTATGTTAATTTCAACAGTACAGAGAAATACATTGCCTTTAATATTTCAGAACTGCCTCAAGATTTTAATGACATAGCAAAAGAAATATTATTTATTATTTTTAATATTTTATTAAAAGTAGAAGGAAACTTAACACCAACATGTCTGCTTTTATTGCTTTTGTGAACAATTTTGAATTCCAGAACCTTTATGTTGCAGTGTTTGTGTCACTTTTTGGGAATGAGACCACTTTTCAAAATTGATTTAAATAATTTATATCTGCATTATATAATGTATTCTTAAAATAAAACTATTTTTGTTTTAACAAAAGTGACACTTTGATGGATATTTGACACACATTATTTAAAAGTGTCAAAAATTCTTGTTAAATAATTGCAATTATAATAAAATACTTTGTAAGAATTGATTTAATTTTGCACTCAAAGCATTATTTTTTTAAATCTTAATCACTATAATTTTATTTTGTTTTTGCAATAATCTGTGTCTTGCAGATTCTGTTATTATAGATTATTTTCTTAAATTGTTTCATAGGTTACAATTTATATTTTATTATTTTTCTGACAAAATTTTTGTGTCTTTGACATTTTTTTTTCATATATTATCTATTAAATGATTCAAGTGCTCTACAATGTATTGTTAAAATAATTTAGTATAGTATTCATGCCTATAAAATGTCTTGAATGATAAGCATTTATTCAAATAAAATTTCAGAAATACTTGTTCCCCTCTTTTTTCTTGTAATGTTTCGAATTTATTTGACATGTTTGCTCATACACTAAAAGAAATAGGCTTTAATATCAACTGAATTATTTTGTTCTTTATGTTCTCTTTAAAAATTGATATGTGTGATAATGCGACAAAATTTATTAAAATTGTAAAAATTAATAACATATTATTCCATCTTTTTTAAGGATTATTTTGTAATGTTATTTATAAGATATATAGATACTATTTCTTTTATTAAATCAATTTAAATCTCAGAATTCCCATAAAATCATTTTACCTCCTAACTTTAACATATTTTCTTATTCACTTTCATTTTTTAAATAATATTAAATGTATGACTTATAAAAAGTTACACTTTGAAATTTGATCAATGCAGTAATCGATTACAATTACAATTATTCAAATCCAATTCTTGCATTCATTCTCTGATTTCTCAGGAAAATTTTGTAAAAAAGAATATATAGATATTAATTCATATAAGTTTGATATACGCGCACATATTAACGCAATGTAGCATATTAAAGCAGCATATATTATAAATACTTAAAATATTGACATCATTTATGTGGTATTCCATTCAAAATATTTCTGAATTTTTAAATTTCTTATGTTGTTTTTATAGGATATTTTGTTTTTTGTACTTTCAATTAACTACATTGTTTTATTTCTTAAATTGCATGATGGTCTAAAACTCCTGTTTAACTGTGAGAAATGCTTTTTGCACAAATTCTCCCTTTATATATTGTGCATGCAGCTTTTCTTTCTATTAAGAGTAGAAATGATAAAATTGTTCCTTTTTATCTTAAACATTAAAGAATGTACAATATGTTATTTAATGCTTTTTTATCTATATGAAATTTCAATTATACTTCTCTGCCAGTTACTGTGAAAAATATCTTGAAATTATTTTACATCCTTTTTCTTTGTTTGGTTTTAAAAGTTTGGAAAGTAGAGTAGTTTTAGAAATCTTTTAAATTTTTTGTGTTGTGTGTTCTTTTTAAGAATAATAATTTCTTTTATTTTAAAAACAAGGTTTATTTGAATAAGTTGGTTCATTTTTAAAATTTTAAAGATTTTTCCTTCATACACTATTTTAAGCATGAAGTATATGATTTAATAATTTTTTCATTTTCTATAAAAGATTATTTCTTCCATTTTGATTTTTTATGTAACATTAAATGTATGATATAAAAGTTATCAAAAGATTAATAACAGATTAGAAATCCTGTTGAGTATATTCTAAAAAAATATTTTAAACTTGAACTATTTTGATAGTAGGGATGCGCTTTACATTACCTTTACTTTTTTCATGTGTAATTTTTAAAATAGCTTTAAGATACCTTATCGAGGATTTTCGACTGTGCTTGGAAACTGTAATCCATTATAGTTTCATGGATTGTATCCCCTTTCCCTCATATTAGCTACACTGAAATAATTTCAAAAATTATTCATTGGTGTTTGATAACTATTTATGTGCACATCTCTTAATTTTGGAAAAGTCCACCTGTAAAATTATACTTGAATTTGTTAGATATGAATTATTTCTCCAACATTAGTTCATAGATTTTTCCAGATTGCACTCAGTGTCTGTCATTATTTTTCTTTCATTTTCAAGTTATTCAAATAGGAATTATGCTTTTATACAATGTAAATTTTGGTTACATTTTGTAGAATTATGTTTATTTCAAAGTATAGTGCTTGTATAATTTAAAATAAAATGTTTTTCTATAAATTGTTACTTTTATAATTTCCCCTTTTTGCAGGATAAATAACTAAAATTATTGCCAAGATATTTTTATAATATTTCTTTTAATACATCATTTTATATCCTGTAATTCCGATTAATTCATATTATAACTAATCTCCAACATATATTTATTTACTTTTTTTAAATAACATTAAATATAGACTTTTTTCATGTATAATTCTTAAATTTACTGTAAGATAACTTGTCAGGGATTTTTGACAGTGCTTGCAAATGGTAATCTATTATGGTTTTGTAGATTGAATCCCCTTTCCCTCATATTAGCAAAACTGAAATTAATTTCAAAATTATTATTGGTGTTTGATTAATATCTATGTTTTAACTCTTAATTTTCGAAAAGTCAACCTGTAAAATTAGTTTGAAATTTGTTAGATGTAAATGATTTTTCTACAATTAGTTAATAGATTATTCTAGAATTAACTTCGTGTCTACCAAAATTTATCTATATTTATAAGTTATTAAAATAATGATTATGCTTTTACATGACTTAAATTTTGTTAACTGTAAAATTATGTTAATTTCAAAATGTACTTCTCCTATAATTAAAGAAAATTGTACTTGAATGAATTGTTACTTTTACTATTCCCTCTTTTTACATTATTATTTAGTATAATTATTTCTAAGATATTTATATACTATGTCTTTGATTACATCATTCTAAAGCTCATAATTACCATTAAATCCTTTTACATCCTAGCTCTATAATATTTTTTTATTTACTTTCATTTTTTAAATAACTTAAAATGTATTACTTAGAAAAGAATTTTTATGCTTTGGAACTTGATCCATGTAGTATTAGATTACATTTATTTAAATCCTATTCATGCTGTCATTCTCCCATTTTTAGGGAATATTTTTTAAGGTATTAATTATAGTTTTTTGTACATATTGAAACAACCTAATATATTATAACAACACTTATTATAAAGTTCTTTGTCAACAATTATATAGTATTTTATTGAAAGTATTTCTGAATTTTGAAATTGATTCTTTACTATTTTGTTATGTTCATAGGACTTTCTGTTGCTTGAATAATCAATTAACTTCATTAATTTCTTAAATTGCTTGATGGTCTGCAAGTCCTGTTTTGTTGTGAGTAATGGTTTTCTGCACAAATTCTTTCTTTATATCATAACATGCAGTTTTTTCTTTCTAATGAGAGTAGAAATGTTAAAAGTGTTCTTTTTTTCATAAACATGAAGTGTAATATTTAAGACTGTACAATCATTCATTTATGAATATTTATCGGAATAAATTTCAGTTATATTGGTTTGCCAGTTACTCTTATAAAGATCTTCAATTTATTTCTCATCTTTTGTTATTGTTTGGTTCTAAAAGCTTGGATAGGAGAGCTGTTTTAAAAACCTTGTCAATTTTTTCTGTTACTTTTTCTTCTTAAGAATAATATTTTCTTTTATTTAATAAACAAGTTTTATTTTAATAAGTTGTCATCAGTTTTAAAATATTCCACATTAAATATTGTTTAATGGATTGTACTTCAAAATTTCAATGATTTTTTCTTTTATTACACAATGTTAAGCATGAAGCATTTAATTTAATAATTTCTCACTATCTGTAACTAATTATTTAATTCATTTTGATTTCTTATGTAACATTTAATGCAGGTTTTAAAATTTTTTATAATATTTTCGGTAAAATGTCCTTGTAATAACAGATTATAAATCTTCTTGCTGAAATTCTTAAAAATATTTTAAACTGAAAATTTTTTTATTTCTATTGTAGGGATGCGCTTTACATTCTCCTTACTTTTTCATGCATAATTATTAAAATAGCTTTAAGATAGCTTATCTGGGACTTTTGACTGTGCTTGGAAACTGTAATCCATTATAATTTCATGGATTGTATCCCCTGTCCCCCATATTAGCTACACTGAAATAATTTGAAAATTATTTATTGGTGTACGATTACTATTTGTGTGCAAATCTGGTAATTTTGGAAATGTAAAATTTAACTTGAATTTGTTAGGTATAAATAATTTAGTTTTAAAAATCTACTCTATTTTTTGTGTTTTGTTCTTTTCAAGATTGATAATTTCTTTTATTTAAAATTTTTTTATTTAATATTTATATATTATAATAAATTGTTAAGACTATTAAAATTTTCAACATTTTATATTGTTTAATTGAATTTCCTAAAAAATTAATAATTTTTTTCATTTATGACACCATTTAACCTTTAAGTTTCTGATTTAGTAATTTTCTCACTTTTTTTGAGAGATTATTTTATTCAGTTTTATTTTCAAGTATAATTAAATGTATGATTTTAAAATTTTTATAACATTTTCTGTCAAAGATTAGTTTAATAACACCTTACAATTGATGTTCAGGAGAATACGAAAAAATGTTTCATATTGGAAAATTTTTATTTTAATGGTAGGGATACATTTAATGTTACTTTTTCTTTCTTCATGTATAATTTTTAAACTAAGTTTAAAATAATTCAACCAGGACATTTAACAGTGCTTGCATTTACTGAAATTTTAATCGATTGTAGTTTGAAAGATTGTATCCCCTTCCCATACATTAGCTACACTGAAATTAAAATGAAAATTATTTGTTGGTGCTTTATCAATGTCCATGTGCGCATCTTCTTAATTTTTGTAAAGTCCCCCTCCAAAATTAGTCTACAAAATTGTTATATATCAATTATTTATCCACAGTTAGTTAATATATTGTTGAAGAATTGTCTTAGTGTTTGCCAGTATTTTTTTTTTTTCCTTTTCAATTTTGAGGTTATTTCAATAGAGATTTTTCTTTTATATAACGTAAATTTTGTTTCGATTTGTTAAAATTATGTTAATTTCAACAGTACAGAGAAATACATTGCCTTTAATATTTCAGAACTGCCTCAAGATTTTAATGACATAGCAAAAGAAATATTATTTATTATTTTTAATATTTTATTAAAAGTAGAAGGAAACTTAACACCAACATGTCTGCTTTTATTGCTTTTGTGAACAATTTTGAATTCCAGAACCTTTATGTTGCAGTGTTTGTGTCACTTTTTGGGAATGAGACCACTTTTCAAAATTGATTTAAATAATTTATATCTGCATTATATAATGTATTCTTAAAATAAAACTATTTTTGTTTTAACAAAAGTGACACTTTGATGGATATTTGACACACATTATTTAAAAGTGTCAAAAATTCTTGTTAAATAATTGCAATTATAATAAAATACTTTGTAAGAATTGATTTAATTTTGCACTCAAAGCATTATTTTTTTAAATCTTAATCACTATAATTTTATTTTGTTTTTGCAATAATCTGTGTCTTGCAGATTCTGTTATTATAGATTATTTTCTTAAATTGTTTCATAGGTTACAATTTATATTTTATTATTTTTCTGACAAAATTTTTGTGTCTTTGACATTTTTTTTTCATATATTATCTATTAAATGATTCAAGTGCTCTACAATGTATTGTTAAAATAATTTAGTATAGTATTCATGCCTATAAAATGTCTTGAATGATAAGCATTTATTCAAATAAAATTTCAGAAATACTTGTTCCCCTCTTTTTTCTTGTAATGTTTCGAATTTATTTGACATGTTTGCTCATACACTAAAAGAAATAGGCTTTAATATCAACTGAATTATTTTGTTCTTTATGTTCTCTTTAAAAATTGATATGTGTGATAATGCGACAAAATTTATTAAAATTGTAAAAATTAATAACATATTATTCCATCTTTTTTAAGGATTATTTTGTAATGTTATTTATAAGATATATAGATACTATTTCTTTTATTAAATCAATTTAAATCTCAGAATTCCCATAAAATCATTTTACCTCCTAACTTTAACATATTTTCTTATTCACTTTCATTTTTTAAATAATATTAAATGTATGACTTATAAAAAGTTACACTTTGAAATTTGATCAATGCAGTAATCGATTACAATTACAATTATTCAAATCCAATTCTTGCATTCATTCTCTGATTTCTCAGGAAAATTTTGTAAAAAAGAATATATAGATATTAATTCATATAAGTTTGATATACGCGCACATATTAACGCAATGTAGCATATTAAAGCAGCATATATTATAAATACTTAAAATATTGACATCATTTATGTGGTATTCCATTCAAAATATTTCTGAATTTTTAAATTTCTTATGTTGTTTTTATAGGATATTTTGTTTTTTGTACTTTCAATTAACTACATTGTTTTATTTCTTAAATTGCATGATGGTCTAAAACTCCTGTTTAACTGTGAGAAATGCTTTTTGCACAAATTCTCCCTTTATATATTGTGCATGCAGCTTTTCTTTCTATTAAGAGTAGAAATGATAAAATTGTTCCTTTTTATCTTAAACATTAAAGAATGTACAATATGTTATTTAATGCTTTTTTATCTATATGAAATTTCAATTATACTTCTCTGCCAGTTACTGTGAAAAATATCTTGAAATTATTTTACATCCTTTTTCTTTGTTTGGTTTTAAAAGTTTGGAAAGTAGAGTAGTTTTAGAAATCTTTTAAATTTTTTGTGTTGTGTGTTCTTTTTAAGAATAATAATTTCTTTTATTTTAAAAACAAGGTTTATTTGAATAAGTTGGTTCATTTTTAAAATTTTAAAGATTTTTCCTTCATACACTATTTTAAGCATGAAGTATATGATTTAATAATTTTTTCATTTTCTATAAAAGATTATTTCTTCCATTTTGATTTTTTATGTAACATTAAATGTATGATATAAAAGTTATCAAAAGATTAATAACAGATTAGAAATCCTGTTGAGTATATTCTAAAAAAATATTTTAAACTTGAACTATTTTGATAGTAGGGATGCGCTTTACATTACCTTTACTTTTTTCATGTGTAATTTTTAAAATAGCTTTAAGATACCTTATCGAGGATTTTCGACTGTGCTTGGAAACTGTAATCCATTATAGTTTCATGGATTGTATCCCCTTTCCCTCATATTAGCTACACTGAAATAATTTCAAAAATTATTCATTGGTGTTTGATAACTATTTATGTGCACATCTCTTAATTTTGGAAAAGTCCACCTGTAAAATTATACTTGAATTTGTTAGATATGAATTATTTCTCCAACATTAGTTCATAGATTTTTCCAGATTGCACTCAGTGTCTGTCATTATTTTTCTTTCATTTTCAAGTTATTCAAATAGGAATTATGCTTTTATACAATGTAAATTTTGGTTACATTTTGTAGAATTATGTTTATTTCAAAGTATAGTGCTTGTATAATTTAAAATAAAATGTTTTTCTATAAATTGTTACTTTTATAATTTCCCCTTTTTGCAGGATAAATAACTAAAATTATTGCCAAGATATTTTTATAATATTTCTTTTAATACATCATTTTATATCCTGTAATTCCGATTAATTCATATTATAACTAATCTCCAACATATATTTATTTACTTTTTTTAAATAACATTAAATATAGACTTTTTTCATGTATAATTCTTAAATTTACTGTAAGATAACTTGTCAGGGATTTTTGACAGTGCTTGCAAATGGTAATCTATTATGGTTTTGTAGATTGAATCCCCTTTCCCTCATATTAGCAAAACTGAAATTAATTTCAAAATTATTATTGGTGTTTGATTAATATCTATGTTTTAACTCTTAATTTTCGAAAAGTCAACCTGTAAAATTAGTTTGAAATTTGTTAGATGTAAATGATTTTTCTACAATTAGTTAATAGATTATTCTAGAATTAACTTCGTGTCTACCAAAATTTATCTATATTTATAAGTTATTAAAATAATGATTATGCTTTTACATGACTTAAATTTTGTTAACTGTAAAATTATGTTAATTTCAAAATGTACTTCTCCTATAATTAAAGAAAATTGTACTTGAATGAATTGTTACTTTTACTATTCCCTCTTTTTACATTATTATTTAGTATAATTATTTCTAAGATATTTATATACTATGTCTTTGATTACATCATTCTAAAGCTCATAATTACCATTAAATCCTTTTACATCCTAGCTCTATAATATTTTTTTATTTACTTTCATTTTTTAAATAACTTAAAATGTATTACTTAGAAAAGAATTTTTATGCTTTGGAACTTGATCCATGTAGTATTAGATTACATTTATTTAAATCCTATTCATGCTGTCATTCTCCCATTTTTAGGGAATATTTTTTAAGGTATTAATTATAGTTTTTTGTACATATTGAAACAACCTAATATATTATAACAACACTTATTATAAAGTTCTTTGTCAACAATTATATAGTATTTTATTGAAAGTATTTCTGAATTTTGAAATTGATTCTTTACTATTTTGTTATGTTCATAGGACTTTCTGTTGCTTGAATAATCAATTAACTTCATTAATTTCTTAAATTGCTTGATGGTCTGCAAGTCCTGTTTTGTTGTGAGTAATGGTTTTCTGCACAAATTCTTTCTTTATATCATAACATGCAGTTTTTTCTTTCTAATGAGAGTAGAAATGTTAAAAGTGTTCTTTTTTTTCATAAACATGAAGTGTAATATTTAAGACTGTACAATCATTCATTTATGAATATTTATCGGAATAAATTTCAGTTATATTGGTTTGCCAGTTACTCTTATAAAGATCTTCAATTTATTTCTCATCTTTTGTTATTGTTTGGTTCTAAAAGCTTGGATAGGAGAGCTGTTTTAAAAACCTTGTCAATTTTTTCTGTTACTTTTTCTTCTTAAGAATAATATTTTCTTTTATTTAATAAACAAGTTTTATTTTAATAAGTTGTCATCAGTTTTAAAATATTCCACATTAAATATTGTTTAATGGATTGTACTTCAAAATTTCAATGATTTTTTCTTTTATTACACAATGTTAAGCATGAAGCATTTAATTTAATAATTTCTCACTATCTGTAACTAATTATTTAATTCATTTTGATTTCTTATGTAACATTTAATGCAGGTTTTAAAATTTTTTATAATATTTTCGGTAAAATGTCCTTGTAATAACAGATTATAAATCTTCTTGCTGAAATTCTTAAAAATATTTTAAACTGAAAATTTTTTTATTTCTATTGTAGGGATGCGCTTTACATTCTCCTTACTTTTTCATGCATAATTATTAAAATAGCTTTAAGATAGCTTATCTGGGACTTTTGACTGTGCTTGGAAACTGTAATCCATTATAATTTCATGGATTGTATCCCCTGTCCCCCATATTAGCTACACTGAAATAATTTGAAAATTATTTATTGGTGTACGATTACTATTTGTGTGCAAATCTGGTAATTTTGGAAATGTAAAATTTAACTTGAATTTGTTAGGTATAAATAATTTAGTTTTAAAAATCTACTCTATTTTTTGTGTTTTGTTCTTTTCAAGATTGATAATTTCTTTTATTTAAAATTTTTTTATTTAATATTTATATATTATAATAAATTGTTAAGACTATTAAAATTTTCAACATTTTATATTGTTTAATTGAATTTCCTAAAAAATTAATAATTTTTTTCATTTATGACACCATTTAACCTTTAAGTTTCTGATTTAGTAATTTTCTCACTTTTTTTGAGAGATTATTTTATTCAGTTTTATTTTCAAGTATAATTAAATGTATGATTTTAAAATTTTTATAACATTTTCTGTCAAAGATTAGTTTAATAACACCTTACAATTGATGTTCAGGAGAATACGAAAAAATGTTTCATATTGGAAAATTTTTATTTTAATGGTAGGGATACATTTAATGTTACTTTTTCTTTCTTCATGTATAATTTTTAAACTAAGTTTAAAATAATTCAACCAGGACATTTAACAGTGCTTGCATTTACTGAAATTTTAATCGATTGTAGTTTGAAAGATTGTATCCCCTTCCCATACATTAGCTACACTGAAATTAAAATGAAAATTATTTGTTGGTGCTTTATCAATGTCCATGTGCGCATCTTCTTAATTTTTGTAAAGTCCCCCTCCAAAATTAGTCTACAAAATTGTTATATATCAATTATTTATCCACAGTTAGTTAATATATTGTTGAAGAATTGTCTTAGTGTTTGCCAGTATTTTTTTTTTTTCCTTTTCAATTTTGAGGTTATTTCAATAGAGATTTTTCTTTTATATAACGTAAATTTTGTTTCGATTTGTTAAAATTATGTTAATTTCAACAGTACAGAGAAATACATTGCCTTTAATATTTCAGAACTGCCTCAAGATTTTAATGACATAGCAAAAGAAATATTATTTATTATTTTTAATATTTTATTAAAAGTAGAAGGAAACTTAACACCAACATGTCTGCTTTTATTGCTTTTGTGAACAATTTTGAATTCCAGAACCTTTATGTTGCAGTGTTTGTGTCACTTTTTGGGAATGAGACCACTTTTCAAAATTGATTTAAATAATTTATATCTGCATTATATAATGTATTCTTAAAATAAAACTATTTTTGTTTTAACAAAAGTGACACTTTGATGGATATTTGACACACATTATTTAAAAGTGTCAAAAATTCTTGTTAAATAATTGCAATTATAATAAAATACTTTGTAAGAATTGATTTAATTTTGCACTCAAAGCATTATTTTTTTAAATCTTAATCACTATAATTTTATTTTGTTTTTGCAATAATCTGTGTCTTGCAGATTCTGTTATTATAGATTATTTTCTTAAATTGTTTCATAGGTTACAATTTATATTTTATTATTTTTCTGACAAAATTTTTGTGTCTTTGACATTTTTTTTTCATATATTATCTATTAAATGATTCAAGTGCTCTACAATGTATTGTTAAAATAATTTAGTATAGTATTCATGCCTATAAAATGTCTTGAATGATAAGCATTTATTCAAATAAAATTTCAGAAATACTTGTTCCCCTCTTTTTTCTTGTAATGTTTCGAATTTATTTGACATGTTTGCTCATACACTAAAAGAAATAGGCTTTAATATCAACTGAATTATTTTGTTCTTTATGTTCTCTTTAAAAATTGATATGTGTGATAATGCGACAAAATTTATTAAAATTGTAAAAATTAATAACATATTATTCCATCTTTTTTAAGGATTATTTTGTAATGTTATTTATAAGATATATAGATACTATTTCTTTTATTAAATCAATTTAAATCTCAGAATTCCCATAAAATCATTTTACCTCCTAACTTTAACATATTTTCTTATTCACTTTCATTTTTTAAATAATATTAAATGTATGACTTATAAAAAGTTACACTTTGAAATTTGATCAATGCAGTAATCGATTACAATTACAATTATTCAAATCCAATTCTTGCATTCATTCTCTGATTTCTCAGGAAAATTTTGTAAAAAAGAATATATAGATATTAATTCATATAAGTTTGATATACGCGCACATATTAACGCAATGTAGCATATTAAAGCAGCATATATTATAAATACTTAAAATATTGACATCATTTATGTGGTATTCCATTCAAAATATTTCTGAATTTTTAAATTTCTTATGTTGTTTTTATAGGATATTTTGTTTTTTGTACTTTCAATTAACTACATTGTTTTATTTCTTAAATTGCATGATGGTCTAAAACTCCTGTTTAACTGTGAGAAATGCTTTTTGCACAAATTCTCCCTTTATATATTGTGCATGCAGCTTTTCTTTCTATTAAGAGTAGAAATGATAAAATTGTTCCTTTTTATCTTAAACATTAAAGAATGTACAATATGTTATTTAATGCTTTTTTATCTATATGAAATTTCAATTATACTTCTCTGCCAGTTACTGTGAAAAATATCTTGAAATTATTTTACATCCTTTTTCTTTGTTTGGTTTTAAAAGTTTGGAAAGTAGAGTAGTTTTAGAAATCTTTTAAATTTTTTGTGTTGTGTGTTCTTTTTAAGAATAATAATTTCTTTTATTTTAAAAACAAGGTTTATTTGAATAAGTTGGTTCATTTTTAAAATTTTAAAGATTTTTCCTTCATACACTATTTTAAGCATGAAGTATATGATTTAATAATTTTTTCATTTTCTATAAAAGATTATTTCTTCCATTTTGATTTTTTATGTAACATTAAATGTATGATATAAAAGTTATCAAAAGATTAATAACAGATTAGAAATCCTGTTGAGTATATTCTAAAAAAATATTTTAAACTTGAACTATTTTGATAGTAGGGATGCGCTTTACATTACCTTTACTTTTTTCATGTGTAATTTTTAAAATAGCTTTAAGATACCTTATCGAGGATTTTCGACTGTGCTTGGAAACTGTAATCCATTATAGTTTCATGGATTGTATCCCCTTTCCCTCATATTAGCTACACTGAAATAATTTCAAAAATTATTCATTGGTGTTTGATAACTATTTATGTGCACATCTCTTAATTTTGGAAAAGTCCACCTGTAAAATTATACTTGAATTTGTTAGATATGAATTATTTCTCCAACATTAGTTCATAGATTTTTCCAGATTGCACTCAGTGTCTGTCATTATTTTTCTTTCATTTTCAAGTTATTCAAATAGGAATTATGCTTTTATACAATGTAAATTTTGGTTACATTTTGTAGAATTATGTTTATTTCAAAGTATAGTGCTTGTATAATTTAAAATAAAATGTTTTTCTATAAATTGTTACTTTTATAATTTCCCCTTTTTGCAGGATAAATAACTAAAATTATTGCCAAGATATTTTTATAATATTTCTTTTAATACATCATTTTATATCCTGTAATTCCGATTAATTCATATTATAACTAATCTCCAACATATATTTATTTACTTTTTTTAAATAACATTAAATATAGACTTTTTTCATGTATAATTCTTAAATTT
This sequence comes from Latrodectus hesperus, assembly GCA_037975125.1. Lineage (NCBI taxonomy): Eukaryota > Metazoa > Arthropoda > Arachnida > Araneae > Theridiidae > Latrodectus > Latrodectus hesperus. Next base: position 6,578,856 of record CM075856.1, read on the forward strand.
ACTGTAAGATAACTTGTCAGGGATTTTTGACAGTGCTTGCAAATGGTAATCTATTATGGTTTTGTAGATTGAATCCCCTTTCCCTCATATTAGCAAAACTGAAATTAATTTCAAAATTATTATTGGTGTTTGATTAATATCTATGTTTTAACTCTTAATTTTCGAAAAGTCAACCTGTAAAATTAGTTTGAAATTTGTTAGATGTAAATGATTTTTCTACAATTAGTTAATAGATTATTCTAGAATTAACTTCGTGTCTACCAAAATTTATCTATATTTATAAGTTATTAAAATAATGATTATGCTTTTACATGACTTAAATTTTGTTAACTGTAAAATTATGTTAATTTCAAAATGTACTTCTCCTATAATTAAAGAAAATTGTACTTGAATGAATTGTTACTTTTACTATTCCCTCTTTTTACATTATTATTTAGTATAATTATTTCTAAGATATTTATATACTATGTCTTTGATTACATCATTCTAAAGCTCATAATTACCATTAAATCCTTTTACATCCTAGCTCTATAATATTTTTTTATTTACTTTCATTTTTTAAATAACTTAAAATGTATTACTTAGAAAAGAATTTTTATGCTTTGGAACTTGATCCATGTAGTATTAGATTACATTTATTTAAATCCTATTCATGCTGTCATTCTCCCATTTTTAGGGAATATTTTTTAAGGTATTAATTATAGTTTTTTGTACATATTGAAACAACCTAATATATTATAACAACACTTATTATAAAGTTCTTTGTCAACAATTATATAGTATTTTATTGAAAGTATTTCTGAATTTTGAAATTGATTCTTTACTATTTTGTTATGTTCATAGGACTTTCTGTTGCTTGAATAATCAATTAACTTCATTAATTTCTTAAATTGCTTGATGGTCTGCAAGTCCTGTTTTGTTGTGAGTAATGGTTTTCTGCACAAATTCTTTCTTTATATCATAACATGCAGTTTTTTCTTTCTAATGAGAGTAGAAATGTTAAAAGTGTTCTTTTTTTCATAAACATGAAGTGTAATATTTAAGACTGTACAATCATTCATTTATGAATATTTATCGGAATAAATTTCAGTTATATTGGTTTGCCAGTTACTCTTATAAAGATCTTCAATTTATTTCTCATCTTTTGTTATTGTTTGGTTCTAAAAGCTTGGATAGGAGAGCTGTTTTAAAAACCTTGTCAATTTTTTCTGTTACTTTTTCTTCTTAAGAATAATATTTTCTTTTATTTAATAAACAAGTTTTATTTTAATAAGTTGTCATCAGTTTTAAAATATTCCACATTAAATATTGTTTAATGGATTGTACTTCAAAATTTCAATGATTTTTTCTTTTATTACACAATGTTAAGCATGAAGCATTTAATTTAATAATTTCTCACTATCTGTAACTAATTATTTAATTCATTTTGATTTCTTATGTAACATTTAATGCAGGTTTTAAAATTTTTTATAATATTTTCGGTAAAATGTCCTTGTAATAACAGATTATAAATCTTCTTGCTGAAATTCTTAAAAATATTTTAAACTGAAAATTTTTTTATTTCTATTGTAGGGATGCGCTTTACATTCTCCTTACTTTTTCATGCATAATTATTAAAATAGCTTTAAGATAGCTTATCTGGGACTTTTGACTGTGCTTGGAAACTGTAATCCATTATAATTTCATGGATTGTATCCCCTGTCCCCCATATTAGCTACACTGAAATAATTTGAAAATTATTTATTGGTGTACGATTACTATTTGTGTGCAAATCTGGTAATTTTGGAAATGTAAAATTTAACTTGAATTTGTTAGGTATAAATAATTTAGTTTTAAAAATCTACTCTATTTTTTGTGTTTTGTTCTTTTCAAGATTGATAATTTCTTTTATTTAAAATTTTTTTATTTAATATTTATATATTATAATAAATTGTTAAGACTATTAAAATTTTCAACATTTTATATTGTTTAATTGAATTTCCTAAAAAATTAATAATTTTTTTCATTTATGACACCATTTAACCTTTAAGTTTCTGATTTAGTAATTTTCTCACTTTTTTTGAGAGATTATTTTATTCAGTTTTATTTTCAAGTATAATTAAATGTATGATTTTAAAATTTTTATAACATTTTCTGTCAAAGATTAGTTTAATAACACCTTACAATTGATGTTCAGGAGAATACGAAAAAATGTTTCATATTGGAAAATTTTTATTTTAATGGTAGGGATACATTTAATGTTACTTTTTCTTTCTTCATGTATAATTTTTAAACTAAGTTTAAAATAATTCAACCAGGACATTTAACAGTGCTTGCATTTACTGAAATTTTAATCGATTGTAGTTTGAAAGATTGTATCCCCTTCCCATACATTAGCTACACTGAAATTAAAATGAAAATTATTTGTTGGTGCTTTATCAATGTCCATGTGCGCATCTTCTTAATTTTTGTAAAGTCCCCCTCCAAAATTAGTCTACAAAATTGTTATATATCAATTATTTATCCACAGTTAGTTAATATATTGTTGAAGAATTGTCTTAGTGTTTGCCAGTATTTTTTTTTTTTCCTTTTCAATTTTGAGGTTATTTCAATAGAGATTTTTCTTTTATATAACGTAAATTTTGTTTCGATTTGTTAAAATTATGTTAATTTCAACAGTACAGAGAAATACATTGCCTTTAATATTTCAGAACTGCCTCAAGATTTTAATGACATAGCAAAAGAAATATTATTTATTATTTTTAATATTTTATTAAAAGTAGAAGGAAACTTAACACCAACATGTCTGCTTTTATTGCTTTTGTGAACAATTTTGAATTCCAGAACCTTTATGTTGCAGTGTTTGTGTCACTTTTTGGGAATGAGACCACTTTTCAAAATTGATTTAAATAATTTATATCTGCATTATATAATGTATTCTTAAAATAAAACTATTTTTGTTTTAACAAAAGTGACACTTTGATGGATATTTGACACACATTATTTAAAAGTGTCAAAAATTCTTGTTAAATAATTGCAATTATAATAAAATACTTTGTAAGAATTGATTTAATTTTGCACTCAAAGCATTATTTTTTTAAATCTTAATCACTATAATTTTATTTTGTTTTTGCAATAATCTGTGTCTTGCAGATTCTGTTATTATAGATTATTTTCTTAAATTGTTTCATAGGTTACAATTTATATTTTATTATTTTTCTGACAAAATTTTTGTGTCTTTGACATTTTTTTTTCATATATTATCTATTAAATGATTCAAGTGCTCTACAATGTATTGTTAAAATAATTTAGTATAGTATTCATGCCTATAAAATGTCTTGAATGATAAGCATTTATTCAAATAAAATTTCAGAAATACTTGTTCCCCTCTTTTTTCTTGTAATGTTTCGAATTTATTTGACATGTTTGCTCATACACTAAAAGAAATAGGCTTTAATATCAACTGAATTATTTTGTTCTTTATGTTCTCTTTAAAAATTGATATGTGTGATAATGCGACAAAATTTATTAAAATTGTAAAAATTAATAACATATTATTCCATCTTTTTTAAGGATTATTTTGTAATGTTATTTATAAGATATATAGATACTATTTCTTTTATTAAATCAATTTAAATCTCAGAATTCCCATAAAATCATTTTACCTCCTAACTTTAACATATTTTCTTATTCACTTTCATTTTTTAAATAATATTAAATGTATGACTTATAAAAAGTTACACTTTGAAATTTGATCAATGCAGTAATCGATTACAATTACAATTATTCAAATCCAATTCTTGCATTCATTCTCTGATTTCTCAGGAAAATTTTGTAAAAAAGAATATATAGATATTAATTCATATAAGTTTGATATACGCGCACATATTAACGCAATGTAGCATATTAAAGCAGCATATATTATAAATACTTAAAATATTGACATCATTTATGTGGTATTCCATTCAAAATATTTCTGAATTTTTAAATTTCTTATGTTGTTTTTATAGGATATTTTGTTTTTTGTACTTTCAATTAACTACATTGTTTTATTTCTTAAATTGCATGATGGTCTAAAACTCCTGTTTAACTGTGAGAAATGCTTTTTGCACAAATTCTCCCTTTATATATTGTGCATGCAGCTTTTCTTTCTATTAAGAGTAGAAATGATAAAATTGTTCCTTTTTATCTTAAACATTAAAGAATGTACAATATGTTATTTAATGCTTTTTTATCTATATGAAATTTCAATTATACTTCTCTGCCAGTTACTGTGAAAAATATCTTGAAATTATTTTACATCCTTTTTCTTTGTTTGGTTTTAAAAGTTTGGAAAGTAGAGTAGTTTTAGAAATCTTTTAAATTTTTTGTGTTGTGTGTTCTTTTTAAGAATAATAATTTCTTTTATTTTAAAAACAAGGTTTATTTGAATAAGTTGGTTCATTTTTAAAATTTTAAAGATTTTTCCTTCATACACTATTTTAAGCATGAAGTATATGATTTAATAATTTTTTCATTTTCTATAAAAGATTATTTCTTCCATTTTGATTTTTTATGTAACATTAAATGTATGATATAAAAGTTATCAAAAGATTAATAACAGATTAGAAATCCTGTTGAGTATATTCTAAAAAAATATTTTAAACTTGAACTATTTTGATAGTAGGGATGCGCTTTACATTACCTTTACTTTTTTCATGTGTAATTTTTAAAATAGCTTTAAGATACCTTATCGAGGATTTTCGACTGTGCTTGGAAACTGTAATCCATTATAGTTTCATGGATTGTATCCCCTTTCCCTCATATTAGCTACACTGAAATAATTTCAAAAATTATTCATTGGTGTTTGATAACTATTTATGTGCACATCTCTTAATTTTGGAAAAGTCCACCTGTAAAATTATACTTGAATTTGTTAGATATGAATTATTTCTCCAACATTAGTTCATAGATTTTTCCAGATTGCACTCAGTGTCTGTCATTATTTTTCTTTCATTTTCAAGTTATTCAAATAGGAATTATGCTTTTATACAATGTAAATTTTGGTTACATTTTGTAGAATTATGTTTATTTCAAAGTATAGTGCTTGTATAATTTAAAATAAAATGTTTTTCTATAAATTGTTACTTTTATAATTTCCCCTTTTTGCAGGATAAATAACTAAAATTATTGCCAAGATATTTTTATAATATTTCTTTTAATACATCATTTTATATCCTGTAATTCCGATTAATTCATATTATAACTAATCTCCAACATATATTTATTTACTTTTTTTAAATAACATTAAATATAGACTTTTTTCATGTATAATTCTTAAATTTACTGTAAGATAACTTGTCAGGGATTTTTGACAGTGCTTGCAAATGGTAATCTATTATGGTTTTGTAGATTGAATCCCCTTTCCCTCATATTAGCAAAACTGAAATTAATTTCAAAATTATTATTGGTGTTTGATTAATATCTATGTTTTAACTCTTAATTTTCGAAAAGTCAACCTGTAAAATTAGTTTGAAATTTGTTAGATGTAAATGATTTTTCTACAATTAGTTAATAGATTATTCTAGAATTAACTTCGTGTCTACCAAAATTTATCTATATTTATAAGTTATTAAAATAATGATTATGCTTTTACATGACTTAAATTTTGTTAACTGTAAAATTATGTTAATTTCAAAATGTACTTCTCCTATAATTAAAGAAAATTGTACTTGAATGAATTGTTACTTTTACTATTCCCTCTTTTTACATTATTATTTAGTATAATTATTTCTAAGATATTTATATACTATGTCTTTGATTACATCATTCTAAAGCTCATAATTACCATTAAATCCTTTTACATCCTAGCTCTATAATATTTTTTTATTTACTTTCATTTTTTAAATAACTTAAAATGTATTACTTAGAAAAGAATTTTTATGCTTTGGAACTTGATCCATGTAGTATTAGATTACATTTATTTAAATCCTATTCATGCTGTCATTCTCCCATTTTTAGGGAATATTTTTTAAGGTATTAATTATAGTTTTTTGTACATATTGAAACAACCTAATATATTATAACAACACTTATTATAAAGTTCTTTGTCAACAATTATATAGTATTTTATTGAAAGTATTTCTGAATTTTGAAATTGATTCTTTACTATTTTGTTATGTTCATAGGACTTTCTGTTGCTTGAATAATCAATTAACTTCATTAATTTCTTAAATTGCTTGATGGTCTGCAAGTCCTGTTTTGTTGTGAGTAATGGTTTTCTGCACAAATTCTTTCTTTATATCATAACATGCAGTTTTTTCTTTCTAATGAGAGTAGAAATGTTAAAAGTGTTCTTTTTTTCATAAACATGAAGTGTAATATTTAAGACTGTACAATCATTCATTTATGAATATTTATCGGAATAAATTTCAGTTATATTGGTTTGCCAGTTACTCTTATAAAGATCTTCAATTTATTTCTCATCTTTTGTTATTGTTTGGTTCTAAAAGCTTGGATAGGAGAGCTGTTTTAAAAACCTTGTCAATTTTTTCTGTTACTTTTTCTTCTTAAGAATAATATTTTCTTTTATTTAATAAACAAGTTTTATTTTAATAAGTTGTCATCAGTTTTAAAATATTCCACATTAAATATTGTTTAATGGATTGTACTTCAAAATTTCAATGATTTTTTCTTTTATTACACAATGTTAAGCATGAAGCATTTAATTTAATAATTTCTCACTATCTGTAACTAATTATTTAATTCATTTTGATTTCTTATGTAACATTTAATGCAGGTTTTAAAATTTTTTATAATATTTTCGGTAAAATGTCCTTGTAATAACAGATTATAAATCTTCTTGCTGAAATTCTTAAAAATATTTTAAACTGAAAATTTTTTTATTTCTATTGTAGGGATGCGCTTTACATTCTCCTTACTTTTTCATGCATAATTATTAAAATAGCTTTAAGATAGCTTATCTGGGACTTTTGACTGTGCTTGGAAACTGTAATCCATTATAATTTCATGGATTGTATCCCCTGTCCCCCATATTAGCTACACTGAAATAATTTGAAAATTATTTATTGGTGTACGATTACTATTTGTGTGCAAATCTGGTAATTTTGGAAATGTAAAATTTAACTTGAATTTGTTAGGTATAAATAATTTAGTTTTAAAAATCTACTCTATTTTTTGTGTTTTGTTCTTTTCAAGATTGATAATTTCTTTTATTTAAAATTTTTTTATTTAATATTTATATATTATAATAAATTGTTAAGACTATTAAAATTTTCAACATTTTATATTGTTTAATTGAATTTCCTAAAAAATTAATAATTTTTTTCATTTATGACACCATTTAACCTTTAAGTTTCTGATTTAGTAATTTTCTCACTTTTTTTGAGAGATTATTTTATTCAGTTTTATTTTCAAGTATAATTAAATGTATGATTTTAAAATTTTTATAACATTTTCTGTCAAAGATTAGTTTAATAACACCTTACAATTGATGTTCAGGAGAATACGAAAAAATGTTTCATATTGGAAAATTTTTATTTTAATGGTAGGGATACATTTAATGTTACTTTTTCTTTCTTCATGTATAATTTTTAAACTAAGTTTAAAATAATTCAACCAGGACATTTAACAGTGCTTGCATTTACTGAAATTTTAATCGATTGTAGTTTGAAAGATTGTATCCCCTTCCCATACATTAGCTACACTGAAATTAAAATGAAAATTATTTGTTGGTGCTTTATCAATGTCCATGTGCGCATCTTCTTAATTTTTGTAAAGTCCCCCTCCAAAATTAGTCTACAAAATTGTTATATATCAATTATTTATCCACAGTTAGTTAATATATTGTTGAAGAATTGTCTTAGTGTTTGCCAGTATTTTTTTTTTTTCCTTTTCAATTTTGAGGTTATTTCAATAGAGATTTTTCTTTTATATAACGTAAATTTTGTTTCGATTTGTTAAAATTATGTTAATTTCAACAGTACAGAGAAATACATTGCCTTTAATATTTCAGAACTGCCTCAAGATTTTAATGACATAGCAAAAGAAATATTATTTATTATTTTTAATATTTTATTAAAAGTAGAAGGAAACTTAACACCAACATGTCTGCTTTTATTGCTTTTGTGAACAATTTTGAATTCCAGAACCTTTATGTTGCAGTGTTTGTGTCACTTTTTGGGAATGAGACCACTTTTCAAAATTGATTTAAATAATTTATATCTGCATTATATAATGTATTCTTAAAATAAAACTATTTTTGTTTTAACAAAAGTGACACTTTGATGGATATTTGACACACATTATTTAAAAGTGTCAAAAATTCTTGTTAAATAATTGCAATTATAATAAAATACTTTGTAAGAATTGATTTAATTTTGCACTCAAAGCATTATTTTTTTAAATCTTAATCACTATAATTTTATTTTGTTTTTGCAATAATCTGTGTCTTGCAGATTCTGTTATTATAGATTATTTTCTTAAATTGTTTCATAGGTTACAATTTATATTTTATTATTTTTCTGACAAAATTTTTGTGTCTTTGACATTTTTTTTTCATATATTATCTATTAAATGATTCAAGTGCTCTACAATGTATTGTTAAAATAATTTAGTATAGTATTCATGCCTATAAAATGTCTTGAATGATAAGCATTTATTCAAATAAAATTTCAGAAATACTTGTTCCCCTCTTTTTTCTTGTAATGTTTCGAATTTATTTGACATGTTTGCTCATACACTAAAAGAAATAGGCTTTAATATCAACTGAATTATTTTGTTCTTTATGTTCTCTTTAAAAATTGATATGTGTGATAATGCGACAAAATTTATTAAAATTGTAAAAATTAATAACATATTATTCCATCTTTTTTAAGGATTATTTTGTAATGTTATTTATAAGATATATAGATACTATTTCTTTTATTAAATCAATTTAAATCTCAGAATTCCCATAAAATCATTTTACCTCCTAACTTTAACATATTTTCTTATTCACTTTCATTTTTTAAATAATATTAAATGTATGACTTATAAAAAGTTACACTTTGAAATTTGATCAATGCAGTAATCGATTACAATTACAATTATTCAAATCCAATTCTTGCATTCATTCTCTGATTTCTCAGGAAAATTTTGTAAAAAAGAATATATAGATATTAATTCATATAAGTTTGATATACGCGCACATATTAACGCAATGTAGCATATTAAAGCAGCATATATTATAAATACTTAAAATATTGACATCATTTATGTGGTATTCCATTCAAAATATTTCTGAATTTTTAAATTTCTTATGTTGTTTTTATAGGATATTTTGTTTTTTGTACTTTCAATTAACTACATTGTTTTATTTCTTAAATTGCATGATGGTCTAAAACTCCTGTTTAACTGTGAGAAATGCTTTTTGCACAAATTCTCCCTTTATATATTGTGCATGCAGCTTTTCTTTCTATTAAGAGTAGAAATGATAAAATTGTTCCTTTTTATCTTAAACATTAAAGAATGTACAATATGTTATTTAATGCTTTTTTATCTATATGAAATTTCAATTATACTTCTCTGCCAGTTACTGTGAAAAATATCTTGAAATTATTTTACATCCTTTTTCTTTGTTTGGTTTTAAAAGTTTGGAAAGTAGAGTAGTTTTAGAAATCTTTTAAATTTTTTGTGTTGTGTGTTCTTTTTAAGAATAATAATTTCTTTTATTTTAAAAACAAGGTTTATTTGAATAAGTTGGTTCATTTTTAAAATTTTAAAGATTTTTCCTTCATACACTATTTTAAGCATGAAGTATATGATTTAATAATTTTTTCATTTTCTATAAAAGATTATTTCTTCCATTTTGATTTTTTATGTAACATTAAATGTATGATATAAAAGTTATCAAAAGATTAATAACAGATTAGAAATCCTGTTGAGTATATTCTAAAAAAATATTTTAAACTTGAACTATTTTGATAGTAGGGATGCGCTTTACATTACCTTTACTTTTTTCATGTGTAATTTTTAAAATAGCTTTAAGATACCTTATCGAGGATTTTCGACTGTGCTTGGAAACTGTAATCCATTATAGTTTCATGGATTGTATCCCCTTTCCCTCATATTAGCTACACTGAAATAATTTCAAAAATTATTCATTGGTGTTTGATAACTATTTATGTGCACATCTCTTAATTTTGGAAAAGTCCACCTGTAAAATTATACTTGAATTTGTTAGATATGAATTATTTCTCCAACATTAGTTCATAGATTTTTCCAGATTGCACTCAGTGTCTGTCATTATTTTTCTTTCATTTTCAAGTTATTCAAATAGGAATTATGCTTTTATACAATGTAAATTTTGGTTACATTTTGTAGAATTATGTTTATTTCAAAGTATAGTGCTTGTATAATTTAAAATAAAATGTTTTTCTATAAATTGTTACTTTTATAATTTCCCCTTTTTGCAGGATAAATAACTAAAATTATTGCCAAGATATTTTTATAATATTTCTTTTAATACATCATTTTATATCCTGTAATTCCGATTAATTCATATTATAACTAATCTCCAACATATATTTATTTACTTTTTTTAAATAACATTAAATATAGACTTTTTTCATGTATAATTCTTAAATTTACTGTAAGATAACTTGTCAGGGATATTTGACAGTGCTTGCAAATGGTAATCTATTATGGTTTTGTAGATTGAATCCCCTTTCCCTCATATTAGCAAAACTGAAATTAATTTCAAAATTATTATTGGTGTTTGATTAATATCTATGTTTTAACTCTTAATTTTCGAAAAGTCAACCTGTAAAATTAGTTTGAAATTTGTTAGATGTAAATGATTTTTCTACAATTAGTTAATAGATTATTCTAGAATTAACTTCGTGTCTACCAAAATTTATCTATATTTATAAGTTATTAAAATAATGATTATGCTTTTACATGACTTAAATTTTGTTAACTGTAAAATTATGTTAATTTCAAAATGTACTTCTCCTATAATTAAAGAAAATTGTACTTGAATGAATTGTTACTTTTACTATTCCCTCTTTTTACATTATTATTTAGTATAATTATTTCTAAGATATTTATATACTATGTCTTTGATTACATCATTCTAAAGCTCATAATTACCATTAAATCCTTTTACATCCTAGCTCTATAATATTTTTTTATTTACTTTCATTTTTTAAATAACTTAAAATGTATTACTTAGAAAAGAATTTTTATGCTTTGGAACTTGATCCATGTAGTATTAGATTACATTTATTTAAATCCTATTCATGCTGTCATTCTCCCATTTTTAGGGAATATTTTTTAAGGTATTAATTATAGTTTTTTGTACATATTGAAACAACCTAATATATTATAACAACACTTATTATAAAGTTCTTTGTCAACAATTATATAGTATTTTATTGAAAGTATTTCTGAATTTTGAAATTGATTCTTTACTATTTTGTTATGTTCATAGGACTTTCTGTTGCTTGAATAATCAATTAACTTCATTAATTTCTTAAATTGCTTGATGGTCTGCAAGTCCTGTTTTGTTGTGAGTAATGGTTTTCTGCACAAATTCTTTCTTTATATCATAACATGCAGTTTTTTCTTTCTAATGAGAGTAGAAATGTTAAAAGTGTTCTTTTTTTCATAAACATGAAGTGTAATATTTAAGACTGTACAATCATTCATTTATGAATATTTATCGGAATAAATTTCAGTTATATTGGTTTGCCAGTTACTCTTATAAAGATCTTCAATTTATTTCTCATCTTTTGTTATTGTTTGGTTCTAAAAGCTTGGATAGGAGAGCTGTTTTAAAAACCTTGTCAATTTTTTCTGTTACTTTTTCTTCTTAAGAATAATATTTTCTTTTATTTAATAAACAAGTTTTATTTTAATAAGTTGTCATCAGTTTTAAAATATTCCACATTAAATATTGTTTAATGGATTGTACTTCAAAATTTCAATGATTTTTTCTTTTATTACACAATGTTAAGCATGAAGCATTTAATTTAATAATTTCTCACTATCTGTAACTAATTATTTAATTCATTTTGATTTCTTATGTAACATTTAATGCAGGTTTTAAAATTTTTTATAATATTTTCGGTAAAATGTCCTTGTAATAACAGATTATAAATCTTCTTGCTGAAATTCTTAAAAATATTTTAAACTGAAAATTTTTTTATTTCTATTGTAGGGATGCGCTTTACATTCTCCTTACTTTTTCATGCATAATTATTAAAATAGCTTTAAGATAGCTTATCTGGGACTTTTGACTGTGCTTGGAAACTGTAATCCATTATAATTTCATGGATTGTATCCCCTGTCCCCCATATTAGCTACACTGAAATAATTTGAAAATTATTTATTGGTGTACGATTACTATTTGTGTGCAAATCTGGTAATTTTGGAAATGTAAAATTTAACTTGAATTTGTTAGGTATAAATAATTTAGTTTTAAAAATCTACTCTATTTTTTGTGTTTTGTTCTTTTCAAGATTGATAATTTCTTTTATTTAAAATTTTTTTATTTAATATTTATATATTATAATAAATTGTTAAGACTATTAAAATTTTCAACATTTTATATTGTTTAATTGAATTTCCTAAAAAATTAATAATTTTTTTCATTTATGACACCATTTAACCTTTAAGTTTCTGATTTAGTAATTTTCTCACTTTTTTTGAGAGATTATTTTATTCAGTTTTATTTTCAAGTATAATTAAATGTATGATTTTAAAATTTTTATAACATTTTCTGTCAAAGATTAGTTTAATAACACCTTACAATTGATGTTCAGGAGAATACGAAAAAATGTTTCATATTGGAAAATTTTTATTTTAATGGTAGGGATACATTTAATGTTACTTTTTCTTTCTTCATGTATAATTTTTAAACTAAGTTTAAAATAATTCAACCAGGACATTTAACAGTGCTTGCATTTACTGAAATTTTAATCGATTGTAGTTTGAAAGATTGTATCCCCTTCCCATACATTAGCTACACTGAAATTAAAATGAAAATTATTTGTTGGTGCTTTATCAATGTCCATGTGCGCATCTTCTTAATTTTTGTAAAGTCCCCCTCCAAAATTAGTCTACAAAATTGTTATATATCAATTATTTATCCACAGTTAGTTAATATATTGTTGAAGAATTGTCTTAGTGTTTGCCAGTATTTTTTTTTTTTCCTTTTCAATTTTGAGGTTATTTCAATAGAGATTTTTCTTTTATATAACGTAAATTTTGTTTCGATTTGTTAAAATTATGTTAATTTCAACAGTACAGAGAAATACATTGCCTTTAATATTTCAGAACTGCCTCAAGATTTTAATGACATAGCAAAAGAAATATTATTTATTATTTTTAATATTTTATTAAAAGTAGAAGGAAACTTAACACCAACATGTCTGCTTTTATTGCTTTTGTGAACAATTTTGAATTCCAGAACCTTTATGTTGCAGTGTTTGTGTCACTTTTTGGGAATGAGACCACTTTTCAAAATTGATTTAAATAATTTATATCTGCATTATATAATGTATTCTTAAAATAAAACTATTTTTGTTTTAACAAAAGTGACACTTTGATGGATATTTGACACACATTATTTAAAAGTGTCAAAAATTCTTGTTAAATAATTGCAATTATAATAAAATACTTTGTAAGAATTGATTTAATTTTGCACTCAAAGCATTATTTTTTTAAATCTTAATCACTATAATTTTATTTTGTTTTTGCAATAATCTGTGTCTTGCAGATTCTGTTATTATAGATTATTTTCTTAAATTGTTTCATAGGTTACAATTTATATTTTATTATTTTTCTGACAAAATTTTTGTGTCTTTGACATTTTTTTTTCATATATTATCTATTAAATGATTCAAGTGCTCTACAATGTATTGTTAAAATAATTGAGTATAGTATTCATGCCTATAAAATGTCTTGAATGATAAGCATTTATTCAAATAAAATTTCAGAAATACTTGTTCCCCTCTTTTTTCTTGTAATGTTTCGAATTTATTTGACATGTTTGCTCATACACTAAAAGAAATAGGCTTTAATATCAACTGAATTATTTTGTTCTTTATGTTCTCTTTAAAAATTGATATGTGTGATAATGCGACAAAATTTATTAAAATTGTAAAAATTAATAACATATTATTCCATCTTTTTTAAGGATTATTTTGTAATGTTATTTATAAGATATATAGATACTATTTCTTTTATTAAATCAATTTAAATCTCAGAATTCCCATAAAATCATTTTACCTCCTAACTTTAACATATTTTCTTATTCACTTTCATTTTTTAAATAATATTAAATGTATGACTTATAAAAAGTTACACTTTGAAATTTGATCAATGCAGTAATCGATTACAATTACAATTATTCAAATCCAATTCTTGCATTCATTCTCTGATTTCTCAGGAAAATTTTGTAAAAAGGAATATATAGATATTGATTCATATAAGTTTGATATACGCACGCGTATGAAAGCAATGTAGCATATTAAAGCAGCATATATTATAAATACTTAAAATATTGACATCATTTATGTGGTATTCCTATCAAAATATTTCTGAATTTTTAAATTGATTTTCTTATGTGGTATTTATAGGATCTTCTGTTTTTTGTACTTTCAAATAACTGTACTGCAAATGCCCTTTTCAATGTCTAATCTTTTATAAATAGTTTACTCTGCAAGGTTAATGATTTAATTTTCATACAATTTGATGATCATTAACTAGACATGTTTCTATGAAGAAAATAGCAAATTTTTCAGTTGTAATATTTATAGATTATTTATCTATTTTTTATAGTGATATATTTGTCGATGAATATATTCCATTGTTTATAATTTTTTTTATAAATGTTTAAAAAAACCAATGAATTTAAATAGAATCTTTTATTTACCTAAAAGCCTTTGTAAAGAATAATATTTTTACAATATAAAATATTTTTCATTTTGTCAAGTATTCAGTTAGACTTTATGTAATTATATTATATTTACAGAATATTTTGTTGCAATTAGATTGAATAATGATTTCTGGTTTATGTCTTCAAACTTCTTGAACCTTTGGAATTCCTCTTTTATTGTAAGTTATTGTAAGTTGGGTTTGACATACAAACCCAACCTTAAGAAGAAGAAGAAGAAAAATGTAATAATACTTATCCTCCTTTCTCATTATAATTACTTTCATTTAATCCATATATTTTGTCGTTGGTATGTCAATAAGGGAAACTTATGGTTACCAATCACTGCAATCTATCTTATTTTTTGTTTGATGTAAATTCTTCTAAAACTATAAATTCCTTGCAATAATTAAGAAATTTTACTTAAAATTAATATTATTTTTTGTAAATTTGCTTTTAAATATTATAAATTAATTAGTTACAAGAGATTTCACCTCCTTATCGATACATTCCTTATTTTTTACATTATTTTGAGAACCATTTTCTCTTTTAAAATATTTTTTGTCCTTTGCTGTCGAATTATTTTCTATATTCTTTTATTTTCATATTACATTTAAAAGGAGTACTTCGAAAATCATTAATATATTTCATATTTTTTAGCAGTGTAATATTAGATTTCAATTCATATTCTTACCTTCAGTTTAAAGTAAACTCTGTAAAATTGATTTCATAATTTTTTCTTAATGATTGAAAAATATACACTTCAATTATATAATGCTTTTGATGCAGTGCTTGTATGAAATTAGTGTTAAAGTTTCAATTTATTAATAATGTGTTAATTAAATTTTAACTTTCAAGCTCTTAAATGCGATTTACGTATGTCAAAATTTTCAGAAGTTTATTAAATATCTTTTTCCTTTTAACTTCATGGAAATCTTATCTTTTCTAATATATGTAATTAATTAAAAATCTGATTTGAGCTGATACTTGCTTTTATTATAAAATATACTTCTGTTCCTTCATTGTTTCTTAGTTTAAAAGTTACTCCTTTTTAATATTATATTCCATTTTGCCTTTTATTAAATAAATGATAAGACTATTCTAAAATATTATAATGTTTTTTTCTTTTTAAATTCTGCTACAATGTTGCAAGATTTTCAAGAAGAATATTTTAGGAGTACTTTTAACATAAATAAGAGTAAAACAAAACTAAATTTTCTTAGAATTTGTGCACTTAGGATTGTTTTTTTGAAGTACTTGAAACTAAAGGACCTATTCTCAGTAGTGTTATTTTATAAGAAGAAACAAGTTTAAAAATTGATGCTACCATTTTCAGTTTTATTTAGTGCATATTCTTGGCTAAATGTTTGTTTTATGTTACTTAATCTTACATTTAGCAGCTTGAATGTGTGCATATAAAATATTTCTTCCCATTAAAATTTTTGAGTATTTTACTGTACTGCAAATGCCCTTTTCAGGGTCCAATCTTTTATAAATAGTTTGCTCTGCAAGGTTAATGATTTAATTTTCACACATTTTGATGATCATTAATTAAACATGTTTCTATGAAGAAAATAGAAAATTTTTCAGTTGTAATATTTGTAGATTAATTATCTATTTTTTATAGTGATATATTAGTCGATGAATATATTCGAATTGTTATAAATTTTTTATAAATGTTTCAAAAAACCAATGAATTTAAATAGAATCTTTTATTTACCTAAAAGCCTTTGTAAACAATAATATTTTTACAATATAAAATATTTTTCATTTTGTCAGGTATTCATTTAGACTTCTTGTAATTATATTATATTTACAGAATATTTTGTTGCAATAAGAGTGAATAATGATTTCTGGTATATGTCTTCAAACTTCTTGAACCTTTGGAATTCCTCTTTTATTGTAAGTTATTGTAAGTTGGGTTTGACATACAAACCCAACCTTAAGAAGAAATGCAATAATACTTATCCCTCCTTTCTCATGATAATGATTTTAATTTAATCCACATATTTTGTCGTTGGTATGTCAATAAATAGAAACTTATGGTTACCTATCACTACAATCTATCTTAATTTTTATTTGAAGTAAATTCTTCTAAAACTATAAATTCCTTGCAATAATTAACATATTTTAACTAAAATTAATGTTATTATTTTTTGTAAATTCCCCTTTAAATATTATAAACTAATTAGTTAGAAAAGATTTCCCCTGTTTATTGATACATTCCTTATTTTTTTACATTATTATGAGAACCATTTTCCTTTGTAAAATATTTTTTGTCCTTTGCTGTTTTATTATTTTTGTTTTATTTTATTTTCATATAACATTTAAGAAGAATATTTCAAAAATATTTGCAGAAATTCTTATTTTTGATCAGTGTAATATTACATTTCAATTAATTTTCTTACCTTTGGTTCAAAGTAATCTCTGTAAAATTGATTTCATAATTGTTTCTTAATGTTTGTAATGTAAATCTCTTTCGTAGTTGCGTGGCATAATAGATTAGAATTCATGTTAATGAGTATCTGAAAATAATATTGAAATGGAAAATTTTATTTTGTTTATAAGGAAGTACTTTATTTATTTGTTTTTTATTTATATTAATATTTTTTGGACAAAGTTTAACTTATTTCTCAAGACATTTTCAAAATCTTACTTTGACTTAAAACATATATTAACTAACTTTCACATATATTAACTACACTGAATATAATTGCAAATTATTCACTGACTGGGGCTCACCAAGAAGGACCTTTATTCTTTCCCCCTTTTTGTTTCAGATTATCTTCGGGTCAGTGGTCTTATGGACCTTGTCTGATTTCGTCAGACAAAAGGAGGATAAGCCACAACAACAACAAAAACAGATTTTGCTTTTATATAATACAAATGGTGTTTTTTATATTTGGAATATGGTAATTTAGTTAGACCTTTAAATACTTTGCATTTAATATTTCGGAACTGCCACAAGATGATAATGATGTAACACCAGAAATATATTTAGATTATTATTTATAAAATTTCAAGAAAAGTTATCTACAACTAGTCTATATTTAAGGTTTTTTTTACCCTTTGAAATTAAATAACGTTAAAATAAAATTATTTCTGTAATTTAGAACATATAGTAAAAATCTTAAAACTGATATTACTAATTAGTACAAGTATTAAAAGGTTCTGCTGTAAATAAAACTATTTTGTTGCTGCCAAAAATTACACTTCACACTTTGAAAGAAACTTGCAATGTGTTAAGAGATTTGATAATTATAAAAATGTAATGATATAAAAAAATACTATGTTAAGATATATGTAATAGCCCATTCAAAGGAATTCTTAGTGTTTAAACTGATGTAGTATAATTTATTTGTATTGATAGGATATTTTGTTGCTTGGACCTTCAAATAACTCTATTGATTTATTTCTTACATTGCTTGATGGTCTGAAATTCGTTTTTTGTTGTGAGTAATATTTTCAGCTCAATATCTTGTTTTGTATATTGTTATCTTGCAGTTTTTCTTTTTATCTTGAATAGATATGAAAAATACCTGCTATATACACTAAGCATAATATGTAATACTTTTGTTTGTACTATGTGTTCTAATTGACATATTTATTTTTATAAAAAATAGGCTATAATTATTCACCAATTATTCTTTTGTCATATCTTGAATACATTCCATATCCTTTATCTTTCTTTGGTCATGAATGTTTACAAAGGAGAAGAGTTTAAAAAAATCTTTTCTTTTTTTGAGTTCTGGTTTATTTTTAAAAATAATAATTTTTTATCCTTCATAAGCAAGTTTTATTTGAATTAATTGTTATGATATTTTGAAAATTTAATATTTAATGCTTGTTAATGAAATTGTTTATAAGAAATTGAGGATTTTTTCAGTCATCACATAATTTTAAATATCATGTGTTTCAAATTTGCATTTTTCTCTCCTTTCTATGACAGATTATTTTACTCGTTTTGAAATAATATCAATTGTACAATTTTGAAGTAATTTATGATATTTTCTGTTGTTGATGAGTTCAATAATATAATGCAATCCATGTTCTAGAATATCTAAAAAATTATTTTGAATAGGAAAAAAAATTTTTTTGTAGATAGGAGTGTACTTAGTTTTTTTCTTTATTTGTAATTTTTCAACAAACTGTAAAACAAGTTTTCTAGGGGAATTCTGAGTAGTTGCTATGACCAGAAATATTACTACCTTTAAGTTGGATGGATTGTATCCCCTTTCATATTTATTAATTACACTAATAATAATTTCCCCACTGTGTTTTTGAAATGGTTTGAATTCACATTTTGCTTTTGCACACTACAAATTGTGTTTTATGTTTTATAAATATGTTATTTATAAATAGTAATTTGAAATACTTTGCCTTTAATATTTATGAACTGAAGTATGAACTTGAAGTATGATTTATGAACTGAAGTATATTCTTATTTTTAATAAAGTTTTTACTTTGGAATATCAAAGGTATCTTGTAATAGAGTTTTAAATATACTAGAATCTCCGAGGGAAACCATAATTTTCACTAACTTCTACACTTTTCTCTACTATTTATTAACTTATTTAGCTGAAGTTTATTTTGCATTTTATTTATTTGTGACCCTCAAAAGTTATTTTAAACCGTAATTTAATAACATTTACTTTTATCTCAAATTTTAGAAATCATAATCAGAAATATTTTTTAAACTCTTATATTAACTCTGCTAGAATATCAATTGGTACTTCAAAGCGAATTTTCTTTTATATTTTTCTGTTCACATGAAAATGTCTAAATAATGTTTTGACTTGTGCCATCATTGTTTTTCATATGATGACCATTTCAGTACATATTTTAGACTGAATGTGTTGCTTTTTAATTGCATTTAAGAATGAAATACATTGAATCATATAAGTCAAGGTAAATCCAAATTTAAAAATGTATATAATCTTGTAATTTATCTAAGATAATTTTTATATTTCATTAGCTAACATTTTGTTTTAGTAGGAATATTCTGCCTAAGCATCAATCTAAAGTAGGTAGGATTTCTTTTTTTTTAAAAAGAAACCATGCGATACTGATATTTAATTATGTAATGATACAATATTGAATATTATTTGGGTAAAATATATTATTTTTCTTGTTCAAGAAATTAACAAAACATGAAGTTTTGCATGTCTATATCAGAAACTTGAAGAGTATAAATTAATGACATTTTTGTATCCTTTTTAAGCTGAAAGTATATTCTAAATTTTAATATTAATAATTTAGTGTAAAATAATTATATTTATATGTATGTATGTAGTGAAACAATTTATCCATTGCATGATACATAAAAATGTTTGCTACAAAACTAGCTACTTCAAGGAATTCATTTGTGAGTTAGTTTATTGTATTCATGTTAATGTATCGAAAAGCAAGGTAAAAATTTATAGAAATGTAAGCAGTTGGGAAAATTACAAAAATTGGATGCTTCCTGTGGTTTTGTAAAATGAAAAAAATATTTACAGGATTGCTGTTTCAGGGGATTTATATAGCTGTGTTTTGGTACAATTTTGCTTGGTATGTATCCCATAGAAATGTAATTAATTTTTAATAGCTACTGAAAAAATTAGAGTTTTTGAAATAAAATTATAATATATTGAGAGAATTTATAAAAGATAACATCAACAAGAAATATTTATATTAGTGATGATTTAATTGTCCAACTAGAAATGCGGAAAATCAATTTTAATAACAATTACATCTGTATTTAAATTTGGGAAATTACCTATTCAAAAAATAAGAAACACATTAGATTCGCTAGTTTTTAGAAAGATTGTTAGCAAACTTTGAAAAATAAGCTAATGAAATATAATTTTTTTAATTTACAAGTAAATTAATATGTGCGACTTTAAAGTTTCCTCCTATTTTTTTTTTAATAAATAACATCATTTATAGTTAATGTATACTCAATGTAGATTCTATTTAAATATCAAAAATAAAGTAAAGCCTCTTTTACACCTTATTCATTATGAATATAAAATTTCTTTAAATATTTAGCCATAAAAAAATTGCCATTCTTCTCAGAATATTTACTTTAATACAATAAACCTGGAACAGTTCACAAACTCAAATACAATTTAAACAAGTTCATTGCAAGAGCAAAAATAAGTAAGAAAGTTTATAAGACAATTTTTCATGTTTTATAATTTGGAAATTACTCATTATGGAAAAATCTGTGACTATCATAAAATAAAGTGTTGCACTGAAAATTCTTCCAATACCAAATTTTCTTTATGAAGAGCATATGTATAATAAGAGTGGATCAGTAAATAATTGTGGTGTGTTACTTTATTTAAAAGAAAACATAAAGAAAATTAAAAACTTCTTTTTCTATTACTGTGGACACAATTATATCAATTATACATATATTAGATTGAAAATTGAGGTGTACCTGTTTACCAATTACTGCTATTATGTATATAATTTATGCCACATCCTTTGCCTTTGTTGTAATATAAATGTTTACTAAGGATAAGAGTTGTAAGAATCTATTTTTTTTTTTTGAGTCCTGGGTTCTTTTGAAGAAAAATAATCTTTTATGTTTAATAGTGAAATTTTATTTGAATTATTTGTTACGATATTTTAAAAATTCAATATTTAATATTATTTGGGGAAATTGTTTCCAAGAAATTTGTAATTCTTTCTGTCATTACATGATTTTATTACTCTTGTTTCTAATTTAGTATTATTCTCTCCTTTCTCCAAAAGAATATTTTATTCATTTTCAAATAGCATGAAATGTATGATTTTGAAATAATTTATGATATGTCATGTCATTGATGAGTTCAATAATATAATGCAATCCATGTTCCAAAATATCTGAAAAATTATTTTGGATAGGAAAAATGTTTTCTTTTGTTGGTAGGAATGTACTTATTTATTTTTTCTTTCTTTATTTGTAATTTTTTAAATAACTGTAAAACAAGTTTTCTAGAACATTTCTGGGCAGCTATTATGACAAGAAATATTATTACCTTTAAGTTGGATGGATTGTATCCCCTTTCATATTTATTAATTACACTGAAATTAAAATTATTCTTTGATGTTTGATTAATGTCCATTTGCAATTTTCATCATTTCTGAGAAGCCACCTTTAAAATTAGTGTAGAAAAGTGTTATTTATCAATAATTTAGCATCTTTAAATTGATATACTGACCCAGTATGTACTTTATGTTTCCAACCATTTTTTTAAGTGATTTAAATACAGATTTTGCTTTTACATAATACTAATGGTGTTTTTTATATTTGGAATATGGTAATTTAGTTAGACCTTTAAATTCTTTTCATTTCATCTTTCAAAACAGCCACAAGATGATAATGAAGTAATAACGGAAATATTTTTAGATTATTATGTATAAAATTTCACTATAACTAGTCTATATTTAAGGTTTTTTGCACCCTTTGAAATTAAATAACGTTAAAGTAAGAGTATTTCTGTAACTTAGAGCAGATAGAAAGAATTTTTACATTTGATATTACTTATTAGTATAATTATTATATGGTATTTGATGTAAATAAATCTTATTTTATGTTCACAACACAGACACTTCACTTTGTAAGTCAACGGAATCTTACAAAAGCGTTAAAAAGTTTAGTTAATTCAAAAAACTTTGATTATAAAAAATACTTTGTAAAGATTGATGTACTATCCCACTTAAAGGATTTCTGAGTTTTGAAACTGCCGTATTATTCATTTATATTCCTAGTATATTGTGTTACTTGAACTTTCAGTTATCCTAATAAATTATCCCTTCAATTGCGTCATGGTCTTAAAGTCTTCTTTTGTTGTGAGGAGTATTTTTCTGCAGAAAATCTTCTTTTG
Source organism: Latrodectus hesperus (assembly GCA_037975125.1). Taxonomy (NCBI): domain Eukaryota; kingdom Metazoa; phylum Arthropoda; class Arachnida; order Araneae; family Theridiidae; genus Latrodectus; species Latrodectus hesperus. The sequence goes on from CM075856.1 coordinate 6,601,608, forward strand.
TATATTAGAATTGCAGATTTTTTTTTGATAAAATTGCTCCTATATATTATAATCATTATGTATAATATTTTCAGCTGTACAATGAGATCATTTTTACAAGGTTATTAGAATGAAAATTCGCTTGTACTTGTTCGCCAATTACTATTATAATATATTGAAGTTAATCTGCATCCTTTATCTTTGTTTGGCTATGAATGTTTACAAAGGAGAAGAATTTATGAATATACTTTTTGAGTTCTGCTTTCTTTTTTTTAGAATAATAATCTTTAATTATTAGTAAACAAGTTTTATCTAGATCGATTGTTTTGATATTTTAAAAATTCAATATTTAAAATTAGGTAATGAAATTGTCTCGAAGAAATTTATAATTCTGTTTAATTACACAATTTTTTGCTTCCTGTTTCCAATTTTGTAATTTTCTCACCTTTGTATAACAGATTATTTTATTCATTTTCAAATTACATTAAATGTACGATTATGAAATAATTTATAATATTTTTTATTTTGAATAGGAAAATTTTTTTTATTATTATAGGAATGTGCTTTATGTTAGTTTTTTCTATTATCAGTTACAATATAATAATTATCAATAATCAGCCATCTAATAATAATTTTCTCAGTTGAACTAAAAACAATTATGTGTGTGTTTTTTCTTTTTTGTCATAGAGTGAATAAAAAATTTAGTATAGTATGAGTTAACAGTTAAATTTTAAAAATGGATATTAAAACTGTTACTTACATTCAAAATGAAATAAATGGAAATTAATTTGACTATTAAAATTGAAGAAATATATTTTGATTTTTTTTTCTTGTTATACTGTTCTTTCAACAAGAAAAATTTTTTAATATGTTTGTGTTAATTTTCAACTCAAATTTTTTGATAATGGTTGATAATAGAGATGGTCGTTATTGAATGTAACTGTTACTTAAAATATTTATTTACCAATAATTGTTTAATAAATAACGTGTTCTTAAAAAATTAGGTTATAAAGATTATTTTTTCTTTCCTGCTTATACAGTTATACAATACCGTAGCTGCTCAAACCGTTCCAGTATTAGTAACTACTCAAGTCGTTACTGTATTGTGGAACTTTTCTACGTTACGTTATTTTGGCACTTTAAATAATTATTGTTATATTTAGGAACATTTGGAACTCTAAAGTTGTTCTCGTTGTTTCGGAACTTTAAAGACATCGTTGTTTTGGTTTCTACCATTGAGTTTCCAAGATACTCAGTAATGTATTTCAAGGTTTCGGTTGGACCGTTGTGTTGCTGATCAACTAATGAGTGTGTCCTCTTCGGCTCTCCTATGTGGAAAGGGGGAGCTAATTGTTGAAAAGCAGAAAGTGGATGCATGAATAAATCGATATCATGGTTAAAACGGAAGCATTTGTAAGAATGGGGATTTTTACAGATACATTTCATGACTATATTGTGAGGACATTTAATTTATCTTCAGCTTTTTATTAAATTTTATTTTTTCTTATGAATATTAGTGAAATTTTTATTATGCTGAAATACTTTTTACACAAACTCGAAATTAAATTCAAAAATCAAAGGAAGCATATAGTAATTTAAATTTAATGTCGAATATCGAAAGTAAAATAATTATTTACCAAAAAAATTAAAAGGAACTTATATATTATTCAATTAAATTTGAAATATACTTTAAAAATTTATAGAATCCAATTTTTTTCATTATTTATTGAAAATAAATTTTGGTGTTGACAAAATCTATTATTGTTATACCTTTCATCAGATGTATCTCTAAATGGTTTGTTAATTAATTAGCATAATTAGCTTGATATTAAATGATTAGAAGCATAGAAGCTTGATAATAAATGGTACAAAATTAATTAGAGTAAACTTGTAACTGTATTTTTATTAAATAAAATTATAAAATGAATATTTTGTGTATTGTTGTTGCAAAATCTGAATTTCCATCATTTATTTTTCAAGTTATGTTTAATATTTTACACAATTATGACACAAAAATAATTGTTAATAAAATTACCTATCTTGTAGTTTTACTCCTAACTAATTTCAGTACAACTATTTAAATAGAATTAATTCTATTGATAAGACTTTTAATATTTAATTTCATGTAACTGTAAAATAATTTTTCTGACATTTCATTCTATTTATACAAGATACATTCTGAAATGCCCGTTTGTAATTTTGAATTACACTTTTATGAGGATTGCGAAAAGAAGATTAGCTTAATAATAATTGAAGCTATTTTATAATCTGTTTATTTAAAACATTTCTTTAAATATTTGCATATTAAAATAACTTTTCTTCAACAAAAATTCAAATGTGTGAGAAGTGCAATTCTGCCTCTTAAGAATTACATTAATTAGAAAGACTATAATGAGTAAATTACTATGTAATTCTATATATATATATATATATATATATATATATATATATATATATATATATATATATATATATATATATATATATATATATAGCATATATTCCTCAACAATCATAGAAATATGAAAAGTAATAACTGCTTTTAGCATGTTTAAAATATGAAAAGTGAAATCGTTAAATCTGTTTATTAATTTAATTTATATAAGCTCTTATGATATCAAAAGATACTTGCGGACCAAACAATACAAATTAAAAAAATCATTAGCTTATAAAATCATCTATTTATGACAAAAACATTTTTAACAAACAAACACTTTAAAAAATTTTAAATTTATTTATTGTGTCAATATTAAAAATTGCTTCGGTATTATTTACTGTAGTCATAGGTTTTATCTATTTTACCAAAGCAATTTTCATATATTTTATTTAAAAAGACTGTTTAATTGCTAGTACTTTCAATTCATTTTATTAATACATCATAGCTCTTATATTTTTACTTCCCCATGAGGAGTAATGTCATCTAGTAAAAATATTTAATGTAAATTTCACACACAATTTAATTACATAGAACAGTAATGCCATGCATACAAAGTGAAATACTTAACTTATTAGAAAGGAAATTCCTAAATTCGAATAGTTTCTCGTAGGTGCAAAAAGTTCAGATTTATACACACAATTCTTTATTTTGATACAAAATATTATTTTATATTTATGTTCATAAATATTTGTAGTTTCATAGTACATAATATCTATATACATTCAATTTTCCTTTGTTTATAAAAATAATATATGAAAGTAAAAGAAATGGAAGTAAAAGGTCAGAGATATTTAAATGGAAATTTATATGAAACTATGATTTAAAATTAATTATTAAATATAAGTAAGTTTAGTGTATATCGCCTGGTTAAGTTATCGTTATTACGTTTACGCGATTTGAAAATTTTGTGTTCTGTACTGATATTACTATAAATAATGATAAATAGTGTCCATGGTAACTAATTAATATATCAATGTTATATTTATAAGTTGATGATAGTGAAATTAGGAAATTTAGATGAAAATTCAATTTTTTAATTATATTGTTTCTCTAGTTAGAGAAATACTTTTTCCAAGTGAATGTATTTTAAGATGTGTTCGAGCATAAGTCAAATACTCAATAGTAATCCTTTGCGTAAAAGAAAATTGAGTTATAATTTGTAAGGATTTATAATTGAAATTGAGATGAAGAATGTATGTAAATTCATCTAGTGAGAAATTGAATATGTGTGACTTAAAAAAATTAAAATTTTGGCATATTTTATACATTAAATAATAAATAATTTAATACTAAGCAATAAAGATCATTGGGAAAGAAATTATGCAAGGACAGATGATTTAAGAATTTTTAATTGAAAAAAATTAATTGGCTGTAAAAAATTAATAAATCTAATTTAATCATTTACAATTTTTTAAATAAATAAACATAAATAAATAAAATAAGTTAATAAAATCAATCATTTTACGGAGATACAAAATTTAATTTTAAAGTAGGAAATGCCTAAAAAAATTGAATAAAAAATATAAAAAATTAGTTACAATTTTTCATTGGGTGATTTCCGATATACTCATAAATACTAAAATTCCCCCTGCATCTCATTTCCTAGAGAAACCAGTTTTGTCACTCTACGAAAGCGAACCAAAACAGTAACAACACTTGAAAATTTCTGTGAAAATATTGTATATAGCTTTCGTTTTTTCCCCGAAAACAAGGAACACGTTTTCTACTAGAAGTCACGACCAGAGAAAGTTAAGTTTGATCTGCTAGTTTTAAATACACTCGTGTCCATAAATTAAGGATGATGCAAGTTCAGGCAAAGAAAGAGACAGAAGCAAAACAAATGTGACTTATTTGTAAAGAAGTCTATTTATTAAACAAAAGGTAAAGAGCAAAAAAGATGCTATATGTTGACATATTTAATAAAAATTGCGATTTTTACTCCCTGGAGCAAATTTTAAAAAAGAACCTATTTACAAAATCCAATATAACATCGTTGTATGATGGTTAATACATATATGTCCCCTAGCTTATGCAATACAGGCCGTACAACGCCTAGGCATGTTGAGAATCGAATTATCGATCTGATCTTGGCGAATATTACACTACTCTATAACCAATGCTCTCCGAAGTTCCGGTAGACATGTGGGAGGGGGCTGACGGGCTGCAATTCGTCGATCAAGCAAGTCTCACACGTGCTCTATTGGATTCAAGTTCGGTGAGTATGATGGCCAGTCCATACGGGTGATATCTTCCGATTAAAGGCATTCGTTCCAGAATGACATCCCGATAAATGTGGCCTGTCATGGTTACATTCTGGACATGCAGGTTAGTTCTGGAACCAAGAATAATTCCTCCCCTAACGAGTAATCCTGCACCACCGTAACGGTGTCGTTCAATGTTGTTCTCTTGGTGGTAACGGGTACCTAGCCCTCTCCATATGAAAGTCCGGAGAGAATCAGGCTGAAAGCTAAACCTGGACTCGTCGGGAAGCATCACACAAGACTTGTTGCGGTGTCCACAATGCATGTTCTCTACTTCAGGCTAACAGCAAGCAACAGTGAATTACGGTAAGTGGAACACATCTGACAGGCCTACGAGCATATAGACCAATGTCGTCTAAGAGTCTGTACACGTTCTGCCTTGTAACTGCCGTACTTGTTGCTGAAGAGAGCTGACGACACAGGTTTGAAGCTGTGCTCCGTCTGTTTCTTTTGGCAGTAACTGCCAAATACCGGTCCTCATTTGGGGTTGTAACTCAGTGTTGACCTGTACTGTAACGTCTATTCCCATTACCATCATCATGGAACCGTTGCCAATGCCAGGAGATGACCCTCTAGGCGATTCCAATATTCTCGGATATTTCCAACTGGGTACGTCCACATTCTAGACGGCCGATAATTTTATCACGTAACACATCATCCAAATACTTCGTTTGTACCATAACTATGTGGTTATTGCACTGAAAGCCTTTTAAAGCGCTTGTGAGCAATTTTATTTCTTTGAAACTCTTCCTTATATACCCCTCTCTTACACTCACGCCATTGTGATGTACTATCGGTGCCATCTGATGGTTTCTTGTAATTTGTATATTATTCTTCAAGATGTGTGTGATAATTCTACATGTGAAATTTTTATTTTAGAGTTTAATTTCTGTTTGATTCTGAATTATCCTTAATTTATGGACATGAGAGTATAATCCTTTGCATGTGTGTTATGAAATACAAAGACTTTCGATTATCTTTCAAACATGAGTATTTATTGCTGAATCTTAAGCTTTACAAATTTCATTTTTGAACTTTTGTTAATGGAAATTTAAAATATTAATATTTCAAACTCAACATTAACGTCTCATATTGCCATCCAGACAATATCCTGCAAAAATTAAATTTACTCTGGAATTGAGAATAACTGAGCCAAAACTGTTTTCACGATTTGAAAAAAATCATTTAGGTAGCGCAGTCATTTACGAAACGAAACTATTTATATGATTGTTTATTGAAATAATAGTTATTTTCATATTTTAATAAAATATGGATGCATATATAAATATACATACATACATGCATATATATATATATATATATATATATATATATATATATATATATATATATATATATATATATATATATATATATATATATATATATACCTGACGAATCCTCATGATCCATCAGTTAAGTTTGAGGAACTTGGAAATATTTTGATAGCAAAACCTTAAAAAATTAGAAAATTCAAGAAAAATAATATTTAACTGCATAATTCATGTCTTCCTGACACTATAAAGAAAATAATTAACAGAATTTTTGATAAATATATGGTTTAATCATAAATTTAATTGGCTTTATTTTTATGTATGAAAATAAGGTCGATGTATGATATTAATATATAATATACACTACTGGCCATTAAAATTGCTACACCAGGAAAGCGGCACACCACACACGTAAAATTTGCATGATAGTTAACACTGCTGTGATATGCAAATGATTAGATTTTCAGCGCATTCATACAAAGTAGGCGACAGTAGCGACATCTACAATGTATATAAAACCAGAGATTTGACAGCAGTTTTCTCATACTTAATTTCCGTTTCAACGTTATTTTCGGCAAAGAAAGCTGTTGTAATGCCTCGTGTAAGAAGAATAAATGCCTATCAGCACATGTCTGACTTTGATCGAGGAAGGATTATAGCCTACCGGGATTGCGGTTTATCGTAACGCAATATTGCTGCTCGCGTCGGTCGAGACCCCATGATTGTTAGCGGAATATGGAATCGATGGGTTCAGGACAATCATACGAAACGTCATGCAGGATCGCAGCGACCCCCCATCACTAACAGCAGAGAAGACAGACATCTTATCCGCATGGTCACAAGGGATCGTACAGCCACGTCACGAACCCTGAGTCGAGAAATGCAGTAATTTGCAAGGCAACAAGTTTCTGCGCGAACAGTTCGACGACGTTTGCAGACGCATGGATTGTCTGCACGGCGACCATGGCTTCGGCTACCACTGACGCTGCGTCACAGACAGGAGCGCCTTCAATGGTATGATCAGCGACGAACCTGGACGCGGGAATGGCGTCATGTCATCTTTACAGCTGAATCTCGGTTCTGTATACAGGACCATGATGGCCGCATCCGTATTTGGAGGCATCGTGGAGAACGTGCATTGCCAGCTTGCATTGGACATCGCCATACTGGTCCATCTGCTCGAGTGATGGTATGGGGTGCCATTGGATACACGTCTCGATCACCTCTTGTTCGCATTACCGGCACTTTGAACAGCAACCGTTACATTTCCGATGTGTTAAGGCCAGTGGCTCTTCCCTATCTTCGAGGCCTCCCTAATGCTTTGTTTCAACAGGATAATGCACGACCTCATGTTGCTCGTACTGTTCTGAACTTTCTTGATACAGAACAGGTTCGACTGTTACCCTGGCCAGCTCGTTCTCCTGATCTGTCACCAATTGAGAACGTGTGGTCAATGGTTGCCGAGCGATTGGCACGCCATCACCCACCATCCACTACTGTCGATGAACTGTGGCATAGTGTTGAAGCTGCATGGACTGAGATCCCCGTACATGCCATACAATCTCTGTTTGACTCCATGTCTTGGTGGATAAATGCTGTTATTGCAGCCAGAGGTGGCTGCTCTGGGTACTGATTTCTCAAGATCTATACATCCTAATTTCCTGTAAATCTAATCACTTGTTCTTTCCACTATAATGTATGTGTCCAATAAATATCGTTCTGTTATTTGCATTCCTTCTTGGTGTAGCAACTTTAATAGCTAGTAGTGTATTTAGCCCTAACATTTTTAACACGTATTAACAATATGTATTACAATGCCAATACAGGCAGTATATAAATTTCCAAAAACTGACTTGTCAGAAATTTATAATAATAAATTTAAGAATTGAGAGATAATTTTTAATAAAATTATTAAAAGAAATGTCTAAAAATGGTTTTAAAATAAATCCTGTGTATGTATTTTAGACTCAAGAAAAATAAAAATTTTAGACAGATTTTATATTTTTAATTATGATAAAATATAAAACTTTTATTACCATTAGTGTTACCTCAATTTCATTTTTATCATATACAGATAATTAGATTCTGTTCGGTCTTTTCAATTTTGCGTTATCCATGAACTGAAAAGGATATCTTGAAAAAAACATGAATCAAGTGATGAGATTTTTCTTTATAATTATTCATAAAATACATTTAAGTCTCATAAAGTAATGTATGAATCTAAAAAAAAATTAGTAAAAGTACTTTTTCAAATAATATAAAAATATAACTCAGAACAATTAACTACCGACACAATCCCCCCCTAGCTTAAGAGAAGAAAATATGAGAAAAAATTGAGGCACTATTTAAAGAGATTTACCGTGCTGTTTTAAAAACGAACGTTGACTCCCGGATAATGAATGTAAAAGACAATCAATAATTCCAGTAACACAGATTTCTAAAATGCTTCGCAAAACATGGTTTATTTCCTCAAATACCGCATTTTTTTTTCCTTCAAAATAGTTTTGATTTTTTGAGACCCACCGATACCTTCGATCTACATAATTTCATAAAATTGATAAGCTTTATAAAATGTAATAAAAGGACTATAAATATTCAAAAATTATTTTAATAACCCTTATAAAAACCTATCATTAATTCCTCTTTTTCATAATTATATGAAATTAAATGAAATTTGAGAAAATTAATTGCAAAATTTTATTTCCTAAGAGGAATAAATGAAAAAATCAAGAGAAAAAGGCGAAAAATTTGCTTGTCCCCGAAGCCTTTCCAGATATTTAAAACTTTCCTGAATATTTGAATTATCGCTCGGAACGCATATTTTGTGACGTTTTCTGACGTCATCTCTTTGCCGTCGAATTTATTCTCGTTTACTACCGGCCCAAAGTACATATTTGTCACACGAGGAAATGGCAGCCACAATTAGCGATTGATTACCTTAAGTTCATCAAATTTTTGTGCTTGAGATACAGAAACTTTTCTCCCAACACCCACCTATCAAATTTCTTTTTACAAAAATAATTTATTTTTGTAATAAAAGTTAATGCTATTTTTTAAAATTGTTGCAGAAGTACTTAAAATCATTTATTCTATCCATAACAAAAATTGAGCTTAATTTAATTACAAACTTCAATGAAACAAAGTTTATAAGAAAAAGAAAAATTTTAGTTTTAAAACTAGAAAAAACTTCCCTTGAAGTGTTAAATTAAAAAAGTTGAATATTTAGTGATCTTACGTCTCTAGTGTGAACATACGCTACTTAATCGATCCTACTTTTCATAAGATAAATGGTTTTACATATTTATTAAAAAAATTTTTTTTCGCTATCTCTTAATTATTCTATTTACGAAGTCAGTTCATGTTTCTTCAGATAATTGTTTAATTAGCATAGTATGTTATTAATTGTTAAGTATAATTTTATTCAATTATTTTGACTAATAAAATAACATTTTCATTCGGCATCATTCAGTGTTTAAATTACTTATCAACATCTCTTAAATTTACAGTAAATATATTTGTTTATACAGAGAATTCTTTTAATTTGAGGATCAATCGTTTTTTTTAAATACAACTTTAGTAAAGCTATTTTACTTCACATTTGTGAACAAAAATATTAAAAATAAAATTTTTTAATTTAATTTAACATGCATAATTTAAATTACAACGTAACTCTTATCATTAAGAAATTTTGAATAATGCTAAACTTAATTTTAATTTTTTTTTAAGATTCAAACTATTATTAATACTGTCAGAAAGAGAGAGAGGAAAATTCTTTTATTTTTAATAATATAAATATTTCAACATTTTTAGTATCGTAATTGGATATTTAAGGATCCAATACATTCTAGAACGCTCAGTTTTACAATTAAGTAATTAACAAAGCACGTTTCGCATTCAATACCAAAAGAATGTTCAACATAATGTGTTTTAAATGAAAACAGAAATATAATTTAAAATAGTAATTTTTTATAACTCATTGTAGAATTTGAATTCTTTTATGGAATCGCAAACTGATAAGAACGTTTCATAATTTGCAAGCTTAATAATACTTCTATTTTTCGTATAAAAGGATGCAAAATTTATCAAAGTTACCTATTATAATGATTTTGCAGCCTAGCATTGTGGTTTTACTGGAACGAATAAATATCCTTGTCCGTAATATTTTTTCTCATTGTTTTCCATCCGTTACTTTTTTAATTATGACAAGCTGGCGCCTGAATGGTTAACATTCTGAACTTAAATTCAAAAGTTGATTGATATGAATCACACATCGGACATAAATGTTTGGTTTGCCACTCAACTATATATTTTTGGACGCGAAAAGCAATTACACCAGGGCCTACAATTTAAAGTGGATGTTGAACTAATACAAACTCCAAAACTCGAGGAGGGATTCGAACAGACAAGCTGTTGAACTGAAGGCCAGAGAGCTAATCATTCGACTGCCAGCTTAGAGACATAGATGTTTGTAGTGGGGTTATAGGAATCCAATTAAAATGAAATGTTCTTGTATAATTAGTCCTCGTGTGCAAAAGAGATTCAGTAAAGCAATAACCAAATTTTAAAATAACTCTCAGGTAAAAAATCATTTTGATCTTTTTTAAGAGTTATCTTTTAATGTGTCTTGTGATAGAGATCATAAATCATTTCACCTATCGTTTTGAAACAAACAATTCTAGACTGACCCCATTAATTTTAGTTGAAAGAAAGTTGCAATTGACATGTCATACAAAAAATGAAAGATAAGGTTAAATTAGAGGGTAGCCAATAGCTAAAACTGCCTAAAAAAATCTTCACAATTCTCACGGCGGAGCACTTTCAAACATGGAGAGCAACCTTCCATTTACCTGTCATAGCTCTGGGCATATTTCGATAAATTAATTGAGGAAAAAATCGTTTCTTACATGAAAAGAGAACTTTATCGTAATCTTTACAGATTTTTGAAATTCAGCACACGATATTAACAAAGACTTATCTTCAGAACCAAGGCGCCGAAAAAAAAAAGATGGAGGTCAATTGAATACAGTGAATTAAAGTATGAAAGTTTTAGTAATCTGCGCGTTTTTCTTTAAGAATATAAATTTTCTCCCAACATTTAATCACTGTTTTGAAGTGGTGCGCTGAAGTAATTTCGAAACTAACTATGTTAACGATGGTAGATAAACGTAGTCCATCAATAAGGTAATGACTGTAACAAGTTCTGTCCTATGTCATTAAAAGAAAGGTTCTGATTAGGAAATGGAACGGAGAGGAAATGCCTACTAAACAGCCAGAGGCGTAGCGACGGGGGGAGGCAAGGGGGGGCTACCATACCCCGGGCGCAGCATACAGCAAATCATTTCAAAGCTAAACAAAAATTTTCAGAAAATTTACATCTTTGTATTATCATAATATCAATTTTATTCGAGAAATAAACTTTGCATTTTATAATTATTGTGTCATGCCCAGGGAAAATAAAAAATAATCCAGAGGGAGGAATCAGATTTGGAAAAGAAAATAAGTTGCAGATGAAAAATGAGGAAGAGCTGCAGGAGCTTGCAAATAAGCGAAATTCTTACTCTTATATTTCTTTAATAATAATAATTTTGCATGGTTTAGTTCACTAGCATATGCTTCATAAATTTACTAGCATATGCTTGCAAACTTTGAAAATTAAATATTAAATTACTTATTAGTTAAAACTATTCATTTCAAAGTAATTTACTTAATGTTTAAATGTTTTCATTTGGGGAAATAATTTTTATTTGACTCGTAATTTTGTTGGCTTTACATTAGCACCTTATATTAAAATTCTTTTTTCAAATGGTATAAGTTAAAAAGCTATGAAAGTTTTTTCTTTTTTAAATGTTTTTTTTTTCTTTTCTGTACGCTTAAACAAACAGAATATTCTTTAATAGCGTAACAACCTATTACAGGTTTTAGCTGGCTCTACAGCACGTGTTAAACATATAGAATATATTTCTTAATTAATTAGTTCAATTTATATAAATAACAAATCTTTTAACTTGAAAAATTCTTTCAAGAAGTTTATAAAGAAATTGTACACATATATTTCTCATTCTACATTATAAAATTTTAAAAATAAGATCGTCTTTAAATGATATAAAATTATTGAAAAAAAAAACTCCATGCAATTGCATGAACAGCAATTCCAAAATGATTCTTAATGGAAATAAATTTTAATTTTAATAAAAATTAGTCCTTATTTTAATAATAAAATATATTTTTATTTCCTGCGGAAACGTGTTTCTTATTATCGATTCCCTTTGTCCAAAATATTGTCCCGGCATGAAGGAAGGAACCTCTCTCCATGGTGTTCGACACCAGGCCATCGCGAACTCGACCAGTCTGACCTTCAAAGAAAAGAAGAAATTTTTCATAATATAGCAATACAGTATGCCGCGTAGGGAATTATCTTCTTGGAATGGAAATGGAGGGGATCGAGAACTAATTACCTCCAAATTCTAGGAAAACACAAACTTTCTTTCCTTTTTATAGTTCACACGATTAGTGTTTCGTTTGTTCCCAAACATAGCTTCATTGGAAACAAAAATGTAAACTTTTGAAAATCTGGAGTTAAGACATTTAAAATATTATTGCCGTAAAGTGTATTTTCTGTCTACTATGTATTCTTTCGATTTCAATATTTATTTCAAATTTTAGCTGGATTAGCAAATATTTACTAACATATGCTTGCAGAGCTTTGAAAATTAAATATTTAATTACTTATTAGTTAAAACTATTAAGTTAAAAGTAATTTATTTAATGTTTATAAATGTTTTTATTTGGGGAAATAATTTTTATTTGACTCGTCGGCTTTTTACATTAGCACCTTATATTGAAAAATTCTATTTTCAAATGATGGAAGTTAAAAATCTATAAAGTTTTTTTTCTTTTTGTAAATGTCTTTCTCCTTTTAAATTTTCTTCTTCTTTTTTGTATGCTTAAATATACAGAATATATTTCTTAATTAATTAGTTCAATTTATATAAAAACAAATTTGTTTTTAACTTGAAAAATTCGTTCCAGAAATTTATAATGAAATCGTACTCATTCTACATTGGAAAATTTTAAAAATATTCGATCGTCTTTAAGTAATATAAATTTATTGAAAGAGAAAACTTTGACATTGCATGAACAACTCTTCCAAAATGATTCATGATAGAAATAAATTTTGATTTCAATAAAAATTAGCACTTATTTTAATAAAAATTTTTAATAACTAAAAAAACAGTTATATTAAATTCCTTAAAAATACGAAGAAAATTTTTACTACTATGACAACTGATTGAGAAAATTTCTTTAAATAAAATTAGGCTTTTAACCGCTAAAATATATTTTTTATCTCAGCAATTGTAATTCTTGTTAATAATTCGCATTAATGGAAAACTTGAAGGAACAATATAGAGTGCATCAGTTTGGAGGAAAATATAATTTTTAATAACATAATGTATATTGTTTGGTTAAAAATTTCTGATTATATTAAATATACATAATTTTACTTGAATTTGTGTGTTTTAAATTTTTGATTTAAGAAATTTCCAAAATATCTTTGTTGTCTATATTAGTGTTTCGTTGCTTCTCTGAAATTTGCATTGATAATTCTATGGCATGATTTAGTTATTTAAATTGAAATCAGATGAAAACTTATTAACAAAGAACTTCTAATTTTAGAATCAGAAAAATTGATTTTATGGTATAAAAATGAAATATTATAAATTATCAATATTACGTTTTGTGATTTAAATTTTTTACATTAAAAATAATTTTGGTTTACATTGATGGTCTGAATGATATAATTTAAAAAGCTATTTTAAATGTGAAATTTAATATAAAGTTGTTTTTCACTGGAATTTTTTTTTAATAAAAAAAATGAAATAAAATTTTCAGTTTAAGCTGTGGTAAATGAAATGTTTAAAAAGATATTGTGAAAAATCAGATGAGTTGATCCTAAATTAGGGGTATAAAGTCTTACCCAATTATTATTTTGCAATAAATATCTAAAGTTTGTAAAGTTAGTAATATTATAGAATTTTTAAAAATTTGTTTGGATAACTTATAGCATATGTTCAGCACCTAATGATCAACAATTTGAAGAAACTTTCATAACTAAGATAATGCACAATTAATAGGGAATAATAATGTTTAATTGCTTCATTTGGTTAACAAGCTAGAAAAAATACATTTAAAAATTTTAAGACATTGTTATGGAAATGTTAAATTATTACAATCAATTTTCTTAAAAGTTAAAAATTAATTGATAAATCAATAAATATCCCGACTTCAAAACTGTAGTATCCGGATGAAGGCCTACAATGCCCATCTGTTTTTCTAACCGAGGGCCCTGGGATGCGAAGCATATGTCCCGGTTAGGTGGTCAGTCACAAGTTTAATTTTTTGTGTTTATTTCCCAAGCATGATTGGTACTCAGTTAATCGATCCACTGAAAGGATGAAAGGCTGAGTTGACCTAGCTTGAGAATCGAACCTCGGACCTGTAGCTTGGGAGCGCAAAGTCCCCGTGATTAACAAATGTAAAAATTTGGGTGAATTTTGTCATACAGATTTCCATGGGAAAGAAGTCTATTGAGAAATGTGGGATTGAAAGGTGTTACTCAGCAGTAGAAAAGAAACCAAAAACTCTATTAGAACTTCCAACATGCCTTATCTCAAACGGTGAAGATAGAGGGAAGAAGAGGTTGCCATTCAAATACTTTTTACTATTTCTGCATCAATTGCAAGCTGTGAACGTTCATTCAGCAATATAAAATTAATTTTTGACTTATTTATGATTCACCATGAGTCAAAACCGTCTAAGTGATTTAACAATTTTAAGAATAGAAAAAGAAAAATTTGAAATGATCAACTTTGATAATTGATCAATTCACTTAAGTAAAGACACGAAAAATGTGAATAGTGTAGTATATTAGATTGCGAACGTATCTATGATCTGCTTATATCTATGATATGTAACGAATTATTTCCCGTTTAAAAAAATTTTTACGTTTCTTAAAATACTTGTATCTATATAAAGTTAATAATTTATTTTTATAATTAATTATAAATTATATAAGTCCGGTTATTCTAATGACACTTTTCCGAATTCAATATAAGTATTTTTTTAAAATTAGAATTGAATTTTGTTTAAATTTAAAACTGAGCTTGATGCTTTAAATTAATATATTTTCGATTATTTTATAGTCGGTACAACATTCTGTATAGTTATTTATATTGTATTCTTATTACACTCTATTTATTATAATGTATTATACATCTTTTATTACTTAATACATTTTATTCCCATATTTATATAGCATTATTATTTCATTTTCAAGGGGGCGTTAAAAAAGGTATCGGGCGCCAATTATGCTCACTATGCCACTGATCACAGCCAATCCTATTCAGGTGTTATTCTGCTTTAAATTTTAGCGCAACTAATATAATTTTTCTAATTTTATTAAACAAATTTTGCTCTTATTTTCACTGAATGAGTTTTATTTACCCACCACTAAGAAAATATTATAAAATTGTACATAACGATATTTGGTTTGTGGAAAAAAAGTAGGACCCCTGCAAAGATATCCTCATTGTGGAATCTGCAGCAGTTAAGTATGTTGGAAACTTCGTGGAAGCATTGGAAAAGCCCTCCTGTCTTCACACATGGAATCAGAAGAACACTTTATATATTTAAGTAATGTCAATTCTCTTAAAAAAAAGAATGACCTGTAAAACATAAAAATAATTATATAAAAAAAAAACTGAAGATTTATAGGCTTGGCACTTTTGCGATACTTAATAAAATGAGAGTATTAACGTGTTATACTAATAATTGTGTTTCTATTCATAAAATTAACCGAGAAAAAATAAAAATAATACATTTTATTAATGACCACGTTATATATATATATATATATATATATATATATATATATATATATATATATATATATATATATATAGAAATTTATGTTTTCTTTCAATCTCCAATCTTTATTCTGACGATTATTTAATAAACAAATTTTTCATATGCGTAGTTCTATAAAAGTTTTCGCACACGAAATATAATTTGATCAGTAACTACAGTTTTAAGTAGATTCTTTCACGCTGCAAACATTCACGCTCCAGACGGGAATCGAACTCATGGACTATCGAAGTGAAAGCTGAACTTTTGCATTAAATAATCAGAAATAAACTAAAATTTATTGCTGAAAGACTGTTTTACTTCGATTCACACTGAAGCGTTTGCATAATAAGTTAACGTTTGAAGAAAGTAGATAGTATTCCATTTTTCCAGATCCCTTTTATAAATCATATCGAATCATAGTCATGACTTCGTAACTTACTTTTGTTTCATCTAGATGATGGTTTTTTTATTATTCAACGGTCATTTTTTGCATACTAGGGCTAATTAGATCTGGAAATACAGTTTAAAGTGGATTCCAAAACACTACAAACATACAAACTAGATGTGAGAATCGAACTTAACCTTTGAACCAAAAGCCAGAACCGTCATCCTTCGATTGCCAGCTCAACCCATTTATATAATGAGAAATTAATTTATAAAAATAGAGTGGAAAAAGGAATACATAGTGATTAGTTTGAAAAAATAATTCTATTAAAATTTGTGACTTCTTACACTACACAAAAAATAATTCGATTATTTTTAATATGGACATAAATATCAAAACATATATTCCTATATATACTTATACATTACACGTATCAGTACGGTATAAACGTATCAGTGCTTTTCTTGTGCATTTTAACACCTAAAATATAGGTTCTATATATAAATTTGTAAAAAAGTTAAAATATCCAAATAATTAATTATTTTTCAGCTTGCACCTATTCCACTTATGATTAAATATCAAATGGTCATTGCATTTATGAATTTTCCAGATTAAAAACTTATCCCGCGAATGCATCTTTTCGCACGATTATAAAATACTATCACGAGTCGTTTTTTGAATGGTTGTCAGAAACTTCACGCTGGAGTAAGCAGAAGTTCTATCTGAAATAAAAGCCGACAATCTATGATCACGAAGCATGAAATCGTGTAAAGACTACCGATAAATCTAGAAATTTCAAGTAACCTAACCGACTTTCTCTCAACCTTCTCTCTTCTGGTGATGCGCATTTACATTGGATGAGTGGTTTGTTGTCACGGTTCCATCACAGCTTAAAATTAGGATTATTCTTCCTGCTTAGAGCTTTGTGTGTGACCAATTATTCTTCCGTAACTACAAAGGCATCCATAAAATCTCCGGATTAATTTATATTCTGAGCTGATCGTTCGAATTACTGAGGATTAAATTTGCTTGGTATTCTATGTGTTCATTTAACTCTATCCCCAATTTACTTTCTCTCTCTACTGAACATTTAATAAACTGTTCCCTCTTTATAAAGATTCTTTAAACCATTTGCACTCAGCTATCTGATGCTGCTTTTGTTGTAACGTTTACATCATACGCAGCACATTCAAGATCACTGAAATTACAATACCATAAAAACCAAAGCTCTGGGAATATTCCTGGTCGATGATCTTATGTGCCATTTTTAAAGTTAACTTATTATAAAAAGATTTAATTTGTAATATTTCATTAATTTAATGATCAATTATTAGTTTCCAGCTTTAAGAAGCAATTTATCAAGGCATTATGCCTCCCATCTTGTCTAGTGGTCAGTGTGCCTGACTGCGGATAAGGAGGTCCTGGGTTCGAATCCCGGTTCGGGCATAGATGTACTTTCTCTCTCTATCTATCCTGTCTTTGTCCCTTCCTTGTATGAATGAAGTGTGAATGGTTGCCTACCCTATAAACGGGTACCTATGGCATGTGTGTATTGAAGAAGTCGGACTCCACACCAAATATGGTTCAGTTAGAAAAGTGGAGCAGCGCACCCCATATTGCCAGCCTAGCTGGCACACGACAACAACAACATCAAGGCATTATAAAAGTTTGGCGTTTCTGAACGAGGAAAACAAAGTATAATAAATTTCGGAATTTTAAGTATTTTATACTCGCAAATTATTTTGCAAGAGAATTGTCTAAATTTTGTAAAGAGGCTGGAATACACCTTAAAACACACACGGGAAAGATCTTGTAATAATAATCAAAATTACATAATAGTCAAGTTGTCAATTTCTTCAACAAACTATTTCAAAGAATATAATCGTATCTAGTCCAGGAACCAAATTTGAAAATCGTAAGGGACATTAAAATTTAAAACTAGTCTTCTGTTCTAAGCTAACTAATCTTCTATCCTAATTTTTTTAAGAGTCTAGATCATGGGTTTTCAAACTTTTTTTTTTTCTCGTGGACCACTTTCAAAGTTTTACTATTTTCGGTAGACCCCCTGCTACTGCATTTCTACTGTATTCCTGAAACTTTTAAAAAATATAACCCTAAATTGGGGCTGTTAAGAAGAAAAAAAAGAAGCACATTTTCTTGTGCTCTATTTATTAAAATAATACTTGTGGTTATACAAAATTATAAACATTTATTATTACAAACAATCAACAACTGACAAAAATCAACAATGAACTCTGAAATGTTAATCAACAATAAAAAATAGTCACACTTTTAATGAAACGGCACGCGGGTGGCACTTTGCAAGTCTGACATGTGGTGTACACTTGTACTATTATTTACTGTTCTATTCAATTCTGTGTTTGAACTGAATCCCGAATATTTTTGAATACCTACCTAGTGCATGATGCTACCTGCCTACGTTGATAGATAAATCCAAGCCAAATTTTTTGTTCTTTATTATTAAAACTAAAAAAAATTTTTGGACCCCCATTTACAACTTGTGAACCCCTGTTTTCTTTTCACATCTACGTGGACCCCCATGTGGTCACCTATTGACCCCTAGGGTCCACCTGAACCACTTTGAGAATCTATGGTCTATATTGTCTCGAATTTAATATGCCTAAATTCAAATCCTAAAATAAATCCAATTACTGATCGCTGTCTCAAATCTTCCAAATTTCTTGATATTTATTGATGTTGAAGTATCTTGATAATTTTAAATTATTTACTTCATGTCGCCAATAGAGAAACATACAGATATAGTATAAGGAAACAATTTCTTAAGTAGACTATCTTAATATTAAAATTTTACGTAACCTTCTTAAATTATTGGCATATACTATGTCAAGCAACGCTATTATTTTACGTGTTGTATCGACACCTATGTATATAAAAATTTTTTCAAAAATATGGAGTCAAATGGTTTTGGATTTAGGTCTTGATTTTTTAGGCTGATGTCGTTATTTTTTGTGGTAGATTATTCATACAATAAATACACTTTAAAATATAAATTTCAATGCTCTACAAATATAAATGCTCGAAGGATAATCGAACCCATGAATTGTAGTTGAAAGCAGTAGTTCTTTAACTGCCAACACAGTTCGTATTTTGGTTTACGAACATTATATATATTTGTTAAAAACGCTGACTAAAAATATACTCCTATTTATTATTCAGTTTAACAAAATAATTCCATATATGTACTTACTAAAAGATTAAATATATACAAAAACGCATTAGATCTTCCTCAATTTCTCAGTAACAAATATATAATTCGGAGATTAATATATTTTTAAAAATCCTCAGGCTTGTCTGTTGATCTACTTGAAATTATAGAGAAAGGAATAGAAAGCCTTTTTTTAATTATAGTTTTATGATTGCCACGGGAATGTAACAAGTCTTTCTTATTTGAAAAAAAAAAGTGTAGCCTACAGCAATAGTTTACCTGCACTAAAACATGACCTTACCCATTTCTTTCTTTCTCATCATAAATTGCTCATGAAATTTAATTACAAGTAATAACAGCAATTAGACAAGCGAAATTTAAGCTTGGTGCTTACATTTTCTCACCGTAATCTATATTAAATTTTAAAATTCTGAAATTATAATATTTCCCAAAGCTACTGCTTCTCGTTAGATTTCATGAAGTTAATTTCAATGTCTGACTCAGAAAAGAGAATCTTGTTAAGAAAGTCTCCGAACGTTATTAGTTCTGTAAGAGGTCCAATGTCTCTTCGCTGTGGCGTAGAAAGGAGAGTGACAACTAAGGTATGCCATTGACGTCAATACCATGCACCTTTCATGCTTTTTTCAAATATTTGACTCCACTTAAACCAGTTTCTTGCATTAGTTGATTTATTTTTATTGAATATGGTTATATTTTTAAGATTTTTGAATATGGATTTATCAAAGATTTATTGAATATGGTTTAACTATATTATCTGAAAATTCTTTACTTTCAATATTTATAAAAGTTGATTCAAGTTTTTAATTTAGTATGTAAAAAAGTGAATATTGCTTTCTTAATTTAGTGTATCGTTTTTTTCACAAAATAAAATAAAATAGTACACACAAAATAAAATAGCAGCTATAGGCATATTTGTTTTTAAAATATTTAATATAAAAATTGCTATGAGTTCCATATAATTTTAATAATTGTTTGTCTTAATTCAAAATTAAGAGTCATTTGTTTGTTAAACAGCTTCGATATTCAGATATCGATAACAGGAAATGTAAGGCAGTTACTTAATCTATCTTTCCGTAGGTGTAAAGATGAAAGACCAGTTCAGGTGTCGATCTCGTCACTTGACTATGGTTCAAATACAAAATAATAAATTGCATAGAGGCTTTTCGCTGAAAACATTGCAGGTAAATGAGCAAACAAAATCTAAGTGAGACAAAAATTTCATTGTGACATATTTTTTTCCATCAACGACATACTTCTTGTTGAAAAAGGGTTTCATGCAAGAAATGCTTCTTTACGTAATACTAAGCTTAATTTTTGTACGTTTTTATCTGCAGAGGGAAAGAGATAGAGAGAGTACATATATAGATATGTATATATACATACTCTCTCTCTCTACAGATAAATAAAGTTATGTTAAATATATAAATATAACATAACTTTATTCACACATAATGACCTTTCATTTAATAGCAAAAGCAAATTCATTCCGATATTAAAATTTACTCATTAAAGATAAAATTTTATTAAAATGTTAATAAGTATACATGGACTCTAAATTATTTGAAAATGCTATTATATGTACACAGCCTAGACAGATTTGATTACCATTTAAATAATACTTGATTTTAATTGTATAGTAATTTTTCTATTTAAAAAATGTTAATAAGCAAGATCATTTAGAAAAGAAATGTGTTATGTAAAGTTTTACACCTTACTTCGAAACGACCATTTTCAAATTGAAAAATACACTTTACTTTTTGTTGAAAAAATGCAAAATACATAAATGCTCTATTTTACTTAGTATTCTTATTTTACTTAGAAGTAGCAAATTATTTATATGTTAGGTATATATTTAGTAAACTGAGAATCCTATAAATTTTGAATGACAGTTATAGTATGCATAGTTTCTATTATGATTTTTTACGTATTTCTTCTCATTATATAATCACCCAACACAAAAACAAATGCGTAAGCTTTTAATCAGGAATAAGTTGACATCCCATCAAAAATGCAAAGAAATGTTATATTGAGTCTTTCAAAAATTTACAATATCTTCCTCTTGATGTTTGATTTAAGCCCGTTTGTTGCTATACGGTCAAGAATTTTGTGCACATAAGTGGCTTCAGATGGGAAGAATATTTTAAACTGAATTCTTAACCCCAATAAAATTTCATGCTCATACTGGGAATCAAACCTATTAACTGCTAAAATGAAGTCTTCCTTGATAACCATTCAATTGTCTGTTTGACCGCTAAACATTGACAAAAAACTGATTCGCAGGGCCGAATTAAACGACGCTAAAATTTTCTCCTATTCTATTGACTCCAAGTAAAAGAATATCTTGTGTTTAATATGCATTTCATAATCCCAAAACATTCTTCTAAACATTGATAGGCAACATTATATAGAGGCTTAAAGGTTATTAATTTTTACTTAAGGATAAGGTTTTCAGTTATTTTTTGATATGAGGTTTAGTGAATCAATTCCCGCAAGTATTTCCTTTGTTAATCTTACTTTAATGGAGATACAACTGCAAGATTGTGCAATAAAATAACTCCATTTGATAATCTATGAAACTGTGTGTCATATTACTCTGATATTTTTAGAAGGGAGTAGTTTATTTTGTTCTAATTTCTCTTTTAAGACTAGAAAAAACAAACTTTCATCCAAAAAAAGGATGTTTTTCTCGCCTTAGATTATCACCAGCTTTCCAGATGCGGTATAGTTTTTGATCCCTACATCCTACCTGTAAGGCTTGTGCTTCAGTCTATCCTCCTACTCAGTTCTTGTCGCAGCTTGTCCTTATTTGGACCTTGCGCCATAAAAACCAACCTACTCAGTTTTAATTTAGGATCTCGTATCAAATTTACTTCAATCTTTGGTAGAAACGGATAGGATTTCCTCAGTCTTCTCACACATCGTTGCTTTAAGCGTCTCCACCCTCACATTTAGGACAGCACCTGTAAAAACTATTCCTCATGTACTCCTATGCAGAGAGTTTCTAGCCTTCATATTGTGGAACATTTCCATTCTGACTTGAAGCTTTCATGTGGCATTATAGCTTTTTTTCAGCATCTATACTTATGCTATATATAATATAAGTAATGGGATTGTCGTTAAAATTAAACCTCTAGCATATTAAGGGAGTATAATATTATCCCTCCACTCACATACTGCAGAGTGAAGGCAATTATTCTTCCTTATATACACACACTATGGAATGCATAAAATTTGTATCCTGTAAAACATACATGCAGTGGAATGTATGAGATTTTTATCTTTTCATCTGGTGAAGTGCATATCGATTTTATTCCTGTAAATAATGCTTTTAATTACTATGCTATCTTGTATATTACAAAGAATTATCGGATTATAAAAGTCTTTCAGGAACTGCAAAGTACAGATGATTTGTCTCTCTTTAGGATAGATATGAGAATGAATTTATGGGATTTTCAGGGTTTTTATCCTCGTGTGCAATAGCGGCTCTTAGCTTGCAACTAAATGTTAACACTCTGGTATTCGGCTCAAGAGTTTTTAGGTTCGAATCCTACTTCAGGATTTTATTGTTTGTATTTCACTTTAAACTGTAGGTCCCAGTTTAATTAACCCTCACGGTTCCTCTTCTTAAAGTTGGGTTTGTATGTCATTGGGCACCCCTGCTTTTATCAGCATTTTGTAGTATTAACTCCAAACCCAATGTTTCCTAGTTCCAGTTGCTCGGGTCACCCACTTTATTAATAAAGTCCGATATAACCATTTTATGGAGTCTAGATGTAACTATCTAGTATGGATGATGCCTAAAGAAGCTAATCTAGGGAGGGAAAGAGCCTCGCATTCGTAAATGATATGCTTGGCCGTTTCCTCTTGCGTATGACATATCCTGCAGATAGGGTCTTGCTGAAACAGTCCCATTTTATGGAGATGTTTTCTGAAATAGTAGTGCCCAGTTATGAAGCCTACGATAAAACTTATCTTCTGCCTAGAGCATACCCTCACGGTTAGTTGGAATTTGAGTTTAAACTGTTGGTTCCCATCGAATAATTCCTGGTATGAAAAAGTGTGGCTAGAATGACAAATTAACAAAAAAATGAAATAGATAAGAATTTGTTTTCCTTATTACACACTGAATATGCCTATCCGCTTGAGAAAGAATGTGTAACTGATCAAAATTATATTCCTGAGATTAATTTCCGATGTTTTTAAGTAGTTTAAGTAAATCGTTTGTTTTCATTGGCTAATTAACTTTGTTAATATTTTGTAATACAGAGAAAACGTTCAAGCTAATATAAACCAGGTTAAATTCTAATAAAATAGAAAAATTTTACATTATGTTACATACTTTCACACAATAAGTTCTTTTATAAAACTTAAATTTTTACTTAACACTTTAAAATAGTAAATTTCTATTATTTCATTACTTTTATATTTTTAGATATTTCATTGATGATTTAAAAAAAAACTCAATCAAGAATATGATAATTTAACTGAATATTTTCTTAAATTTAGTTACTTAAAGTATTATTTTATTCTAACATTCGGATTATAATGAAAGCACCTAAAATTTAAATAACTCTTCTTCTACAAAACTATAGTTTTTAGTAAAAAGAATAGTTTGGTATGTTTACATTTTCCTTTGTAAATTAATCGTTCTTTAAGAAATCACTAAGCCTATTAAAAATACAAATTTTAATTGGCATATTTTATTTTAATAAATCCCATTTTAAAGCCATGTTGAATTTTAAAAAATTGCTATAACTAATAGTTGGGTAGACAGACATGTTGCCCATATAATGTTAGTGCATCGTACAGTAACGTCACAAGTCCTGAGTGAAGAAACGAAATAGTTTGTACGACGATAATTATCCGCAAGATCAATTTGACGATATCCTCTCAGGATGGATTATCAGTCAAAGACTATGGACTCAGTTACTTTTGGAGCTACAACAATGATAGGAGTACTTTCAGTAGCGCGTTCAACGATGAACATGGAAAAAGAAATGGAATACATGGTGTTTTCAGACGGATGTAGGTTCAGTTACAGAATAATGATCACATTCGCATCTGAGGTGAACGTGATGCGCAGATATTGCCAACATGCGTTTGACATCGTCACATAC
Source organism: Latrodectus hesperus (assembly GCA_037975125.1). Taxonomy (NCBI): domain Eukaryota; kingdom Metazoa; phylum Arthropoda; class Arachnida; order Araneae; family Theridiidae; genus Latrodectus; species Latrodectus hesperus. The sequence goes on from CM075856.1 coordinate 6,626,172, forward strand.
TGGTTCATTACCTGGAATGATAGTATACAATACCACAGAACACGCGTCTTGGTCACCTCTTTTTCACATTGAATAAACAGTGGCCGTACAAAACTATTCTGTTATGTTAAAACCTATAACTCTTCTTTTATTCGATCCCAGTAATAAGCTACGTTTCAGTAGGACAATGCGCGATTGCATGTTGCTGGTATGTTACGGATATTTCTTGAAATGGAAAATTTTCTGCTGTTAACCTGGCCAGTACGTTCTCCAGGTTTATTACCATTAGAAAACACTTTGTAAATGGTTTCTCTGCAACTGGTTCGTTGTTATTAGTCATCAATTGTGTTGAATCTGTATGAGCAGCTATACTTGTACATGACATTTACATCTCTGCTTCATTGCCCAGTGTTGTAATTATGTCCTGGATATAGGTTTCTCAAAATCAATGCTGAATGTTTTGAAAATATACTATTTTTTATTTCCAGTATAATGTATTTGTGAAATAAAAATGACGTCGTTATTTGTATCTATTTTTGATGAAACAATTTTAATAATAGATAATATATTAATATATATTAATAAATAATATTGTTTTATCCTTTTCACAAAAAACAAGTTTAACAATCAACTAAGCATTCATTACACACATTACAAACTTAACAAATAATTAAATTTTTTGTAGCATACTGTCTTGAAGTATTTTGCCAAAAACTGCAAAACAACAGATTATTTATATTTTAATACTCTGTCTGTAAATCAATCATAGTTTAATATTCTATATATTTTAAAATAATGTTATAAAAGCAGAAAATTGAGAAAAAATTAATGTTCTATCTCATTGCATATTATTTGCCTAGCAAAATTTTGGGAATATTTCTATATTTTTCTTTACCATATTTTTGATTCAGTCTCAAGTTAAAATTCAGGTATAAGTATTACATAACTTAAAAAATGGAACCAATAACTAAACAATTACTAGTAACAGGTGCTTATATTCAATGCATTAAATAATTGTGTGCCGGGAATTCCTCAAAAAATTGACATCTACAGACATTTTACATCGGCATGAATCTTTTATAAATTATAAATAATTCAAAGGCAAAAAAGAATAAAGCATGACCTGAACATATGAATACACTTTGGGTCTGATTAATAAAATCAATTTATTTATTTTATATATAATCGGTAATCTACATTTATTTTGCTATTAACAATATCATAGTATAATCTTCAAAATATCACTTTTTGTGGTAACAAAAGACATGGACTACTTAAAAATCAGCTCCTAACTTTGTCTAGGATTTTATTGGTTAATGCTTACTCAATTATGGATAGATTGAACAATAATTGTGATAAATAGTTATAAATAAATCACATTGCAATTTCCTTTTATTTCGAAATAAAAGACATTTTTGTCTGAAAAATTAAAATTATTTTGTATAAATTATTTGAAATTAAAAAGAGCATACCGCAAGCACAACTTTGTTAAAATACGTATTTATTATTATACTAAATTGTACTAAGTTCACAGCAGTAAAATAAATTAAACTTAAAAAAATGAAGTGGTAGGTAAAAATACATCTATTTTCTTCAAACCTTTAAAAATAGGAAAGTAATTCTCAGTTTTTTATATTTGTGACCTGCATTAAGGAGGAAATATTTTTCTTACTTCTACAGGTGTTCAACTTAATGCCATCATTGATAATGGGTACAACTGATTTTAAAAATACGAAGAACTAAAAATATATGTTGCTTAATATTTTTCCTCATTTACTTCTGCTAATGAAATTTTAAACAAGATTGCGACACATTAACCCATTATTAGAAAATGTATTGAAAGTATACTGAGAAAGTGCTTATTTTTTATTTTTAAATTGGTATAAAAATCTCTACAATATTTCCTCAGTTTCATTGCATACCTTCTAATTGCTATAAAATAAATACTGATTTTTTACATAAAGAATTTAAATATACGAAAAATGAAATCATACTTTTTAGAACAATTTTCTAACTTGCTTTGGAGTATTCTTGAAAATTTGTGCAATGAATTAGAAGAACATGTGGAAAACACTGAACTACATTGTATGAACAGTGATTATTATGTGGAAAATATATTTTCATTGATGAGTAAATTAATAAAATGAGATTTACTAGACAGTTAAAGTTTAAACATTTTGTGATTTGCTTTTTGATAGTTAATTTATCTACTAGATTAAGCATTTACTTTCAAACTTTTTATAATTAACTAAGGTTAATAAATTAATATCTTTCAGAAAAAGTTCGCTTTCATTAAAAAATTTTTTCTAAGCAATATATGCATATTATAAAAACATATACAGGCATTCATAAATACATAATTATCTGCAGAAATGTGGATTCTTTTAGTAAATTATTCTTTTGGGTAAAAAATCCAGAATATAATCTGATTGTTTACAAGAAATAAATACATTCATTGTCTATATAAAAACAGAATTGTTTCCACTACTTTAAGATAATATTAAGACATGTATATTTTCTAATAAAAATCTTATTTTACAAATTTGGTAAATGGAGTTTCGAAAGTATCCTTACAAATGCTTTTTATATTATTTTTTTTCAAACATATAGTTTCCTCGGTAATAAATCTTGTCCCAGTCTTCCAATCGTTCTATCAGTTTTCTTTCCTCCTTTTTTTCTTCACATTGATCTGCTTTTTTTCTAATGATTGTAAGTGAAATTCTTCAATATCCTCGGGTGTTAAATAAACCAAATAAAAAATGTCCTATGTCTTGAGGGAAAAGATTCTTTGCTAATCTATAATTGAAGTAAATAATTGGAGCACTCCCATTTTTTTTTACCGAAATCTAGATCCATAACAAACTGATCTTTCTAGAAAGGTTACAAAATTGACCTTTCGAGGACATTTAGGAGTATAAAACAGGGAGAGGAGACATTCCTTTTCATTGAGTTTCTTTTTTGATATTTTTGTCAAGAAGAAAAGTCATGGTGTTCTTCATTCTATTAGTTCGAATGACGGTTATTCACAGGTGAGAAAATATTCTGCTTTTAATTGTTACATTTTAATCAAGAACTAAAAATCTCCCCCTCATGTTTTTTAGCGCCTTTCAAAATGCTTAAAAGCGAGAGAGTATCTCATTTCCTTTGTTTTCTTTAAGTTTGATAGTTATTTTAATTTCGGAATATTCTTAACAAACGATTTACTAAATATATAGGCTTTGGTATAGTGACAACATCGCTCAATAATTTCATTAACATTCCTATAGATAATTTTCTAAAAATTTTAATAAAATCCACAAAAAAAAACGTGCAGAACATAATTTTAAATAATCATGAGAGAAAAACTGAAATAATTATTCAATAATATGATAAAATTTAGGTGATTCCATACAATCCAAACGAGAAAGAACATTTTTGTACATTCTCCTCTCTTTAAAAAATGATCTAATTCATTTTACGTGAAGAAAATCAAAAATATTAATTTATTTTCGAAATTATAAATATTGTACAGGTTTATTAAACTCTTTTAATTTTATATGTTTAAATAATTGTAAAGTATATATCTAACATTTTAAAAGCAAACAAAAATAATTCCGTTAGATTTTAATTAGGAGCTGTTGCACAGTTAAGAACAAATTTTTTTAAAGAAAAATACAGTAAATTCAATATCAAAAAATTAATTTTTATTTTTAAAAATATGCATTTTATGAAACAATTCTTAACTGGTCAAAATATTACTTTTTGAAATAATAAAATGTTAATTATTTCTCTATAATAGATTAGTTCATTTTCTAACATTCAGTGTTCATAGCTAATTATTTCATAATTAACTCTATGTTTAAAGCATATTTTTTATTCTTGATATAAATTACAACATTCTAATCACATAATTCCTTTTGAATTGAAATTTTATAAATAAAAGCTTTATACGTAGATTTCATTAAAACTATGTTGGGTAAAAATTATTTTGGTGAAGCATTAATTTGTTCCCAGAAAATATGATTTGTCTTTATTGATATTATTTATTATCAATAAAGACAAATACAATTTTTTTGGAAAAAAATTAATGCTTCACCAAAACAATTTTGATGTAGAATTCATTTATTGCTGGTATAAATTACTTTGGTAAAAGATTAATTTTTTCAAAAAATATGATTTACCTTTACTGATATTATTTAATATCAATTTAGAACAAAAGTAGCCGCCGCTATTTCTTGCCTTCATTGATACTGGGTCGGCAATAGGCTTAACGCTGGATGATTAACAATTCTGTATTGGCCACGTGTGGCCTATGTAATTCCCGGTATGTGCCCATACATCGTTACCTATCGGCCCCCCTAGATGCAGCGTTGGCCACTTTTAGTGACGCATTTATTAAAATGACTTTTATTAATAAATGCGTTCATTAATAAAAGTCATTTTATTTATTAAAAAGTCATTTTATTTATTAAGACTGAATCCATTAAGTTAATACTGAACCTGTTTTGGTTATTTCAGAGATAAACTAAAATTCTTTCATTTAATATTCAAGGGATATTAAGTGCGCTTTTAGTTTTTAAGGAATTATAGAAACAGATTTCAAAAAAGGAATTTCTATCTCCTACTTTAGTAAGTTGACAGTGACAATTATCAAAGCTTATTTTTTATTTAAATAAATGAAATTATGTTTATAATCAATATATATTTTTGAAATGCTCTTTTCTTATTCTTATAGAATTTTATTACATTATTTATAAATTTAATGTTTAATAATTCTTGAATAAACAAATGTCTAATTTCGTAAATTTGAGCGTAAAGATATAAAAAGCTACCAACCAATACGAATACGGATTTAATTTATATAGTTACATTAAAGCACATAAATATATTTCCTTCGTATATTAAATTAATGCTTAATTTACCAAATCAATTAACTCCAAACCTGAACTGGAAAAAATGATAAAGAAGTATATATGTTAACATTTTTTATTATTTACATACTGCTTTTGTTGTGTTGATTCTTATAAGTGAAATTTGTTTTGAATATATAGTTGCATATTATTTATTGCTTTTAAATTAAAATTTTATAAAATTCAGAAAATGAAAGATCCAAATATTGATATATTAATGCAAGTGATATTTTTTTATATTTATGACAGTACTCAAAATAAGAAGATACCTACAACTTGCTTTATTTACATTCAAAAATAAATTTACAATGCATCTTTAAATTTAATTTACAAGTTTTCTTTATTTATTTGATTCATCCTTCAAATATAGAGAACTCTGGAGTAAATTTCTAAAATATGCCCCTTTTTCTGGTTCTTAAACTTTTTACTCAATTTGAAGATTTTCTGCTGTAACACTCTCTAAAAATAAAAAACAGAATATAAACAATAAAAATGGATAATTTAAAAAATCTTACTTCTTGTAATATTTACGAAAAAAATACTTAAAAAACAAAACTTTAATTACAAAAATCATGAACAATAAGGATGATTTTTGTTTTATAATAAATAATCTCTGTTTTTTTATACTTATAGAGTTAACATTTGTGAAAAACAATATAATTTTCACTAAAATAAACTGGATATTTAATTTTGAAACAAATGTAAAAATTTTTTATTTTTTCATATAATATTTTTATATACTTTATTGACCAAAGTTAGTGATCAATTTGTTATTATTATGAATGTTATCATTTCTTTCTATGAAAAATGAATTTTGTTTTCTCTTATTTGAGCTCATCAGTATTTCCCTGAATTTTGACAATAATTCCTTAACATCTTAAAAAAAATAGCATTCTCTAAAATAGATTTTGAAAAAGAAGAAGGCATAGGGACCACGTCTTCATCAGGAGGGAGATAGTCAGCTATGCAAAATGAACACTCTTTTCTGACATGCTCGAAGGACAAATGTCTAAAAATCTTCGAGCAATTCCCTCGAAGAGTGTTCGTATTAAAAGAATAAATATGTATGCAGAAAAGATAAATATATATGCAGAAAAATAAAAATACTCACAATAGATGAAACATAAGTATAGTAGAAAAATACATATATAGAAAATACATACAGTAGAAAAATACATTATACAAGTGCCAGTAAAACAGATTGAATTTATATATGAAAATAGTAGGAAGTTGCCAAAAGTATATTTGAAATTAGAATAAAGAAATATTGCCAAAAGTAATTAAATTCAAAAAGTTAAAGTGGTTTAGAAACATGTAGTAAATTTAAAATTAAAATGTGTTAAAGGAGATTTAAGCTTTAGTTATGTATAAAATAAAATAAAGTGTATAAATGTAGGTGTTTTCAGGATTCTTGTAAGAACTTCAATGCTTGGGTGGCCCTTCTGTAGTTATAAAAACTACGCGTTACTTCAATCTTACAAGCGATTCCCTACTTCCTACATATTTTAAAATAAAATTAATTGGAATATTATTATTTTTAGGTAAGCTATTAGACGTTTAATTTGATTTTTAGTATATTCATAATTGTTACAAATTATATAAATGCTATTAAGTTCATTAATTATAACGTTTCTGTATATTTTTAATGAAATATTGGAGTTCCAAGAAATTAACTTATTAACATGAAAATTGAACTGATTAGTTTTGTTGAAAACGTCTATATATGTAGTGGAATTATCAATGGTTATAAATAAATCCAGAAATTCTGTTTTAGTTTCACATAAATTAGTTTTAATTATTTATCAAAAAATTATATTTATTGTATTAATTCTTTTGATTTTAAAGACCTTTTTACTAGTATTCCCATTGATAAATTAAACGATGTACTACACCTTTATTATCAGGACTATACAAACTTATTAAATATTAATTTTGATTACTGGAATAATTTAGTTAAAATGTGTATTTATTATAATTTATATTTAACGGTGAAAATATTTTTATTCAAAATTGTGGAATTCCATAGGGATCCAACTTTTCTAGCACACTAGCAAATTTATTTCTACATTATTTTGAAAAAAAACTTCTTTTATTAATATCCTTTTGCTTTTCGATACATAGATGATTTCATTATTTTCAATAATTTAAATTTTGAAGATATTTCTAAAACTATTTACCCTGAAGAACTTTCTCTAATTAAAACTAATTTATGTGAAACTAAAACAGAATTTCTGGATTTATTTATCACTATTGATAATTCCACTACATATATAGACGATTTCGACAAAACTAATCAGTTCAATTTTCATGTTAATAAGTTAATTTTTTGGAACTTCAATATTTCTTTAAAAATATACAGAAACGTTATAATTAATGAACCTAATCGCATTTATATAATCTATAACATCTATGAATATACTAAAAATCAAATTAAACGTCTAATAGCTCACCTAAAAAATAACAATATTCCAATTAATTTTATTTTAAAATATCTAGGAAGTAGGGAATCGCTTGTAAGATTGAAGTAATGCATAGTTTTTATAACTACAGAAGGGCCACCCAAGCATTGAAGTTCTTACAAGAATCCTGAAAACACCTATATTTATACACTTTATTTTATTTTATACATAGCTAAAGCTTAAATCCCCTTTAACACATTTTAATTTCAAATTTACTACATGTTTCTAAACCACTTTAATTTTCTAAACCACTTTAACTTTTTGAATTTAATTACTTCTGGCAATATTTCTTTATTCTAATTTCAAATTTACTTTTGGCAACTTCCTACTATTCTCATATATAAATTCTCAATCTGTTTTACTGGCACTTGTATAATGTATTTTTCTACTGTATGTATTTTCTATATGTATTTTTCTACTATACTTATGTTTCATCTATTGTGAGTATTTTTATTTTTCTGCATATATATTTATCTTTTCTGCATACATATCTATTCTTTTAATACGAACACTCTTCGGGGGAATTGCTCGAAGATTTTTAAACATTTGTCCTTCGAGCATGTCAGAAAAGAGTGTTCATTTTGCATAGCTGACTATCTCCCTCCTGATGAAGACGTGGTCCCTATGCCTTCTTCTTGTCTTTTGCATCATATATTTTAGTATCTTTCCAATTTTATATTTCTGGTTTCAATTTTATCTTATTTATATAGGCAAATCTTTCTTTAACTGCTTTTGCGCTGGCTAGATTTCCTATAATGTAATGTAGTTCCTACATTATATTTTCAATATTGTATTTATTACTTTATATTTATATATGTTTTTGCTTTACATTAACATACATACATATATATATACATATATACATGCATACATATATATATATATATATATATATATATATATATATATATATATATATATATATATATATATATATATATATATATATATATATATATATATATATATATATATATATATATATATAAACTTTTTGCAATATTTAGCAAAAAAATATTTAAAAATAGAACTTTAATTACAAAAATAATGATCAATAAAGATAATTTTTGTAATAAATTAATTCTTCCTTTTTTACACTCATTGTTTTAGCAAATGTTATATTAATATAATTTTCACCAAAATAAGTTGGAAATTAAATGACGAAATAAGTGTAAGAAGTTTCGAATTTACATTATATTGGTATATGGTTTACTGTATAAATTTAGTGGTTACAATGTTTTATTATTTGACCTCAATATTTCCTTAATTTCGGCTATATTTCTTCAACGAAAACGTTAGTTTTTCAAAAATAAATTTTTAATATTGAATAATGTTCTAAGAAGTCTAAAGTCTATTAAGTAAAGATAAAATATAATAGAAAAAGAGATAAACTAATTCAATTCAGTTAATAAAATAGATCCATCAGGACCTTCATCAATGATAGCAAAGGTTAGCATTTAGAAAAAAAATTGCAAAAATTTAGTTGATAAGGCTATAAAAGATATGTAAAGCAGAAAAATATTCATATAGAATACTTATTTTCACATTTTTAGGTATAATTTCACCATCTAACTAACTACTTTTAAACAATGCAAAACATGTTGAAAAATGTAATTAACCTAGCAGTCACTTCAATAGTTCAAGTGCTTGATCCTCTTTTTGGGTGTGAATGCAAGTAATAGGTTTGATTTCATTCAGAATTAATAGAGCATAAAAAACTGAATAATTTTGATACAGTGAAATTTTTGTATAGGATCGAATAATTTTACTTAATTTCAATTTCATTCCTTTAAAAAAGTTGATATGGTAATTATTTGTAACATTGTATGCATATTGATTTTTCTATGCATATACATTTACACGTATTGAATAACAAAAAATAACGTACGAAAAATTGACTTTTATTTTCTTAAATTCTAGTTATTTGATTAAGTAAAATTAACATTTATTACATTTGATAATTGTTTGATTAAAAATAGTGACAAATAATTGAGATAATTGAAAGCAATTTTAATTAAATGACATAATAGAAATTTTAAGCACTTGATTCAATATAATGTTTTAAACTGAATCTTACACTTTTAAGATTATAATAGAAATATGTAATCACAATAAATGTAACACATGCACTTTACATTTTATAGTTTAAAAAATCACAATTGGGAATAATAAAAAATCAAAAATAGTTAAAAAAAATAACCAATAATTTAACCAAATAATATTTTATAAATAAGCTAGAATTACAGATAAGTAAAGTTTATCAAATCAAAATAATTAAAAAAATAACCTCTGCATTAAAAATATTTGGAGGATAAGTCACAACAACTACAAATAATTTACATAAGGTTATACTTTAAAGTTTAGGAAAATAAAATTATAAATTATACTTACAATTAAAATTTTTACATAACTTTTAAATCTTATTTCACCCAAAGCATTAAATTTATATTAAATCCAATATTACCTGGAATTCAATTATTGATTATGGGCCAGATTTTCTAAGAACAGTTTACATAAATCAGAGACTTTAGAACTACTTCGAGCTTTAAAGTTTATGTAACAAAATATGAGCAAGTAGTCATCCATATATAAAACCATAGTTCGTTACTTTATAAAAAATATTAACTATATTTATTAAAAAAATTTTAAATTCGTAACACTAGGAAATGAATTATCCATTGCTAATTCCCAACGGTATGGCAAAATACTAAGAAAAAATGTGTGTTTATGCTTTGATGTGGTTATTGATTAAGACTACATATAAGCATAAATATAAATATTAAAATAGACAATGTTCATTATAATTGCACCACTTAACAGTTAAAAAATTTTAAGTTTAAAAATCAAATAAATAAAACTTATCATTATTTTTTACTTATAATTTGGGAAAAACTGCATTAAATCAATAAAAATTATCTTATTTTTAAAAAAGTAAACTGAATCTTACGAATAAATTTGTTTTTATATTCATCAGCAGGGCTTACAGAAAATACATAACGACAAAACAAAACATTATAAAGCCTGCTTTATTTATCTAATTTTTCATGGCAAAGGACTTTACGGCATTCTTTTTATCATTCATTAAAGTAAGGCTATGATTTTTAACTCAACAAAATTATAACAGTAAAATTATTAATTTCTTTTCAGTTTTTACAACTGAACAGCTTGCATATTTAGAAACTACATAATTTGTAAATTAAAATTTCCTAAGTTACAAAATGAAAAAGGGAAACCTATGGAAAGAGAAACTTATTTAACACTTCGAATATAAATGAAAAGTTTACTTAAAAGATATCAGGAATTAATACTCAGTATTTAATTTAATGTTTAATATAATTTCAGTAATATTTCAATAATTTATTGTGTTTGTTTTAATTTTTTAGATAGATATAATTACACTTTTTTAACATTGTGGGGTATTACTCATTAGCAATGAGAAAATTGATTTTATTACAGAGTCTTCTGATATATTTTTGCCTTAAAAAGTTATAAGCTATTGATTGAGAGCACATCTAAAAACGGGAATATCCAGTGATGTTGGACTCAGAAAAGTCTTTATCAAGGTCCAGGAAGACTGACTAGTTTTTGTATACAAGCCATGATTGTATCAGCATATCTTTACAGAATTGGTTTCGCCCCTTCTACTGCATGGGGTCTACATGCGGATAGTTCTATTAATCGAAAATATTTCTTCCAAATGCAAGGTTGTTTTGACACTGGAGACTTTTTGCATTTATATATTATGGATAAAAATATATGCTCAATTGGCCTACGCTAGATATAGGGTGACAGAAAAATATTTTAAACATTAAAATTGATTAATTTAATGTATATCTAAGAAAAATTTTTAAGAACGGCATAAAATACATCAAAACAAGGGTGACTCTGTAATCTATGAATCTGTAATAATAAAATCAATTTTCTCATTGCTAATGAGTATATACCACAGTGCTATATTATATCTTTTTAAAAATTAAAATATTCAATAAACTTTTAAAATATTACTAAAATTATATTAATCATTTAAATTTAATACCCAGTATTGATTCCTGATATCTTTTAAGAAAACATTTCATTCATATTCGAAGTGAAAAAAGTTCCCCTTTCCAAAAGAGTTTATTTTGTAACTTAGGAAATTAAAATCTAATTTACAAATTTTGTAGTTTCTGAATATGCAAGCTAGTTAGTTGTAAAAGCTGAAAAGAAATTAATAATTTTACGGTTATAATTTTGTTTCGTTAAAAATATTAATGAATGATAAAAGATATTTACTTTAATGAATGATAAAAAGAGTGCCATGAAGTCATTTACCATGAAATATTTGATAAATAAAGCTGTGTGTGTGTGGTTCTATAATGTATTATTTTACTTTTGATATGAAATTACTGAAAGATTTCTGATGAATATAAAACTAATTTGTTTGCAAGATTCATTTTACTTTTTTTAAAAATAAAATTTTTTTATATTAAATATTCTTACAATTATCGTAAAAATAATCTTTTTTTAAAAAATTAATTTTTTTATTAATTTTAGCATAATTTTTATTTATGATTTGTATCAATTTAATAAATACTTTTATATGAATTAAATGTTGTTATCTCAAAATATATTTATGAGTAAAAACAAATGATAAATTTTATTCATATGATTTTCAAATTTGAAGTTCATAACTTTTAGGTGGTACATTTATGATGAACATATTCCATTTTAATGTGTATTTATGCTTAGATCTAGTCTAAATTAATGACCACATTTTTGCATAAATGTTCTTTTTTCCATAATATTTTCCATACAATTAGGAGTTACAGTAGGATAATTTGTTTTGTAATGTGTTATGAATTTTTAAATTAATTGTTAATAAATGCAGTAAATATATTTTTTATAAAGAAACAAACTATAGCTTTATGTATTGTTGCCTACCGGTTCATTTTGTTTATACGCGTAAGCTTTCAAGCTTTTTTGTGTAGTGTGTCAAAAGTAACACCAGTACTTTGAAAGTGTACCTAGTAAAACTAGCCCATAATAAATAATTCAATTCCTAGTAATATTGAACTTAATAAAAGTTGAATACTTTAGATAAAAGAAAAATTAAAAAATTATATAAAAATTGGAAACACACACACACACAATTTATAATTTCATTTTTATAAATTTTAAAGCACAATTCTTTGTAAATTATTGTAATGTAAATTTACTAGGTAACAACTGAAATGCATACAATCAAATTTAGTAAATGTTTTGAATTGATTGACAAAATCTTACTTGAAAACAATCGCACATTTGCCAAAAATTTCTATCACAGTATGTTTTTCAATTTTCTGAACAGTACTCAAATAACCCTTAAAAATGAATAATATGTATTGAAAAAATAACTAACATTAATGGCATAAGTGCTACCACACCTAGAAATAATTTTCTTATCATCTCGTTTTTTCTTGCAGGCAGGCAGGTAAACATGTAGATAGGTACGTAGACAGGTAGGTAAGCAGGTAGGTAGTATATTCAGTATAGTAGTCCATGAGAAGTAGCAGAGTGAATCACAGGTAAATTTTTTGCTATTTTCCTTTTCTAAAATTTTATTAATATCACTAACTAATTTATTTTATTTTACATTTCATTTGTATAACCATGTACAAAGTAAATATTACATGATTAAATTGTAAATTATTTAAAATACAAATTTTATTGAACAAAATAAAGGGATTAATTTTGATATTATACTTATTTAATATTAAACTAAGCTGATATTTTATTGCTTTTGAATCAATGTAACAGCTGAATGTAATTTTATGGTTAAATTTAAGTTTTCTCTCTCTACACTATAATATTTCTAATATTCTTATCTTACTTAAAAATTCTTAATTAAGCATAGAATTTTAATTTTTTTATCACCCAGTAAACTTTTTATTATTTATTAACTGCTCATATTCTTTCACCAACCTAACACATATATTTGTTTTATTTTTTATGATATTGTTTTTTTAATTCCAATTATTAATTAATTAATTATTTCATTTTGATAATTTTTCCTTGTACATATCATCATTTCATAAAGTTAAATTTGTTACTAAGGACTTTTTAGACATGAATCAGGAAATTTGTTCTCATCAAAAAAAGGTGGCGTATTAAAAAAATCTTAGGTAATCAAAGCAAGGCATGTTAGCATTTTCAATAAATCTCATTTTTTTTTCTCAGACTGCGCAGAAAGTCATTTGAAGGAATGTAATTTCTTGTTAATAAATTTTCATTAAGCTTGTTAATAAATGCAGTAGCCTCCTACCCTGTGTAGTGGTCAGAGTGCCTGACTGTGGATAGGGAGGTCTTGGGTTTGAATCCCAGTTCGGGCATGGATGTATTTCCTCTCTTTGTCTATCCTGTCCTAGTCCGCCGAGCTGGCATCCGAATGGTTAGCGCTCTTGCCTTCGATTCAACAGCTCGTGGGTTCGAATCCTACCTTGGGCATGGATGTTTGTAGTGGTTCGGAATCCGCTTTAAACCGTAGGTTCCGGTCTAATTAGCCCTCGTGTGCAAAAAATGACCGTTGATCGACAAACAAAACTAAACCAAACCAAACCTGTCCTTTCTTTGTATGAATGGTAGCTATCCTATAAACGGGTCCCTATGGCATGTGTGGACTGATTAAGTTGGACTCCACACCAAAATAGGGTTCAGTTGAAAAGTGGATCAGCGCACCCTATATTGTCAGCCTGGGTGGCACACAAGACAACAACAACATAAATGCAGTAAATATATTTTTTATAATGAAACAAACTATAGCTTTATGCATTTTGGCCTACCGGTTCTTTTTGTTTCCTACACATATAAACTTTCAAGCTTTGGTGTAGTGTTTCAAAAGGAACCCCATTCCTTTGAAATTGTACTTAGTAAAACTAGCCCGTAATTAATAATTCAATTCCTAGTGACATTGGACTTAATAAAAGTTGAATTCAAAATTTGTAAATATTTTGAATTGATTGACAAAATCTTACTTGAAAGCATTCGCACATTTGCAAAAAATATCTATCATAGTATGTAATATCAATTTTCGGAACAGTCCTCAAATAGCATTTTGAAAATGAATAAGATGTATTAAAAACATTATTAACAATAATGGGATAAGTGCTACCACACCTAGAAATAATTTTGCCACTATCTCGTTTTTCCTTGAAGGCAGGCAGGTAAACATGTAGGTAGGTAAGTAGACAGGTAGGTAAGCAGGTAGGTAGTATTCAGTACAGTAGTCTCGAACAGTAGGAGCGAAACACAGGTAAATTTTTTGCTATTTTCCTTTTTGTAAAATTTTATTATTATCACTAATTAATTAAATTTATTTTATATTTCATTTGTATAACCATATACAAAGTGAATATTACATGATTAAATTGTAAATTATTTAATGTACAAATTTTATTGAAAAAAATAAAGGGATTAATTTTAATATTATACTTATTTAATATTAAACTGAGCTGATATTTTATTGCTATTGTATCAATGTAACAGTTGAATGTAATTTTATGGTTAAATTTAAGTTTCCTCTCTCTACACTATGATATTTCTAATATTCTTATATTACTTAAAAATTCTTAATTAAGCATAGAATTTCAATTTTTTTATCACCCAGTAAACTTTTTATTATTTATTAACTGCTCATATTCTTTCAATTACCTAACACATATATTTGTTTTATTTTTTATAATATTGTTTCTTCAATTCCAATTAAATAATTAGTTATTTCGTTTTGATCCTTTTTCCTTGTCCATATCATCATTTCATAAAGTTAAATTTGTTACTAAAGACGTTTTAGACATGAATCAGGAAAGTTGTTCTCATCAAAAAAGGTATCGTATTAAAAAAAATCTTAGGTAATCAAAGCAAGGCATTTTCATTAAATCTCATTTATTTTCTCAGACTGGGAAGAAAGACATTTGAAGGAATGTAATTAAGACTTAAGTGTAAATGTTTTCAAAAATGTGTGGAAAACACTCATGTTTAAATTTATCATCCAGTACATCATTTCAAACCATGAGAGAATCACAAAGTGTCTCTTCTCGCTCAACTTATTCCAATTTCTCTCAGTGTTCAGAATCGAGTATATATGTGAATGAATATTAAAAATTGTTCTGAAAATGAGTTTAATGAATCAGAGTGTGAAAACTGCTGTTATGACTCTAATATTTGAAGGTACATTCTCCATAGCCGATTTCCTACTGAATCGGTAAATTTTTGCCGCAATTTGTGTGCTTTGAAAAAGCTGCTTAAGAGTTTGCATAATTGGTTTCCTGAGCTTCCATGAATGCAAGAACATTGCTTAACACTGCACGTGAGATTAGCTTAACCACTATGGAAGTTGTGTTATTTTATAATTTTAAGCTTTCAGAGATGATACCACATAAAACTAATTCTCTTAAATTTGAATCTGTGGAAGCAGTTAATTTACGCGTGAATATTGATAACTTACCAATACACAAAAGCACCAAGAAACAGTTTTGGACAGTGTTATAATTTTAGAAGAAGATCATAGTAAGCAGTCATTCTTAGTATTGCAGTATTTAATGAAAGAAATAAGCCTCCTGTAAAAATTTTTCTTTGGCATTTTATTATAGAATTTAATGTATTAGATCAAAATGGCTTTCAACTTAATAGTATTATATTAAAGATTAAGCTACGTAGTTTTATTTGTGATAATCCAGCAAAAGCATTCATCAAATGTTTTATTAAAGGGCAAACAGGAGATAATGGTTGTGATAAGTATATACAAGTTGGCGATCGTGTCAATAGAGTATCTAATCTTTCCTGAAATTGATGCTTTTCGAAAAACAGACGGGTTTATTTATAAATTGATACTATTATGTAAGTTGATATTAAATAATTTATTTTTACAAGTTGATACTATTATATAAGTTGATACAAAGGAGTTAGCTAAGTTTAAAAAGCTTACCAAACTCAATTTAAGTTCAAATGATATGGGTCACACAGGTGCAGGGGAGTTAGCTAAGCTTAAAATTCTTAGTGAACTCGATTTAAGTTCGAATACTATGGGTTATACAAGTTGATATAAAATAAATTATTTTTATAAGTTGATACTAGGAAGAAAATTTTGTACTCATTATTACTCAAAATATATTTGAATGTTACAATATAAGTTTTTAAATGATGGACTAATGGGAGAGTTTAATGGAAAGAGTTACTGTCAGATCGTGTGTCTTCAAATCTTATAGACTCTATGTAAAAAAAAGACTTGTGTTTCGATTAAAAATAGAAAATTATTTTTGCTGTACATTTTATAAAGAAAACATAAAAAAAATATTTTAGTGATAAATTTTATTCATATGATTTTCAAGTTTAAAGTTCCATAAGTTTCAAGTGTTACAGTTATGATGAACACATTGCAATTTAATGTGTATGTATGCTTAGATGTAGTCTCGACAAATGACCACATTTTTCTATAAGTGAAAATTTTTCCTTAATAATTTCATATACCATTAGCAGTTACCGTAGGATAATTTTTTTCTTCATGTGTTATGAATTTTTAAATTAATTGTTAATAAATGCAGTAGCTGCCTACCCTGAGTAGTGGTCAGAGTGCATGACTGTGGCTAGGGTGGTCTTGAGTTCGAATCCCAGTTCGGGCATGGATGTATTTCCTCTCGCTGTATATCCTGCCTTTGTCCTTTCTTTGTATGAATGGTTGCTTACCGTATAAACGGGTTGCTATGGCATGTGTGTACTGAGGAAGTCGGACTCCACACCAAAATATGGTTCAGTTGGAAAAGTGGAGAAGCGCACCCCATATTGTCAGCCTGGGTGGCACACAAGACAACAACAACAATATACATGCAGTAAATATATTTTTTATAAGGAAAGAAACTATAGCTAATGTATTGTTGCCTACCGGTTCATTTTGTTTCACACACACACATAAGCTTTCAAGCTTTGGTGTAGTGTTTCAAAAGGAACCCCATTCCTTTGAAAGTGTACTTAATAAAACTAGCCCTTAATTAATAATTCAATTCCTTGTAATATTGCACTTAATAAAAGTTAAATTCTTTAGGTAAGCTAAAAATTAAAATGTTATGTAAAAATTGGAAACACACACACAATTTATAATCTCATTTTTACAAATTTTAAAGCACAACTTTATGTAAATTATTATAATGTAAATTTACTGGGCAACAACTGAAAAGCATACATTCAAATTTTGTAAATCTTTTGAATTGATTGACAAAATCTTATTTGAAAACAATTGCACATTTGCCAAAAATTTCTAGCACAGTTTGTTTTTCAATTTTCTGAACAGTCCTCAAATAAGAATTAAAAATGAATAAGATGTATTGGAAATATTATTAACAGTAATGGCAAAAGTGCTACCACACCTAGAAATAATTTTGCCATCCTCTCGTTTTTCCTTGCAGACAGGAAGGTAAACATGTAAGTAAGGTAAGTAGACAGGTAGGTAATATTCAGTACAGTAGTCCATGAACAGTAGCAGCGAATCACAGGTAAATATTTTGCTATTTTCCTTTTCTAAAATTCTTTTATTATAACTAATTATTTAACTTTATTTTGCATTTCATTTGTTCAACCAAACGCAAAATAAATATTACATGATTAAATTGTAAATGATTTAAGCTACTAATTTTATTAAAAAAATAAAGGGATTAATTTTGATATTATACTTTGTTATTATTAAACTGAGCTGATAGTTCATTTCTATTGTATCTATGTAAAAGTTGAATTTAATTTTATGGTTAAATATTTTTTTAAGTTTTCTATCTCTCTCTCTCTACACTGATTTTTCTAATATTTTTATGTTACTTAAAAATTCTTAAGTAAGTATAGAACTTTAATTTTTTTTATCGCCCAGTAAACTTTTTATTATTTATTAACTGCTCATATTCTTTCAACAACCTAACACATATATTTGTTTTATTTTTTATGATATTGTTTCTTCAATTCCAATTATTAATTAATTAATTATTTCATTTATCCTTTTTCCTTGTCCATATCATCATTTCATAAAGTTAAATTAGTTACTAAGGACTTTTTAGACATGAAACAGGAAATTTGTTCTCATCAAAAAAGGTGGCGTATTAAAAAAATCTTAGGTAATCAAAGCAAGGCATGTTAGCATTTTCAATAAATCTCATTTTTTTTCTCAGACTGCGCAAAAAGTCATTTGAAGAAATGTAATTAAGACTTTACAAGGTACATTCCTTTGAAATTGTACCTTGTAAAACTAGCCCATAATTAATAATTCAATTCCTAGTAATATTGGATTTAATAAAAGTTGAATTCTTTAGACAAAATAAAAATTAAAAGGTTATGTAAAAATTTTAAACACACACACAATTTATAATCTCATTTTTATAAATTTTAAAGCAAAATTTTATGTAAATTATTGTAATGTAAATATATTTACTTGGCAACAACTGAAAGGCATATATTCAAAATTTGCAAATATTTTGAATTGACTGACAAAATCTTACTTCAAAACAATCGCACATTTGCAAAAATTTTCTCTCACAGTATGTTTTTCAATTTTCTGAACAGTCCTCAAATTACCCTTAAAATAGAATAAGATGTATTGAAAATATTATTAACAGAGTAATGGCATAAGTGCTACCACACCTAGAAATAATTTTGCCACTATTTCGTTTTTCCTTGAAGGCAGGCAGGTAAACATGTAGGTAGGTAAGTAGACAGGTAGGTAAGCAGGTAGGTAGTATTCAGTACAGTAGTCCATGAACAGTAGCAGGGAATCACAGGTAAATTTTTTGCTATTTTCCTTTTCTAAAATTTTATTATTATCACTAATTAATTAACTTTATTGTACATTTCATTTGTGTAACTATACGCAAAGTGAATATTACATGATTAAATTGTAAATTATTTAATGTACAAATTTTATTGAAAAAAATAAAGGGATTAATTTTAATATTATACTTTTTTAATATTAAACTGAGCTGATATTTTATTGCTATTGTATCAATGTAACAGTTGAATGTAATTTTATGGTTAAATTTAAGTTTTTTCTCTCTACAGTATGATATTTCTAATATTCTTATATTACTTAAAAATTCTTAATTAAGCTTAGAATTTTTAGCTTAGAATTAGATAAGTAAATAGATATGTATGTATACAGGTAGATAAGCAGGTAGACCGGTGTACATGTAGGTAGTTTTCAAGTAAGCAGAAAGGTAGGTAGGATGACAGGTAGGCAGCTAAGTAAAAAGGCGAGAAGAAAGGTAGACAAGTAGGTAGGTATGTAAGCGGACAGAAAGGTAGGCAGGTAGGTAATTAGGTACGTAGGCAAGTCGGCAGGTATACAGCACAAACCTATCTGCATCCTGACAGGCCGATATTGGCCGTTTTGTGTATGACATTGGTATGAAGATATTGTAACGATATCGGTTCCGTATCGGCAAACGACATCAAAAATGAGCTCTTTAATAGAATCAGAAACAAATATCGGTCCTTATATGGTTAACTACGGACAAGTTGTGAATTTCGTCTGCCGGTATATGTTTGATTCATGCATTCCGATTCAGCGCCGAATATTATATGCGAGATAGGTCCTGTTGAGGAATTATTACAGTCAATGGCACTATTAAATTGTTTCTGAATTAATTTTTTTTCTGAATAATAAAATCACCACCGTCAGAAAAGCTAAATTGTAATTAACAGAGCACGAGAAATCATATGCAATTTAAAATCAAGTATACTTATTTTTATTGTATTTGATCACTTTTCAAAAAATCCGTCTATTCAAAACAGCATTAATAAAATAACATGGAAGTTTCTTTAAATGCTGATAATTCTAAAACGGTCTTTGTTCGAATCACAATAAAATGTTTAATTATTCTAAATAGTATAGAGAAGATGCCTTTTCCTGTATTATGTTTCAAATTTTTTTCTTTTGTAAGCAGTATAGTTATTTTAAATTTTCTCACCGTTTAGATAAAGCAGAGTAATATTAGAAATAAATAAGTTCTCGTTGTAAGTATATTAATGTTATGTTATGCAAAAAACCTTTTAACGAGTTTTCATGCAATGAAAATAATTATTTTTTTAATAAATTTAGTTGCAATTTACTGATATATTAAATACCCATTATTTTTTTAGTATGAAATCTTTTTATCTTTTGACGAACGTGTATGTCATTTTAGTTTCAGTTACAAAGGTAACGAACGTCATATTAAGATGTTCATATGATCTTAATAGAGAATCATTATCCGCTGTGGCATTTTGGGAAAGATCTTATTTTCGCGACAAGGAGGTAATGTGCTTTATACCTGACCAGACCGAAGATTCATTTTCTTAATTAATGGAGGCTTTCAATAGAAGTGTTCTTTCACTTTGATGGCGTGTCAAGAAAAGGTACTCCTCAGGTGTCGACATGGTCAGTTAACCACGTTCAAAAAGAGACGTTTCAAAAGGAGAAATAAGTAGCCAGAAATGTAATGTATAAAAGTTGAAAATCCAAGAAACTTCTCTTGAGAAAAGTTTCATTTTTAGTTTATTTAATAAAATCATTAAACCTTTTCCAGTTTTGTTAAAGTGAAGAATAGTTATATGAGCACCAAATATTAGCTTTTGTGTAAGTCAACAAATTGTTTCTTTGGAGAAAATATTTCCTAACAAACCGTTGTATTTATGAAACACTATCTAGGTAACAGATGAAACAATGGAAATAGGAAGTAACAAGAACAGGTAAAAAGAAAATTTGAATCTTATTGTGTTATTTTCAGGCTAGAATGGAAATGCCCATATCACTCGAGATATTTCATAATGTCAACAAAGTGCTACCAAAAATTAATTTTTCAAATAATCCTTTTCTTTTGAAAAATGTATTTGCTAAGCTCAAGTTCTGAAGGTTTACTATCTAAAGGAAATATTTATTTGAAATATAAGACCAATTGAATTATATTTTAACAATCAACGGGATAGTAATATTAAAAATCTATTCATTTCTGAAAATATTAATTCTGGTTAATTTGCACATCGTTGTTGAATAGAATTCCATTTTATATTTAAACAAAATAATATAAGAGAATACCAATATTTAATTTGATTAATTAAGCCTATAGAAAATATGGTTACATTACATTAGTTACACAAATCTTTATTTTTATTTTAGGAAACTGATAGCTGTATAAAATAAATGCAATCAAACGTAACGACTGAGTTTAGAATCAAATATTTGGCATTTCCTGTGTAGAAAACCCTGATTTTAATAACTTTTCTCATTTTGTATTTAATGTAAAATAAAAAATAACAATGTATTCGGAGTAAAAAGATAGTCAATAAAATATCCTTTTCAAAGTGAGCATAATTATACAGTTTTAATAATTTTCTGAATTTTTAATAAGAGGAAAAATTATAATATTTTATTGCAACCTGGCAATACTGAATATTATAACTGAAAACCAAACGATTATAACTCCTTTTATTTAGAATTATTTGTGATTTAGAATTCTGTAGATTGTTCTTTCAGATTTCTATTTGGACATCTTGACACTATACATATTCATTATTTTATTTAAAATGAACAACATAATTATGTGAGTATCTTTTTTAATTTTTTGTAATATATTCTATTATTTAAATCATTTTAATAGTTTCATTTTTTCATTGAAAAGAAATATTTTTAATTTTTGACAAGCCTCTTTTGCATAATTTTTCAGCAAGCATATAAAAATTCCGTGTTCCTAAACGTAATTCAGACTTAAATGTAAATGTATTTAAAAATGAAATACGCTCACGTTTAAATTTATCATCCAATGATGTCGCCTTTTTTTATAATTATTTGAGTAATTTGATAATATTTGATTCAATCACATTTTACTATTTAAATCTGGATACTGATTATTATAAGTTAGATGTAAATATACATGAAATGTAAGATGAAATTTAAAATAATATTGAGCTATTCAAAATAAAAAAAATCTCTTAATTAAATAGCAATAACATTCTTTTTAAAGTAGTTGTCTAACATTAATTTTATCTCGTTTAAATAATATAAAAATTTGACATACTGTTAACATATTTTTTGCATGTTTTTAATACAGTAGCAAAATATAACTGCTTTTTTTTTATCAGTTTCTTTTTATTTTTTATAGCGGAACATAGGAATCTGCAAATCTCAGTATTAAGAAAATTACAAATACACATGTGAATTTGAAATATTTTCATCAGAAACTAAAGCAGCATTGTCAGCAAAGCAAAAATGAATCAAGAACCATGTGTCTTCATAAGTAGTCAAAGACCTGACGCAACTGTAGAGGATTTTCAGAGGCTGGAGGGTAATTTTTCACTAAATATATTATGAACTCTTTAATTTGGCACATTTGAAACATATTAATAACTTGTTGACAAAACTTTTGATTAGTTTCTGTATTTTAAAAACATATTAGTAACTTAAACTCATTAAATAGTTTTACTTCTTTTCTTCGTATATACTTTTACTTACATATTCTATTTTTATGTTACTTTTATGGCAGAAGCAAATTAAATTTTTAATGGAAATACATATAAAAATTTAATATGTTTTCATAATTAGCAGTTATTTTTTTACAAGCAATTAAAACTTTTATAAAATTATTATTAATTTAAAAACTCTTTAAATTCATGATTAAGAAATCAAACTCTGTAAAATTTATCTATGCAAAAACCATGGATTTTCAAAATAAACGACGTTTTATGCGTTCAGTAAAATCTCTGTAACAATCAGAATCCAATCAAAATTTTATGCCTCGGCCTAATTATCCTTCATATGGAGAATGGAAACTAGAATGCTCTCAACCAATATCAATCCAGTCGAATTATTCAACATCTATAAATGTAATCGTAAAAATCAAACTTAATAACATAAAATAAGAGCGACATTGTATTTTATTACTGTTGGTTTTCAATTGCTTTTTTTATTTGCTTGGTTAACATAAATCACATTATGACAGAATATATATATATATATATATATATATATATATATATATATATATATATATATATATATATATATATATATATATATATATATATATATATATATAAATTAAATTTTTTTGCAGGCAAAAAAAGTGCAGCTGCTTAGGTGGTAAAGATGAAAAAGAAGCGGTATGAAGAATTATAAAAAATTTCACCTAATTTACCCCCAACCAGGTCGTGATTGGGGCACTGACGTTGTTACCCTCAGAAATACTTACATCTCTTTTATAAGACCTATTTTGGAAAATGGACTCCCGATCTATTGCTGTGCTTCTGAATCTAGTGTCCAGAAACTGGAACGTGTTCAGCTCACTGGCCTTCGTAACTCCTGCCCCAATGACATTGTTCTCTATGAAGTGGATCTGCAACCGCTGAACCTTAGAAGAAAAGCCAGCCTAGTAAAATATTACAACAAACTTTACAGTCTTGGATCCCAAAACCGAACCTCTACCTATTTAAAGAATTGGACAAGTAACCAACGTCTTAAAAGAAAAAGTCCATTTAGCCAAGTATATTCCACCACGTTAATATAGAACAATGTTGAACAGCATTTCTTAAATCCACCTATAGACGCATCTGAAGGACTGCCAAATGTCATTTTTCACACTAGCCTCCCTGTTTCCGTTAACAAACAAACTGATCACCCGACCTTCTTAAAACAACTGGCCCTTGAGGTCATCAACGATATTAATGCTAATGATATCAAGATCAACACTGAGGGCAGCAGGGATTGCAATGACCATTCAGGTCGTGGGATCTTTGCTATTCTTAACAACTCTACTGAAGGTGTAAAGATACAAAGAAGAAATCCAAATTTCTGCTCCGTTTTCCGCAGTGAGTTAATTGCTATCGATGCGGCCCTCGAAGCCATTGAACCATTCGTCAAAGAAAGAAACATCTGGATCCTATCGGACAGCAAGAGTTCTATCCAATATCTTGCTAGCTGGTCTAATGTTCGTGACTTTGTAGGAGTTTCTATACTCCATAAGCTGAAGAAACTATCACAGGATCGGCTTATTTTTCTTCAGTGGATTCCATCCCACATTAACCTCCAAGGCAACGAAGCTGCTAACTTTCTTACAAAGGCAGGTACTAGTGAGACCTCGGCTCCATCTGGCCCACTTACCTTCCTTGAACTCTACTCCCGTGCCAAGAAAGTCTACCAAGACATTTGGTCACTTCCACCCTTGCACCATTGGTACGAAAGCTACTCACCGGGAGGCTCCCTAACTCTTCAATGCGACAGACTACCATCACCCGCTTCCGAACTGGACATCTTCGTTGCGTTTCATTCTGCGAAGGACGCAAGCATTTGTTACAAGGCCACAGTTTTGTAATTGAAATCTAGTTGCTTTTTTATTGGATCGACAGCCTAATGTCCACTTAAGATTTCCAATTTTTTTAATAGATAACAGTTTTCTTACTACTGTCACCCTTTTAAATATTCATTCTTAACATTTTATGGATGCTTCTGCCTCTCTTTAATGTTAATTTATCTAATCTTTTGCTTACATGATTGTTTTAAATAATATAACACTTTTTTTTAATACCATGATGAATGAATTAAGATTGAATATACATTTTCTAGCAGTGATTACTATAAAATTGATGTATATTTTATTATATCTTGATTCATATAATCGAAATAATGATATTAGGTTTTGAGGAAAGTAATTTCGCTTTTCCCACCTGGATCAATTTTTTGCTTGTAAAAATCAATCACTTCTTGAGTGTGGAATCATGATACTACCAGAAAGAGGGCAAAAGGTAGTGGACTAGAATGGACAATTTATCTTTCACAATGAAATATTTATTCGCTATATGTTTTTCATTTTAATAAAAAACGAAATTACTTTCCGAACAACCCAATATTTCTCTCAGACGGGACATATTTATTCATTTGAATTTATAGATTGGAAAAGATTGCTATTAAAGATCATACATTGAATACATGTACAAGACACTTTACATTCTTTAAAATACCAGGTAGAGTTCCGCTCAAATGGAGGGAATTTCTATTTTTCATTTCTTAAAATCTAACCAATTAAAAAAAATTATTACTGACTTTGAAAAATTAATTAATCAAGTCAAAACTATCTGCTAGTTACTTACCAAAAACTAGTAGTTTTCCCTCAATTAAATTTCATAAATGATTTAGTTAAAATTCTAAGTGAGAATTAAATAAATCTGACGCCCATTGAAAGCTGAAAAACAGTTGATATTCTTAAGAATGTACACATATTGAAATATGTAACTTGAAATGGGCCAGATGAATAACAGTATGTAAAATTTACTTACCTTATAAATTAAACTATTAAATATATTATAATTTAATAAATTCCATTCCTTAGCTTTGTTTTATTGCTGTTTTTTTTTCATGTGTTTTTTCTAAGCGAAAGCACTAAAGTCAATTAACCAAATCATACTTTTGAATGACTATTAAGTGATGAGATAAACACCTGATTTAGCTCTTTCCTGTAAAAGGTACAGGATTTAATGTGCATAGTCTCTGAACATAAATTTCCTCTGTTAAGTTTGGTTTCAAAACCCTTCCCTTCCAGCTCAATATAGCAACGAAATTCCTCACTTTCATAGTTGTCATAATCTCTTTCTTAAGCTTCATCTAACATTAAATAGTATCTCAAGATAGATAACAGCAAGAAAACAAGGCTTTTTGAATAAATTAGGTAGAAATCAAACATAGATTCTTCTCAAAAGAAGATCGTAGTCTTACCAATAAGAAACGGATAATTTTAAAATTTAATGATATAACATATAAATAAAATTGGAAAATGTTTTAATTACTTACGCCTCGAAGTTTAACGATTTTAAATAATAACGTCAAGAAGCCTGAAAAATTGATTAAAATCACTAAGTTTAACTTGTCTTCAACTTTACAGACACAAAAGTAAATCATTTTTAATTTCAACTTACACGTGTAACAATGGAAATTTCTAAATATTATTATAAGGATATGAAGAAAAATGAAATTTCAGATTTTGTATTTATATTAAATATAAATTTATTTTTAATAAAATTAATTCATATTATGATAATAGTTAAATAAAAATTAATTCACATTAAATAAAATTAGGCTTATATGAAGTAATGTACGTAATTTAGACGACTTTAGCACCTGGAGTATGCATACTTGCCGAACGTTCGTGAAAATACGAGAGGCGTAGAACACCTATTTATTGTTTTAGCACGAAAAATTAATGAGAAAATTATTCTTTTTTATTTTCTTATATTTACTAACAAATAAGAGAAACGATGTATAATTTTAAAAATTCAATCACAAATTTCCTTAATCTTATAGAATAATTCGATGCGTAAAAGTTAAAAACACGATATGATTTGTAAAATTTAAGAATTTTCAAGTAATGCTAAAACAAACAAACAAACACACACACACACACACACACACACACACACGCACACACACACACACACACATTTCTTATTTTAAAACTAATTTTCATCGTTAATGGTAGCATGGCAATGTTTCCATTTAAAATAAAGAAATATCTAATCGAATATTTTAGACTTCTGACTTTTATGCCGCTTATCGTAATTATCTGTATTTTTGATTAAGACTGTTTTGCTTTAAACTTTATTTGTTTATTTTAAATATAAATATGTGTTTTATATATCTACTAATATTTTAATAAGTTAACTTTATTTTATAAATATTAAAATTTTATGATAAACTCTCTACTATGTGAAAATTTGCGAAACTCTTGTAACAAAGATATCTTAGACCAAACGAATTCGGCTTTTTGCCGCCATTTTTTTTCTCTCTGTAAAAATGCCCCTGACCTGTAAGCAAGAGAGAGGTCACCGAAAGATGCTAAACTAGTAACGCGGAACCCCTCACGTGAATGGTAAACCAATGAAAATAAAGAAGGTATTTGGGGGGATAATTTTTTACCTTCTTCATTTTTTGATCTGAAAACAACTTGGTAATACCGTTCACTTAGTAACGAGAAAATTATATTTTATTTCTTTATATATTGACTATTTTTAATATGTCAATGAGTAAAGTTTTGAAATTATTAATAAAAAAATCTAAATATAACTGTAAGTAATATACTTATCCATATTATTTTCTTTTGATTATAATTAAAAAATATTGTACTATTGTATATATTTTTTGAAAAAATATCTTTCAATCCTAATTTTATTTTAAAACATAAGCTTAAAAAAAAGTTACTAACTACAGTTTCTACTATTTTTTATTACCGTCTAGTAAAGAATCCAGTTTAAATTGTTTGTTAAAATTTTTTTCTTGGTAAAACTCGTTAATTACTATAGTAGTATCTATATACTTTTTTATCACTACTTTTATATTATCTTTGAATATTTTTATGTTATCTTTGAAATCTTCACCTTTTCTTCCTATTACTGCAGAGTGTAGATTTACTATGCATTTTTATGACACTTTATATTTATGATCTTTTTGATTTTAGGAAAGAGGTCATATTTAATAAGAGCTTAGGTTCTGTATTTTCAAAGAAAGTATGTCATGAAACCATATATTTCAAACTTCCATACTTTAACTTCTAATGGCAATAATTCTTTAATATTTATATGGTTTAAATTAAATAGACTAAATGATTATTAGAAATAATTTAAAATTTTATACTATAAATATTTCAATATATTATTCTTATTTACTGCTCGAACAGTATTTGCTTCAAATACTTTGAAAAATGCATTTTCTGCTTCAACTGTAAAGAAAGATAAAAAATAAAAAAAAATTTAAAAAAACTTTAAAAAAGAATAGGATCTAAAATTTTATAATTCAAATTGCCACTACAATGTAACTGTTATTCTTACTTATTACCACAAGTAACAGATTTGAAATTGAAACTGTTGTTTTACACTGCAAAGGAATAACATCGACAGTATTGCAAAAGTTTACAAGGAAGAAATTGTAGCAACTTATCAATGTAATGGTATACAGGTAGTGCATATCAATTCGTGATGAATATTTATGCTATTTTAAGGTAAATGACTAACATTTATATGTAAAGAGGAAATTAAGACAAAATGTCCTTGTTTAACAGACGCATATAGCTATTGTAACTATTGAGTAAGCAAGTGGGAAGTACTTTATGGCAATACTCCACTAATCATACTTCCCATGTCTTAATCATTGGTTAGATAATTGGTAGAGCCCAACTTAAAACTAGGTATGGGGAGGCATACTAATGCTCACTCACCAGTGGTTGATTAGATGGCCTGGTTGGTTAAGTTCCTTCTCATTATCGGAAGGTAGTTGCAAGATTCATCCAGAATCTGAGTATATTTTAATTATTTTGAGCAGCATACATATTGAGGGAGTGATATCATCCGCGCTTACAAATTAGTAGGGTGTTATTTTCATTATAAGAACATAGTGAGTTTGAATACCGACATAACAGAAGAATCGTCGTTTTTACTAAAGGCGACTGGATCAAGTTAAATAGGTCGTGACACCATCCAAGTGAAATGATATCTCTGGGGTAGCAGCTCAAACTTAAAGGGTTTTCTGCTCAGTCCTCACTTTTAAATTACGAGGACTCCCAACCAGCTGTTTCCATTTAACTGGTAGATCCCAAATTTTGTTATGTACACGGAAGTATGACGGGGCACACTTTCAGCTTATCAGCACTATTTTTATGATAATCTGTGATTATTTGCAAACCCGACATAGAACGTCACTCAAGCTTCATTTCCCAACGTGATAATAATATACCTGTACTTTGTGTGCTCGCTTATCTCCGAATAAATGGAGATTATTCTTTATTCCGGTGATAGTGGCATCTTAAAGGCGATATTATTTGTTGTAATTTAGTAACTACACTATAGCGATATTATTCTTTCTCTAGAGATACCCTCAAAACATTTGTCTGCTCATCATGGATGATAGCAAATAAATGCTGATTCTTTGGCATCACATGATGTCGTTGATCTAGGAAAACATTCAGTGAATGAGAAGCAAAAAATAAAATTAAAAATCATTTTATATCTTGAATAGATGTATGCAAGTACTCATATCAATCATGGGCATTTTCTCAAATGAAAAATATTTATTAAGTTCACATTCATGTAACGAAAAAAAATGTCTTTTTTTGATATCATGAGTCAAAACTCAAAGTGGCATTTAATTTCAACAAAATTAATTTTTTTCTTTATACAAGCTTTATATATATATGTATATATATATATATATATATATATATATATATATATATATATATATATATATATATATATATATATATATGTATATATGTATATATATATGTGTGTGTGTGTGTGTGTTTTAAAATTAAATTTGTGTAGTTGTATGAGTTATAAAACTTACAAATCATTGCAAATGTTTGATAGTTTTATATTAAGGCTTTGAAATAATATCTAATTTTAATTAAAAAACATAATTAAAAATTAAAAAAAGTGTTTCTTTCAAAAATTTGCTGGAAGTTAAAATATTACATATTTTAACAATAAATTCAATAGAGGAGTGCTTTTTAAATCAAACATTATATTGCTAGATTTTTACCATTGATTTAAGACAATTATTTACAAAAATAAAATTTTTTTGCCTTATTAGTTGATTGTTTTGTCAAATAATTGTACTTACTTTCGCCTTACTTTAGATCAATTTCGTAACATTTTCAGTAAGATTTTACTTTTTTAAACTGTCGAAAAACATTTGGAAAATAATTTGTACTTTAATTTAAAATTGCTGGACAGATGCTTATTTAAAATATTTCCTTGCTTATTATTTATTTGAGAGCTAATAATTTTAAACGTACTATTTTTCTTAGAATAATTAGACTCTTTTTTCTGTCCGGCCCTTAAGATTTTCTTTCATGTATTACTTAAGTATATCTGATTCTCTTAATTCTTTTTTCATGCGATAAAAAACTCATACAGTAATCTATCAAAGCAACTTTTAGAAGATGAAGTCTTTGCCATACAGAAGGATTAGTAAAAAAATATTTTCAACAGTTCCAGAGTTAATTAAATTCAATTGGAAGTTTAAAAGTCGCTTTAATAAGATACAGTTTATGCCTGCAATTGAACAAACAAATGCTATCCCCATTATTTCGTTAAGAATTCTGGAACCGCAACTTCAAAAATAATTCAATTCAAAGAAAAATTTGCTACATTATGCCTAATTGTAAACTATCCTATAAATACGGAAAGAGGTATATATTTAGGGAGTATATCACAGTAACCAAATACTGTGAAAATCTGAAATCGAAACAGAGGAGCATCTTTGTTTTCATGTTCTGTAAATCAAACTTATTCTACATATCTTAAGACTGACATTTTTCTCATTAGAGAAAGAGAAATTCATTTCTCAAAAAAGATATATTTTAGTAATATAAAGGTTCAATTGTTTAGTTTAATGCTTAAATATATATAATGCTTAGAAATATCCAGTATTTTTTAATCGAATTATAATTTATTCAAAATATTCCATTTATTTATAATCAAGCAAAACATGCGCAATTGTATGTGTTATACATGCTAATTATACATATATCTATTTTAATTTAATTTTAACTTCTAGTTTGGCTTATTTTGTTAATTTGTATGTGTCACGTGGCAGTCAAAACATAAATTTTTAAAGTATTTATATATATATATATATATATATATATATATATATATATATATATATATATATATATATATATATATATATATATATATATATATATATATATATATATATATATTATACAGTTTAATATGCTTAGCTAAATTTTTATTAGTTCAATGTGTTGAAATTTTTCCAAGTTATTTTATAATTTGAAGTTAAATAAAGTATTTTCATAAGACTTATAAAAAGTAGTTCTTTGTACCTGTTAAATACCAACAAAAATGAATTAAGACATTATAACAAATTTTATTTTCCCTCAATTGAACTTATGTAACCTTGTATACATGTATGTAATAGATAACCATCTACCTAAGAATAGTGTACAGTCAAGATACAACATAAAATGTATGACTCAAAAGTTTTCCTTTAGTTTTTTTAAGGAAACCAAATATTACAATAAAAATTATGTCTAAGAGTAGAAAATTTCTGTTAGCATTGGACGTGCAAACTATTTACGATACATCATAATTTCCCTTATACATTTGTTAAATTTTATTTAGGCTCATAAAGTTCCATAAATATGAAGAACTTCAAACTTGATACATTTTAATGAGATTAACTTCGGATTAAGAGTATGTTTTAATAAGAAATCTTGAATCCGAAACTGTTTGGTTTCAGTCATAAAATCGATGCTTAAAGATAGGATGAAATTTGAAAAAATTAGCAGTATTCTAATAAAAAGGACAAATTAAATATGTTGAGTTCAGTGATTTCAACAATATATTTATACGTACTAAAGCATTTTGTGGTGCGCGTAAATATATTAATCTCAAATTAAATCTGCTTTATAAATTAATCTTAAATTTATGAAGTAATACAAATCGAAATGTCTCTTTTTCTGTCAAATATATTATTTAAAATATTCTCTTAAAAATTAAAAATAATTTATTCAATATAGTTTCTTAAACTAATGCAATGATACATTTTCCTTTTTTAAAAAATATTTTAAGTTAGTGACACAAATATTTTTACTAATATAACATAGTTTTGCTATTCAATTTGGATAAAGACCACTAAAGATATTTCAAGTACAATAATTCTCTTAAAATCTTCAACTATGTTAAATTTGACCAGTTTTGCTTATATCCTTGATTAAGGTTTTAAATATTATAAGCAAAAATGTGATATTTACTAAATAGTATTCTATAGGAAATTTTTAAAAATTATGTATTGTCTTAATAATTCAAGAACAAAATATTTGATTTCGCATTGTTGGCTAGAACAGAACAGAAGTTATAGATACAGATTAAAATGATTAAAGTATGTTATAAATATTCTATAAAATGATGGTATTAGAGAATTAAAAAAAACGGGAGAAAAAGTAAAAATTGTTCATTTTTCTCTTTCCGAATCTCCGAAGTATAGAAATTTTTTAGTTTAGCGTCCGAAACATATTTTTAGCGGCAGTGAAGGAAATTTTACTCCAAACATACCGAAAGACAAAGCAGAAAACAATGATAGATATTCAGTGGTCCAAAAATAACATTTTAAATTTTAAAATCAAAATCCTGTAATGTACAACGATGGTAACTTATAAACAATTTATTATGTTCTGTTATTATGTTTTGATTACATATTAATGTTAACTTTATGTATGTGAGAATATCAACCTTCTACTCATTTTAAATAATATGATAAACAAATGAAAAATTCAAGTCTAGCAGAGCCAATGATTAATATTTTAAAAAACGTTAAATGCAACTATTAATTCAAATGTTAAAAATATCTGATAAGTTAGTTCGAAAAATATCCCAAATATATTGTTTCTTACACGAACAAAAATATTCAGTAAGGTGTGTTGTGTTATAAAACTTCGAATATTATCATTTATATTGATTGCATTTCCTTCAAATATGTGTGTGATATGTATATGATATTTTTCAGTTATATTGAACAACATAACTCACCAAAGACTGGTCTCCAACATGAAACCTCCAAATTTTCACTATTTGGATGAAATTTCTTTTAATTTACTAATCGAGGCGAGAAGGGTAAGTTGTTAACTTACACTAAAATTAATGTTTCTTTTATATCTTTTTAATCTCAGAGAATTGAATATAACTTATTGAATTTAGGGTACAATTGTTTTTTGCTCATGGTATGATGAAATTATGAATGTAAATTAAATTATTTCTTTCCAAATTCTGAGTTAGCAGAACTTTATAATTACGCATGTAAGATATTACCTCTTATAAAAATGTTAATAAAGATATTTAAAAGTATAAGATATGTGATATGATTAATAATATAGAACAAAAATATAATTTTTTTGCGCTTTGTAATATGTTTGCTTTTAGAAAAGTGTAGAAATGAACGCTTTGTAGATTCTCTCTATTCCCAGAAAAAAATTACAAGTCGTATAGCATCCAAGTACATGTAAATAATTTCAAGTACCGTTAAATTGTATTGAAAATCTAGATACTAATTTATTTTTATGCAATTTCAATTCCTACAGCAAGAATTATTCTATGGCATAATATTATTTTAGTAATTACCAGTATGTATAATTTGATGAAAAAAACAATTAACTTTCTTTGCATTGACTGTTAGTTACATTGTTATTACAAAATGGAAAAAAAAATAGTTACAAATTCCAATTTATCAATAGAGAATTTTAAAATTATTAATTTCGCGCCTCTGAAAATGACTTATCCATACATCACGTTTATGTAATGAGTTGATTATGAGATCGTTGTATTCAAGTTAACTGCTTATTTTGAATTTTTGTGCGTGAGCTTTATAATCGATTTTGAATGTATCAAACATTTCTATTATCCTTTTGATCCTCATTCTTTTGAAGAATTTACCAAGTAACAACCTACCAGGTGTATTTATTTTTTTTGAAATCTTATTCTATCTGTAAAATTAATAATCTGGATTTTGTAAAACTCACAATAAAACTAAAATTAAATTTATTTCTTGAAAAGAAGCGGGAAATTTAAATCCACATTTTTTTATAATATGTTTACCAGAATCATGCATAAACTTTAAAATATTCAAAGTTACTGTTTAAAAAGCTATGTGTTTTACATTTTATACAGATATACTCTGGCGAAAGACACTACTCTTGTGTTATTCGTCAACCAGATATGTATTCCACTTTCAGTGAAGTTTTCTCAGAGAAAAGAAATTGGTTAAGGTCTTGTGAGAACTTCCTCTGGAACACCATTTGTACTTTAACAAGAGACCTAGTGGTACTATCTTTTTCGAGGGCAACAGACACCAACAGACTTGTCTTTCGCGATTTGCCAGTGGACACTTAGGTTTCTCTCTTTTCAGGAAGAACAGAAAGTATTTAAGGCTTTTTATCCTTACTAAGCCAATAAATCTGGTGAATGACACCAAAACTATTTTGTTTAGGCTTCACCTCACCATATTTTAAATGGTCTTGATTTTAAATTGGATGCTGTGCTTTCAGTACCTCTTAAATTTTAGGTTTTTATCGAAGTATTTGGAATTCTGGAATTGGGTTGATTTTGTCATTCCAATTAAACTATTGATATATGGATTTATCATCAGCTTTTCTAATAATATATGAAAAATCCAAATATCATTAGTTAGATAAATAATGTCACATAAAGCAAATATTTTGAGTAGTTTTATGAAGAATATTTGTACTTTAAGCACTTTCTGTTATCATGCCTAATATCATGTAAAGTACAACTTTGCATGATATTTGACATGTCATTCAAGAATAATTAACCAAAAAGTTTAGACTTAATTAAGTAGAAATTATATTAAACACAGCAATAATTTTTATACTAATAACTTTGGGCCCATTTACGGAATTACAATTTTAGCTCTTTTAAATTAAAAGATTTTATGTAAATTTTCGAACTTTTGCTTAGAACTTCACATAATTTTCATAAGAAAATTAATTTAATTTAATTTATAAAAATTAAATATACCAATTTACATCAATTTTTACTTTTCGATTTTAGTGTTCTACTTTCTTGATTTAGTGAGTTTACTTATAATGAACTTGTTATTTTTGAATAATATAGTAATGTAAGTTCGATATAAAATGGAATAACTTGCATTATAATTTTGAAGCCTTATTTCAAACAGCATATGCGATATTAGAGACGCTATTTTAAACTTTGTTTTCATAAAGTGATATCTTGCTGAAGTTCATTTCTGTAGAAATTATTATAACAGAAATTAAGATTAATCAAATCTAAGTAAGCTTAACAAATTCAAAAGTTTCTTACAGAGAAATATCAGCTAATGTCGGCAAATGATTACAAGATATTTATATTAATCGCATTAAGAGTTAATACATAAATTAGTATTTAAGGAAACAGATCTAATCAAATGCATTAAAAGCTGATTTAAAAAAGAAGTAAAATAATGTAAGAGACACCAAAATTTACCTAAAATGATACGTATGTAAAAATGTGATGGGATTAAAAAATGTACATAAATGTAATGATTTGTTTTTTTCGTGCCTATAAAAAGTATAAAACTTACATAGCAAAGTATATTTTCAAAAAAGATTTCACCTTAAAAATAGGATTTGTATAAATCTTTACAATATTACTGTATTTATATTCAACACTTTACTTCATTCATTCTTTACAGATTGTGGAGATAAATAGCAAAATTCAGATGGAAACGGGTATATTTTATACCCAGATATATACATCTTTGCAGACTTTGGAAGCTGAGGGTGTGCCCATGTTTCCAAAGAGGCCTGATAAAGAAAGATGTATGTTATAATAAATCATTTTTTCATATTATGAAAGAAATTTACTTAATAGTTAACTGAGTTTCTTAAAGTTAGATATCACATCTTAAAATTTCTTGCATTATTGTGTTAAATTTAAAGAATGTGTTCTTACTTCAGCTACGCTTAAGTTTTTTTATAAAAATAATTTTCATTTAAAATATAAATATTTTTAAGAAATTTATGTAAATAAAAATATACAGTTATGAAAGGTTTCTATGAAAAAATGTAGGGAAACATTTTGCACTACAAAATTAAATACAAAAATCTACAAAAATGAGCATCTTTCAATATGAAACCAATAATTACTTAGATTCTATTCGTTTCCAGTTAGTTATGGTAAAAGTATTCTATATATAGAGAGAAAGTTCCTTAATTTTTGTCTAATTGATGCTAAATATTCTGAGAAAAATATAGTATTTCTTTGTTTCGCCACATGTAGGAGATGAATATTATAAACAGTTTTCCTGAATTTTCTCTCTTGCGATAAGTGGCTTAGCGCCTGAGACTTAGAAAAGATCATCCCAATTGGCTAGATAAATATTGCCGCAAAATAACTGATATTACAGCTGTACGCTGTTAGATAAACTAAACTAAGTGTCTTCAAGACAAGTAGATAGTATGTGTTTGAATACCTTATTATGGTACATGCGTTTTGAAATACTTAAACATCAAAATTACTTTTTTTGTATATTTACAAATCTAATGACGTGCAAAGTTTTTTTTATCTTCAATCAACCGTTAATGAGTTCAAAAAAGGGAAATAGAGCAAAAGCTTAGAAAATCTGAAACATTCTAACACATTATTATATTTAATTATTTGTAAGAAAATTGATGCAGTAAGCAGTTTCTTGCTTTATAACCATATAAGAGTTTAATCAGCTATTTCTTTGTTATATGTAGAAAGTGTTTAAACATATCATATTATAAATATTTGTTACTAGAATATACGCACACTTGTCAGTGAATTGAGAACCTTTGAAGATTTTTATTTAAATGCTTGCTAAGGATGAAGTATACAAATGTTTTGTTATATGACATAATTTACACACCGTTAGAATGATAGCAGAAGTAAATGGTGGGATTGTATTTCACGATGGATGAAATAAAATAAGAAAAATGATAAGATTTTTTAGATGATAGTAGAGATCCTCACAAAGTTATGAATTCGTCTTGCCTTTCTCACATAATGCAATGGTCTGATGGGAATATCATGCTATTGGACATGTTCTTTGGCATGGAAGTGATGCCGAGTATTACTAAGGGCAAGTAAACTGCCATGAGATGTTTAGATATATTGGCAGGTCAAGTGTACCTAAAATGTTGCATTTTTACTATGATGGCAATGAATCATTCATGGATGATAATACAGCTGTATGTTATACTAGAAGTGTTCAAAATTGATTCACTGAACTTTATTTGGACTTCCAACACTTTCTCTAACCACTGCAAAGCTTGGATCTTAAACCCAATGAAAAACGTGTGCATCAGGTGGAAAGACGCCTCCGACACATTACTCCTCTCTTCCATCTAATTTACAAGACCTAAAATGCTGCATGGTCAGTGCATCTCTGGACATAAAGGTGCTCCAGAAGCTTGTTGAGTCAATACCAAATGAATAAGAACTATTACCCGTGGAAAAGATGATTTAATAAATTATTGGCCCGGGGTTTCAAATTCATGGGCCAGTATGTGTATATTATTAATATAAGTTACTGAAGTATATATGTATTATTTAATATGAAAAAGAATTCTTATTGTACAGAAATCAATGAATTCACTTGCGCATAAATAAATTTCCTATCTGAAAAAATAATTATCATAATATCATTAAACTTTTAACATTATTTTTTTGTACATTTGTAGCTGAAATTTTAAGATGAAATAAACATTCAAATTAATTTATTTGATCTATGACGGCTCATGATTTATTTAGATAACAAATGATATACATAAATTGCATCTTTTTATTGTGTTAATCAGAAAAAAAATCAATTGAGGATCATAAATGCATTAAATAAAAATAATGTAACAAAGAAAAAATAAAATATTTTGATAAACAATGAAATGTTAGGCATTATAAAAGGTTGAGGACAATAAGATTGGTATTATGGCTGTGTGTGTGTGTGGTGTAATATTTTCTTTACTTGTATAGTATGAGAATTTACTTAAAGTGTGTGCTCGCATGGAGTTAGAATTAGAAACCTAAATTAATTCTATTTTCTGTATTGAAATGCACATGTTTCAAGTTATTTATTATTTGAGAGATTCTATTATAACTTATGACCTTTGCGTATAAAAAATTAATACTAGCATATACCTAAAAGAGTTACATTAAAAATGTAATAAAATTATTACTTTTTGTGGGAGAATAAATTCTAGATTTTTAAAATAATTCACTATTTCTTTTCCTTGCAGTTATTAAATTCTTAAAAGAACTTCATAAGTTCTTTCAACACGTCATACTTTTGAAACGTAAAGAAGGTATAACGAATGTTCTTCTTGAAGAGGTCTTCAAAAGCCAAATTGAAAATATTATTAAAAGTGTTGAAGAGATGTAACAAGGTAAGTTAAAATTTAAAATTAATCAGAATAATCAATAATAGTAAATTTTTTTAAATAGCAATTTTATTTGAAGTAAAGATTCCTGGTGTCCAATGAATTGGAAGATACGATAAGCACTAATATTAATCTAATATAAGCAAATCTTTGTTTAGCATTCAACTAAACACCTTCTGTTAATGCAAATTAAGCAT
The DNA here is from genome assembly GCA_037975125.1 of Latrodectus hesperus. Lineage (NCBI taxonomy): Eukaryota > Metazoa > Arthropoda > Arachnida > Araneae > Theridiidae > Latrodectus > Latrodectus hesperus. Next base: position 6,664,628 of record CM075856.1, read on the forward strand.
TTTGTTTAATTTAGACCAACGGCTCCTACACTCAACTTATATTATAGAGATAACACCTATTTGAAATTAATTATCAAAAAAGAATTTCATTTGTAATTGTTCCTTAAAGTACACATTAATATTAAGCAACATGCATAATACATATATTAATTACAATTCATAATTATAGTCTTATCAATCAAACTAGGGTCTGAACAAAAATCTAAGAAAAAAATTGCATTGTATCTAGTTGAAAAATTTCCTGAATAGTTCTTGAGATTTTTTTTTTTGTTCAAAATCTAAATTAAAAGCATTTATTATATTCAGTATCTTTTTTGAAAAAAATATATATTAATATACCCAATCATATTTAAAGGAATTATTCTGTTTGTTGTAAATTTATGCACCTAACATGAGCTCAATTTTAGTGATAAATCTTCATAACTCAGTTATTATCATAGTGAAATATTATAGTAAGCGCAATTATTATTTTATATTTATAAAAATGATGCAAAATTATGCACAGGATTGGTAAAACAAAATCGTTTATGCTTTTGATGAAATATAAAGTTGTATATTCAATTTCTAAATTTCTTTCAAGAAAAATATTTTTAAGTACTCTGTATTAATTATTAACGATTTCAGAATTAAGTTTATTCGGTTTAAATTAATCATCTCTTTAACATAATTGATTACATTTAATCCAATCACGCCTATTAATCTCTATTTTTCCAGCTACTAGGATTTTCTTCTTTAAATTGTGGAGTAGCCAGTGGGCATACCATCGTAACCCTGAAAGGAATTGAGTTTTCATAATTTAGAAGTGAGGATCAAGCAAAAAAATCCCCAGATTTGGTCTGCCACTAACTGAGGTATCATTTCACATGGATGATATTGCAACCACCACATATTTTATGTGCCCCAGCTACCATTAGTGAATATGACTCATTAGTATTCACGGTTGGGTTGGAATTCGAACTCATTACCTTCCGATAATGAGAACGACACCCTAACCAACCAAGTGACAGAGACTATTGTGTCTTTCAATCTTACTTTAAATATCCATTTTTTTCTATTGAATGGTTAAAGTACATTTCATAATTAGTGGAAAAAGAATCTTTATAAGGATTTAATGAAGAAGAAATTATATAAGGTTGAAATATTTCCTTAGAAATTCATTATCTTAATTTTTTTAAATATTTGTAATAATTTTATTACAAATTATCTGTTGCTTTAAAATGATGACATTTTGTATTCTATATATTTTAAGCGAAATGCTTTTGAAAATGTTTAACTATCATCAAATAGTTAACTGTATGTACTCATTTACAATTGTCATCAAAAAATATAGGATATTAAAATATGAAATTAATGAATAAGTAAAAGATGGAAAAAAATTCATGCTTTCAAATTTTTTATGTGAAAATAAGAAAATTTTACAAAAGTTGATCCGTACATTTAATTAGCAAAAAGAAAACTGTGGTTTAAATGATGCTAAACATCAGTGTATTTCTTAATTTTTCAGGTGCATAACAATTGAATAGTAAATGTAAACTGTTAAGACTCCAGAAATATAGACAATTTATATTTACATACAGGCGATTTTATATTTAATTTAGAACATTGAATATAGACATTTACATTTAATTTAGAACATTTATTTTGTTGATTGCAAAAATACAGTTAATTTGACTGCTGTAGTGTAATAAGAATTTTAAATAAATCTATTATTTAAAAAACATGTTCAGAATTATATAAATGTGTAAGTAGTATCTAAATAGATGGATCAGGATTTTCTGTGTGAATTGATGAAAATGTATGCTGTAGTTCTTACACTATATTTTTATAAAGTATTTGATAGTAAAAGTTCTTAAATTTATTGGTAAATATTTGAAAATTAATTTAAACAAAATGCATATAAGTGTAAATTTTTTTCTTTCAGGGCATCATCTTGTCAGCTGATGAAAGATGTTAAATAAGATATAATTTTTATATAAAAGGCCTATAAATTATAATTCTTAATAATGCAATTTTTAAACTGGTCATTTTAAAAATTACATTTTAATGTAATTATTCTAGCATTATTTAGGAAGTAGCTCATTATTAGCTCATTTTATAACATTTTTCATCATACATGTATGTTTGATTTTTACATTGTATTATAAAATGCATTGTTCATTTTTTATGAAAAATAATACATTTGATTTTGTAACCTATTTAAAAAAAATCTAATTGATTTCTTGTAATAAAATTAAAAAATATTTCTAATTTATTTAACTTATGTATATTAATATATCCACATTTAAATTTATGTAAAAGAGTTACTTGATTGTTCAACAATTAATATATAACATAAATAAATCCTTAGAGTTATTTAAAACATTTTAACACCTTGAAAATTTTTAACATTTACTTAAAACTCACAATTTCTAGCATTATAGGGATTAAAATATTAAGGAAGCAACTTTTTATTGAAAAAAATTTTTTTCCACATACTGAAATTCTGGAAATTAGAAATATATCTTCGCATTACAAAATAAGGATATACTTTTAAATAAAGAGTTGATAAAATGTCAAACATAAAAAATAAATAAGCATCTATTAATCTTCTGAAAATTTTCAGAATTAAAGGGAAATAAAACATTAAATAAAATTAATTTAAAATTATTAATGTTAATACTGTCAGGGAATTTTAAAGTTAATAATGTAAATTAATGAAGCTGTAACATAAATAAATTATTTTAATCATGTATGTAATTATAGCAAATAAAAATTTATAGAAATGAAAATGTTATAAAAATATTTTTCTAACATATTTATTCTGATAAAATAGAAAAATTAATTATTTTAATTTTGTAGGGTTACATCATACATTAAAACAGCAATGTCGATGCATATATTAAATATAACAGTATGGAGGAATTTTAATGCATAAAACCAGGGGTGCACAACCTTTTCAGAATGAGGGGCCAAAATATGAAAAAAAGATCAAGTCGAGGGCCAAAGCAGCACGTAAATGTTAAAACATGCTGTAAACGTAAAAACACTTTTTTGTGGCAATACGCATGTGAATTACAATTATTAATTTACTTATTTTACTCATGCAAACATTATACAATGAAGGAATAAAACACAAACATTATAGATATGCTTAAAATATTTTATTTCTAGAAAAAAAACTTGAAATTGAATAACAGGAGAAAACTTTTTGGTATTTATACAAAAAACACAATTTAAATTTTGAAAAAAGTTAGTAAAATTTAATGTGATGGCTGTGATTGAATATTTGAAGTTATTGATATTATGTTGGGCTTAAGATTCGTTGTGGCAATACGTAAAACAGAAGAAAGGTTCTCATCTGCTATTCTATTTCTTATTTTTGATTTGTTTAAATTCATTAAAGAAAATGTTTGCTCACAAATGTAAGTAAGTTGCACATGCAGCTGCATTTTGAACTCCTATACGAACATTCATACTCTCGGATAGCCATGAAGAGAACAAACTAAAAATCCGCGTTATAAAAAAATGAACTTAATGAACAGATGTAAAATATTTATTCCGATGTAGAATTGTTCTCCTATCAGATTTTTTCTTTTGTTTATTTGAAAGAGTCTCATTTCTTTTTAAATTAGTCTTATTTTATTAACATTCGCGGGCCAACTTTAAAGGCGATGCGGGCCAATTTTCACCCGCGGGCCATAGGTTGTGCCTCCCTGCATAAAACAAACAGAATTAAAAATATAATAAGAATATGAATAATATAAATTTTATAATGATCACAAAAGTTAATTATTACTTACAGCAAACCTGCTGTAAAAAACATACGCTAATTATTACTAAACTAACTTAATGCATAATACTAAATTTGATATAAGAAATAATTTCACTTAACGTCTTCATTTTTGAAAATTTTTATTGTCCTTAAAAGTTTTATTTAGCAAAAGCAAAAGGTTTATTTTCAAAACAAATATTTATTTTCAGAATCAACTTATTAACATGAAACATTTTTAAAAAAGCTCATTAGTTTCCTTTTGGATACTTATTCCAATAAATACATAAATGAAAATAACATTAGTAAAAAATGAATGTTAAATGGGGCAAGTCACATCCAAAGCTTTGGTGAAATAAAATAACAAAAATAAGGATTATATCATTTATTCAACAAAACATACACTTATTCAATATACAATTGGGATCTAAGCTCATATATAATAAAGAAATTTTTTGTATTTAAATTTTAGCAATTATTTTTTTATGTTAATATTAAAGTTACCAACAATTTGGAGTAAATTCAACTAGGACTAAAATTTAAAGTGAATTCGAAACCACTAGCCCAAGGTGAAAGTCAGATCCAGATGTTGAAAACAAAACTGATAATATAATTACTAGCTTACTTTCCCTTAACTCGTTGAGTTTAAGATCTTATTGAATTTAAGATTTATTTATAAAAATAAATAAATAACACAACTTAATTTTGAAAACTTGATTGCATAAGAAAAATTTTACATTTTACAAACATGGAAATATAAACAGTATTTGAAACTATGCAGTATTATTGAGTATCTTTTCCAACGTCTAAAAACTGGTTAAAAAGAATAAAAAAATCTCTGATATTAAAAAAGTTGGAATATTGTTTCGTTCAACAAAAACTTCTTAAGAGCCTTAGAAAACGTATTTTCTCTGAAATTTGTTGACTAGGAAATGTGAGTGTATTTCTTTAAGATAAAATTTGCTTAACTTCATTCAATAGTCATCATTTCTATTAGTCATGAAATTTTTGTTGGTAATTAACAATAATGAGATATCTTTTTGAGCACTTTTTTAGGATGTTGCAGACTCAAACAGTTTTGTAAGTAGTAACATAGTGATAAACTGTGTATACTAATGTGCGTAGTGGTAATATATTAGCGGCCACAAGAAATAGTATTCTAAGACTATCATTTTTATAAATGCTAAAATTGAGAAATTTTTCCTGTATTTAAAATTATGTTCTTATAAAAACTGCGAAAATCCAAATGATTAGAAGTTTATAGAAAATGTTGCTTTAATTTTACAATAAATATTACCAAACATTTAGTGATTATAGTTTTAAAATTGCTCTAAAATACTGTTTTTTTCTTTTTTGCTTTGAATATATTGATTAAATTATTTTGGAAAAATTCTAATGACATCTTAGAATGTGTTCGAAGCAAAAATGTTTAAATTAAAATATCTTCACTAATTCCATTAGAAAATCTAGATATTATGCATCTTTAATTTAAATTGTTGCCATTATTATCCAAACAAATGAACAATATGTAATAGTTAAACAAACTGTAATAGTTAAATCATCATTCAATTTGTAATAGTTAAATCATTATTCAAAACGAAAAACTTAATTTTGTAAAAATTTAATGTTTAAAAAATGTTTTCTCTGTTCCATTTACAATAAAATATTTGTAGATATAATTGTGTAAGTACATATTATAAAAAATACACTCATTATTTACGGTAGAGATACAGAAAAAAATTAGCAAGTGTTCAGTTATTCTGTGGCACTTTCTTTTTGTTCTTCGAAGTATCATTTAGTTTAGATCATAAACACTATGTTAATAATGGTAGCGTTTTTTATATCGTTGAATGAGAACATGATTAATATATTTTAATCAACGTATTTTCTTCCTCAATGTTATTAAAATAAGAGAACTAGAAGTATAATAAATTTACCTTTGTAAAACAAAGAGCGTTTAACATTTATTTTGCTTTTAAACAAAACTATTGATGAACGCCCATCATAGGAGGATATATATATATAGTAAATTTTGATATCAATGGCTGCAAAATATGTTTTTGATTTGGTGAACTGGCATCAGACCTTAATTCAGTCATATTATTGAAAAAAATCAAATATATATAGTATCTATGGTAAGTAGCTGTATTAATCTACATTGTCTCCACATTGAAGTCGTGGCAAGATAAAATCAAAATGATTTCTTTTCTCCGAAATTTATTTTACTAACATAATTATTATACCTTATGATTTGAGTTCCAAAAAATATAATTTCCATCAATAATTTCATATAATATATATATGTAATATATATAATCAGATATAATACATATAATATATATAATCAGACATTGTTTGTTTTTGCCAAAATAATGTTGCAATAAGAAACTTCAAAATCGATGAAATATTATTTTTTTGCATACTCAAATTTAATACTAAGATTTAGCATAGTTTAAGGAATTAAAAGCTGTATGTACACACACACACACATTATAACTTAGGTGTGGAAAATTTCTCTTTCTCTCGTTTCATATTTCTCAAATTACATTAATCTACTAATTTCCTAAATAATTTGCACATTATTAACAGGCACTTAATAAAATAAAAAGATCTCAGCTGAAAAAGCAAACATTCGGTTCATATAAATTATCATAATCCCACTTATTTTTCGATATGTTATGAATCAAGTTAAAGTAATCAAGCATTAAATAAATTAATTTATATATATATATATATATATATATATATATATATATATATATATATATATATATATATATATATATATATATATAACATGATTTATAATGTATTCGATATCCCTCTTGATTCTACACATTAACGATCAAATAAGTTAATCTGCAGATTAAATAAATAATGTCTCATTAACAGGTTTCAAGAGCTTTAATACATTGAAATACGTTTGTAATATCTGTGTATATAGATATTTATCAAAATTATAGTACTATTTTAGATTTATGTATATAATCCTATATTAGTATGGTGTAGGAGCACCCTTGGCATGAATACAGCTTGGATTCGCCTAGGAATCGATTTATAGAAGAACTTGAATATTGGTTAGAGGAATATCTCGTATCATTCTAATCTAAAAATTTTATAAACTAGAATTTCATGTAAAAAATCTTGTTAATATTTCCCAGGTGAATATTGTGGTAGCTTGTAAGAATTTTTAAAGGTTTAGCTTCTAGGCGAATAAGAAACATAAAAATGGGATTGTATTAAAAATTTAGTACTTATTTTACGATGCATCTACTCAATTTATTTATTTTAATCTCACTATAGTATATTATTGCTATTTTTATGACACATGATAAAATATATGCAGTATTTCAAAGTATATAGAAACAGGTAACTATCAAAATAATGAAAATTATTTAGGTTTAAAAGTAATTTTTATAAGCATGGTATAGAACGCTTTGCATGTAATACAGCTTGGATTCATCCAGAAAAATCTATTTATACAAGTACTGTACAGCGTTTAACGGAATATTGTTCCATTCATCACGGAGATACTTTGAAAGTTTTGGTAGAAAAGTCGCTGGAGGATATCGATTCCGTAAAGCTTTAAAACAAACCATAAATGCTAAATTATATTGAAGTCATGTGACTGTGAGGATCAAATTAGAGATATTTAACTCATTCATAATAAGATATTATTATAATTAGATAATGTTCATCAAACCATAACTGAACAAATCCTGCCGCATGGATAGACCCTCAAAAATTCCATCCCTATAAGGAATTTTTTTTTTTTATCATAGTATGAATTTTTTAGCTAAAATTTCTCTATCCTTAATTTCTGTATACTTCTAATACTCCCCATTAATCCTTCATTTCAAGGCTGTGATTAGTGAAGCAGGAAACCATTACATGGCTACCCATATCATGACAGACCCTACTTGATAGCTGGAAGGAGACATACGCTTGTGCCAGTGTTCTTCAAACGTCCTTTGTAAGGAAAAGTGTGAAAGCCCATATTGCGTTCTTCCACTTATCAATCGAGCAGATTTTGTGAATGTGACACAACTGTAGAAGTTTGACATTAAAATTTATGGCAAGTGGCTTGGGAATTGCTGCTCTGCCATAAATGTTCTGCTTATGAAGGTGCCTTCTAACTGTAATCACTAATCAATAATGTTATCCAGTGCCTATCCAGTCAATAATGTTATCCAGTGTTATCCAGTGCCAGTGATAATGTTATCTCTAATACTGTAGAGTCGCATTCCTTGAACCCATGCATTGACCCATCTGAGGGTCTTAACGGGGTATATTTTCACCCTAATCTTCCTATCGAGGTTAACAAGTCTTCAGATCTTCCTGAGTATTTAAGGCAACTTGCTCTTGAGTTGATCAACAATATCCATGATGAAGCTGTGCTTATTTACACGGATGGTTGCAGAAATGACAGAACTTGTTCCGGTAGTGGAGTATTTATTAAGTATCAAAACGAATCCCACCAAATCTCAATCAGAAACCCCGACGGTTGTTCCGTCTTTCACAGTGAACTTATTGCAATTAATGTGGGTCTTGATACGGTTCTTTCTCTCCCTGGGAATGAGGAAATTTGGATTTTGTCGGACAGCCGGAGCGCCATCCAGCATCTTACTAACTGGCACAGAGTCCGTGATAATACAGGAGTAGCTATCTTGGACAAGCTTAGACGACTCTCCTTATCTCGTGAGATTCACTTACAGTGGATCCCTTCCCATGTAGACATTGCGGGTAACGAATTGGCTGATGCCCTAGCAAAAAGAGGTACTGACGAGCCTTTGCTTACTCCGGCGTCTCTTACCTATTCTGAACTATACTCTAGACAGAAAGGCCTTGTTCGGTCTGCATTTGCCATTCCCCCCGTGCACCATTGGTACCAGGGTAATCGTCCCGGCGGATCTCTATCCCTCCGGTGCAGCAGACTGGAACAAACTACAATAACTCGTTTTCGAAGTGGCCACCTAAGATCATTGGCATTTAACTACAAAGAAAAGAAATTTCCAATTTGCGCTAAGTGTTTCAAAAGCCAAGCCACTCCGGATCATATCCTTGAGTGCTTGGGACTCGATAAAGAAGATCTTCTGGAGCGACCATTATTGGTCATTGATTTCCTGAGAGTGTACAATATCATAGACTTGGTCTAGCGCTGCTAGACAACAGGGATCAGCAACAACAACAACACTAATCAATAAGGACCTGGACAGTTCAGGTATTGATTGAGTTTTACCTTTTGCTGCACTTGTTTGATTTTTATACAATACAATCCGCTTCAATACGCGTCAGTTTCTTTCACTGAGCTTCTCTTTCCATCCACTGTTTTGCTTCTCTCGTCGCTCTGTATATGTTCTCCTGACACCGTATCTCATGAAACGTCAAAAAGTTTTGATCATTCGGCCACACTTTCTACGGATTATAAAAATCTAAGATTTTACTCTTATAAAAAAATTGCAAAACTTGCAGAATTTCAATAAAGTTATCACATTCTACCGATATATATAAATTATTATTTATAAAAAAACTGGAAGCTATTATAATATTTTATTGCTTACGATGTATGCATTCATTAATATATATATATAAACATATCTATCTATCTATCTATCTATCTATCTATCTATCTATCTATCTATCTATCTATCTATCTATCTATCTATCTATCTATCTATATATATATATATATATATATATATATATATATATATATATATATATATATATATATATATATATATATATATATATTTGTATATAATATTGGAAAACTATATCTTCTTGTATTCAGTGAAATGAAATAAAATGTAGTTTTAATAAAAATAATTCATTTTGTTAATTTTTTTCTAACTGTGGGCACTGGGTAACTAAACTTTAGCCATAGCAAGTCCAGAAATTGCTTCTCATTTATCATTACAGGATGAGCACTTGCGAGCCAAATCAAAAAGCGAATAGCATTACAAGCGACATACGACCACAAACCCGTTTATAGAGTGCGCCACATTCATTCATGATTTCGGCAGAATGGAAAAGGAATCACAGAGAGGGAAAGGAACATCCATGTCAGAATCGGGATTTGAACCGGGCACCAACAGCTTAGGAGTCAAGCACGCTAACCACTTAGCCATGGGCCGGCATTTGTTAATTTAAAAATAACGAGAATGTTTTTTACTAAACATAGTTAGCTAATATATGAATAGAGAAAATAACCACGTTCCCAGCAATTATTTCTTTTAATGGGCCAATTTTTACTACCTCATTCATCATTAATGTGAGAAAATAAGTTGAATAAAACGTAAGTAAACGTGTGATTTGTCACAATGGTTGAATTCATTATGATATTTAGGCTGAATCTGTGCTGCAAAATGTGAGTTTATTACTCATACGAAACCAGTATTGATGATTAAATAATGGTCTTTGGTTATGAGTCTTGAGATATTTAGCTTTTAAAGCGATATGATGACAAAATTTTGCTAAATGTATTGCCATGATTTTTTTTTTTTTGAATATTTTTAGTAAGATCGGGCTTCTTTCTCAAATTTTAGGAGGAGACAGCATTCGCTAAAATGAGAATATTTAAAATCAATAATTTAACAGCATCATGAATTTGAAATAAAAAAATTATATATTTTATTAAAATACATTAACATGAACACCATTAGATTAATTCCTTGACTTCCGTATTTTACAGTCTAAGCCTGTTTTAAAAGCACTTTAATGTTCACCTTCCTCGCGAACATTTCATTGTAATGAGCCATATGAATGTGCATAAGGGAGAAAACCAAGAAAACTACTAAGCAGCCACCCTGTCAAATATGCGTGCAAAAAGCAGAAGTACAACAACCTTTTCCCATTGTTCAACTGCTGCTGGGATAGAACTTAGGACTTTTCGCTCTTAAGAGCGATTGCATTAAAGCATCAAAAGTAGCGACTATATTGAAGTTAAGCATCTACGTTATTCTGTACATTTACCAGAGTTTAATTAAAGTCGAGTGAATATGTAGGACAAGGTAGATGCTTAACTTCATCCTTATGTTCATCAAACCATGACTGGCAAAGTACAGCTTTATCATCCTGAAAAATTCCATTTCCTACAGGTAACAAAGTTTGCATCATGTGATGGTCTTGGTTAGCTAACATTTCTCTAAGCTTCTCCTCAGTGATCCTTAATTTCAGCGTTATGATCAATCCAGCAAAATTCATGGCATAGCTGCGCATATCATGATAAATTTACCTCCATGCCTGACAGTTGGAAAATGTCAATCACGATAATGCGCTTGCGCAGGTTTCGTGTCCCAGATTTCCTCTATATGTGAATATAGCTTTGAAAAGTTGTCCCGGAAAGCAGTTCACATGGTGGATATTCGGCTTTCAGGCTGTTTATAATGCGTGCCAAAGTCAACAGGCATTTTTGAGGAGTCTTTGACAAAGATAGTTTGGCAACAAAATTTTCAATGATTGTTTTCTTTTACTTGTAAGCAAAATATAAAAAACTTACGATTAACGACAATGCCAATAAAAGTAAAAGTGAATGAACTTTAACAATGAGAATTTTTTATCAAAATATCAGTGGAAAAGAAAATACAGAAAACTCAATATTGAATTCGTGTTTCTCGTTTAGATTCAGTGGTAAATAATCAAACGAAACCTTAGACTTTTATTTTCCAGATACAGATGTCTAGATAAAATCTAGATTTTTAGTGCAGATAATATGTGAAAGTACTTTCGCATATATACCCAGTAAAGTCCTGTCACCTCCCGTTAAACTTTCTTAAGACATCTATGACCATAAGAAAGTAGTAGAAAAGTGAATATGCGCTACTTTTAGAATTTCTAGATAAAAAATTATAAATTTATTTGTTCTACATCGAATATAAATGTGAGACGAAAAAAATGTTAACGATAAAATTGCACAAAATTATTGTAATTTAGTGTCGAAATACAACTTGTGCACTTATATTATAAGAAATGTTCGCGCACAATTAACATTGTTTTGTGGTCTATACTATGTCATAAATGTTGTTTTCAGTTAAATATATATAATAAATATATTCTTAATATTTCTTACCCATTCAAAATTGATGTGTAAGGTCTACACATTTTAATAAGTTTTATGGAAAAATCTCTTAAACTATATTCAGTTATCTTGGGCCTTAGTTGTACATAAAGTCCACATTATCTTTAGGTTTTTTCCAAAAACATTATAAATGACACGAAATAAAAGTTTATAATACTTTAACATAATTTAGAACACAAATTTCATATCCTAATTTCATATGAATATATTTGCAACTATTTATAAGTTGAAAATAGTGATAAACTTAATTAAGTACTTTTAGATGTATATGTCAAAAAATTTTTTTCGTTTGGCATTTAGCCATGAATTTAATACAGTATTATGTTAATATTTTATGGAATATAAACATATTTTTTGAATTGTTTAGTTCATATTGAAGTGAATAATTATGAAGTGTAAAAAATTTATTTAATTCCAGCTCATCTTCATGTCAAATCAGCTATCAATAATTAATTGATTACTTTTAATCAGGCTTAGAGCTCTGCTACATGCTTTTACTAAATTATAAATTTATTCTTGACTGATGTTATTATTGTAAATTTTATGAAGTAGCAAATTCATTGAAAACAGTAACTTCAGGAACTCTGCAAATTATTTTTCAATATCGAAAGTTTAGAAAAATATTCTAGTCTGAAATTGTTTCAAAATTATGCTCTTATGTAAATTTTAATTACTTAAATTATATAATGTCAAACAAAATTATACAATCTGATAAATTCAAAATCTCTTCTGTCGGCAAAAGCATATATAGATATTTAATAATTAAATTTGTACTAAAAGTACATTATTTTTTAAAGTTATTTTAATAAAACATTTTGAACTATAATCTATTTATAAATATATTTTTTTCAACAAAATTTCTGTTTCTAAAGCTCAAAGAACAGTGATTTCAGAATGCTGTGGGGTATATAAAAAGTAAAGAGAAATCTATCATAAAAAGAGGAAACAATTATTTCCACCTGCTTTTATCAGAGGATAAAATATAACATGTGTAGTCCTTTTTTCTTTTCTTCCTCCATTAGTCATTTCCTATTTATTAGGATACTCGCATGATCTTCAAAGTTCCCCATTTCTGGAGGATACACACGACTTTACTTTTGCACAGTTTGCGTTCACTCTGGAACGAGAAACATCTTCCTTCGCAGTTTTTGACTCTGAAATAGTGAAAGTCTTTTGTAAAGCCGTCTTAGAAAATGTTCTTCAGCTGTGAGATTTTCCAGAAACGCAACGTTTTCTCCTGTTGGTCATGCCAAGGTCTTGCACCATCAAAAAAGTAAGTACTCCTTTTTTATTTAGCAAGATAAAATGAATAGGGTTGGATCACTTTAATAAATTACTGACTTCTTTCACAATATTTTTATCGAAAATATTAAAGTATTTATTATTTTATAATATTAAATATTTTATATTGAAATTATTTAAGTATATTTAATATTTATTCAAAAAAGTAAAATATTCAAAAATGATTTAAAAGTAATTTTGTCAAACATGTAATTTTTCCCATAGTTGGGAAAAAATACCTTGATTAATTATTTTCATTAGTCAATTGTAGAAAATGTTTTTAAAATTGCAAAATAATATATTTATTTGATGTAATCTAATTAACGTAACTTAATTGTTTTTAGTTAATATATAGTTTTTAAATATTTTTAACTAATGTAACTTTAATAATTTTTAATCAACTTTTCGTGCTAAGTTTATTTATAGGACCCTACTAAAATGCTTAAGCAAGTTTGTAATTAAAATTTTAAGTTTTATACCATAAATGAATTCGAATCAATAATATCTATGTATGACTATCATTGTATATAAAATTTTTATATAAATTAGTTAATGAGTATCTGTGAATATATATTATATATGTAAATTTACCGCTATATAATAATTAAGCTCTCTTTAATCTCAGAGACTGAAATGAAATGTAAACAATACTTACTTATAAATAAAAAAGAAAAGTATAAATACTAAAATTATAAATAAATTTTTCTTATGGAGCAATTTTAACATACGATTTGTAACTTTTTCTCTTTACAACCTAATCCATTATCTAAATGGAATACCCGTTTGTGTGAAAAAATGTGGTTCATCTAAAAATTAAATATTTCAAATCTTGATGATAAGTTGTTAATCAAATTAAACATATTTCACTGTTGATTGAATTATTTGATTACATCACACTATTTAAACATTGCTTTCCTTAAATACTGTATTTAATGGTCAAAACAAATAACAAATATTCAGATTGTTTGTAAAAAATGAGCGTCAAAAGATGACGGCTGTCAAAATAATCATGTATTATATTCATTTAATTGAAATTAGTTGCCATCTATTTTCTCCAGTCTTCATTTACAATTACAGCGATTGTGTATCAATTTTAAGAACCACATATTTGCCACACAAGTTTTTATAAGAAAGAAAAAATATTGCACAGTTGATATTTTTAACAATTTTTAACAATGTAAGAGTTGATACATAAAACACAATAAAGAGTTTTACACGTACTTGACTTTTTTATGTTGGTTTTTTTGAGGTTTTCGATTCTTAGCATATTGATCATACTGCTTGCTGTTTTTTCAAACAATGTAAAATTTTATAGTTTTTAGAAATATATTGGAATTTTGAAATTTGCAAATTAAACATTATTTGATGGGTTTATGAAGCCCATAATCGTATAATTAGCAATCCTAAAAGTAACAATTTTCACATCGGTTGAAAGAATTTCATACCTTTTAATAAATTCTTTGGAAATTACAACTCAATGAGACAGCATTTTCGAGATTTTTAAATTAACGTCACTTTAGAATTTCACAACGCCGACCGATGGCTAAATAGTTAGCGTTCCTAACTCCTGATCTGTGGGTCCCGGGTTCGAATCCCGGTTCGAGCATGGATGTTACTTTATTTCTGTGTTTCTCTGTCCTTTCTTCTGAGATGATGTATGAATGTGGCTCACCCTATAAACGGGTTTATGGTGATATGACGTGGGTAATGCTAATATTAGTTTTATATACAGTGATATTATTCTTGTTAGGTCTTGGTTACAATTATAGGTATATACAGTATGATACAAGTATTTACAGATAAACATATTTTAATACACATGATGCTCGTTGAATCATCCTATTTACAACTATTATTTTAAAGACAACATACATAAGTGAATCGTATGTAGGATGATTCAACGAGCATCATGTGTATTAAAATATGTTTATCTGTAAATACTTGTATCATACTGTATATACCTATAATTGTAACCAAGACCTAACAAGAATAATATCACTGTATATAAAACTAATATTCTGTAAACAAGACAAATCCTAATGTTAACCTCTCTGACTATGTATTACCCCATGTTGTTTTTCTCAATAAATTAGGTACTGGATTGGCTTTTCCTCATGCTCTCAGGTCGAGGATCTCCAAAATCAACTATTCGGCAAATTCACAGGAGATTTAAACAGAACTGGTTATTATATCTTGCTTACATAAATAACTTACTGCCATGGCCATAGGATGAAAATACTGGTTTGACCCGCACCAAGATTGTTCGATTCCCCCCACCCCCTTCATTAAACTTAAATTAAATAAATATTTAAATGTAATTAAATTATTAAATTAATCTGAATAGGCTATTTTTAACTTTTAAAATTAAAATTCTTCACGTTTAACATTTTCTGAACTATTTTATAAGACTAACATGAATGATATTTAAATAATTCAAAATTAAATTGGAGGTGCGTGCAACGGCACAGGAAATCCGCCGCAAAGGCAAACCCCTCGTCCTTGTCCTCCGTGACAGGGTTCACGGATGCCCACTGGGTAACAACTAATGAGTAGCAATTTCCGGCCTTGTTGTGGCGAAGTGTAAGTCACCCAAAAATCCGCCGTTATTAAAAAAAAGATTTTCACAATTAACAAGCGATTAAACGAGTAATCCTGAAAGAATATCCCGATACAATATTTAGATGGACGAAAGAAGAGCAACATTAATCAATGCCAGTGTCAATTTAGTTCAATATTTTAACCCTATGAGCCGCCGGGTGCTTTTCTTGTAAGGGAAATTTATATGAGAGGGCCATGACGAAGGTTTGTATACAGATAGAAGATTGTTAACAGAGGAGAATGAATTAAAGTATATTTTCAGCAGAAATAAACGTTTTATGTGTATTATTGAAATAAATAATTTTTTTTCCAACATTTTAATAGATATTTTTGACTACACTATGCAAATAATTTTATTAAAACTCACAAACCGCTTATCTCACTATTAAATAAGAGGTGAATTAAGGACTTATTATGTTAACTTTTTGAAAATAATTGTAAATTAAAAAATTAAAATCATATTAACTTGAAAATTATATTCTGATTAATTTCACTTTCGAAGAACATGATTGTTATAACTCCAATACTTTTAATATTATTTGATTAAAAATTAATATAAAATGATTGATAAAATTAAATTTATTAATAAAATATTCATTATGAATTGCGTATAATCGTTATATATAATTCTTTTTTATTTTAATATTATCTCATTAAAATTATTACAAAAAGTGATAAAATTATTAGTTTCTATATTATTAATTTCTTATAAAAATGGTTTTGATTAATTTTAGTTGTAGGAAATAATAGTTATTCTTAAAATATATTCAGAGCTCTTATTTGCATGAAAATTAAATTAAATTATTTTGATTTATTTTTTCATGTTACTAAAATTAATTTCCCAGACACAATATTTTTAATGCAACTTTTTTATGAATAAGAACATATATAGCTAATATATTTATTTCGTCACTAATTTATCCTTTCACTGTGGAGAAATTTTCGTTCCATTCCATAAATCAAAGTTATTTATAATCCATAAAACAAAATTAAAATACTATTAAGAATTTAAGAGATACTATTCATCTTGAAACTAAAAATAAATTAAAAATTTCTATAATTGTTTCCTTGAAAAATTATTGTAAAATGTATTACTTGATAAAGGATTTTTGTGAGGATTTGTGAAATATAATTTTTGACAGTCTCTTAGAATTATGGCACAACCTTGGTAAATTGTAATATGAAATAACTATATAATCCATGTTTTCTTTTAGTCATAAGAAATTAATATTTTCAGGCATATTTTCATATGAAAAGTATTAAAGTATTGCTTAATACAAATTTAAAATAATTTTGTATACTTTCATTACTAAACTGTATTTAAAATTCAGTTCTTAATCACTGATTTTCAGTTTTTGAAATATCTTGCTTTTCTTAGGTATTTATATTTCCTCTTAATTTGAAATTCCAAATTGAAATTTTTTGTTTCACAATTTGCATTCGTAACACAATTCTTAAGTGTTCAAAGTCTTAAAAAATTATTTTTATTACTGTTATGATAGAGCCAGCTTTTCTTTTCTCATTTTTAAAAACATGAATGCACGTTCTAACAATTAATAAATGTGCTAAAGAAAAGTTCCAATGAGGATGTGTTAAGTGCAATAAATTTAAAATCATACAATAAGTATACATCATAATTTTTATTTAAAATATATTTCTATATTTTGAATAAAGGGAAATGCTTGGTATGATAATATTCTTGAAGAATTCAACATATTTTTTTGGAAAGCTAGGTGAAAAATATGTCACATTATTTTGCATAAATACTTGAATATTCTTTTTTTTTTGACACAATTAAAATTTTTGGGAAAGCTGTCGAATAATTAAAATTCTTTATAATTAAGTACTTTATCCTACAAAAAGAATTAACTAATTTATGGTGAATAACACATTTCATAAAGTTATTTTTACGACTATAAAATTTTTGGAAAGACAAATGATAAGTTTTCTTGTATTATTAAAGATTTATTTAAATTCATAGCATAAATAATACAAAAAATGTTTTATTTCGATCTGTTTCATGAATATTTCCCTACCTTATTGTGAATAATGAATAAAATTAAGATTTTTTAACAGTCTCTGGCTGGAACTTTAAAGGTTTCGAATTTGACTTTCCCCACAATAGTTGATGTGTTCGATTCTCAACTCAGTCGTTGATCTTCTTTATGGTTTGAAATGTACTTTAATCTGTTCTAATTCAATTAGCCAACTTAAAAACATCAAAAATTATGTGATTTGTAAGACAGACTCACATGCCTTATCCTCAATGAAAATTTGATCTGATGAAACAATTTGAAATCTAAAATAGTTTTTGTAGAAATAAATGTAATTTTTAAAAGGTTATTTGAAAAATATTTTTCATATATTTGTAAACCTAAAATTCTTGTTTATATTCTACAATCATGGTTCTTATCTTAAAAAATAAATAAATTCATCAGTGATGAAACGCTTTCTAAACAATTTAATAATAAAATCAAAGCATTGCATATTTTAAAATTTGAGTATGCTTATAATTATTAATACTATTTAAAAATATTAAATAGAGTCAAAAATCTTAGGGATAATTATATACTTTATAAACTATACAGTTTCAAATAAAGTTAGTTACAAAAGGGTCTTAAGAAATATACTATTTCTATATATATATACACACACACACACACACTATATATATATATATATATATATATATATATATATATATATATATATATATATATATATATATATATATATATATATATATATATATATATATATATATACACATATTAGTTTGTTTAATATTTTTTATCCGTTAAGAATGCAATTTCGTTTTACATTTACCGTGAAATGTTTGCTTGTTTGTCTTAGTAATGTAAATAGTCTTGAATTATATGTGAGAGGATTTTATTTTAATCATACAATTTCTACACCACATCAAAATATACTTTTGATGATGTTTTCAATGAGTGCTTAATGAAACACTGTATTGTATTCTTTCCAAAATAAAAGTAAATGTTATCTTTATGTGTATCAAGGATAAGTCTAAGTAACGCCGTCCCACCCGAAGGTATTCGGCGGGTGTATCAAGGATAAAACATTCTAACTCATGAATAAGAAATTATATAATTGACCTCTTTGAAAAGATAACCTGATGGAAATTTGTAACGATCATATTTCGTAGCCATTCATAGAGATTATGTCATGCATATTTGCAGATAGTTCAATGAGATAGAATTACTTTACTTTGATAAGTGACTTATTCATTTTGAAATGGAAACAGTTCATAAACATTAGATACATTATAAAATATAGACATGAAAACTGTTTTATTATAAACTTAAGCTCATATTAAGATAAGACTTTACATTCAGAAGATGATTACATGTCTAGTATTCATATTAAAGCAAAAACTAATTTCAGTTAAAAGAAAAATATTTTAAATTGTTTTCGAGAATCCTGTACTCAATTTTTAATTAGAATTTAAAGTCAGACCTAATGAAACATAAATATAAACAAAATTAAGAATAACTAATCTCGATACTGTATTAGATATGCTTTTAAAAATATTACATTTTGTTTTTTGATTAAAAATTTTAAGAAATAAGCCATTAAATCCTGATATCTAAATAATTTCTATTTTTATTAGAGTATGTAAAAACAAATTTTACAATGAAACATTTTACTCTATTTTATAATTATATCATTTTACTCTAATTTTATAATTATTAGATCTTTGTTAACCTTTTATTATTTTATTTACAGGAAGAAAATTTTGTTTCCAGGCTGACAAGGACATAAATACTTGGATTAAAACTTTATGTACAGAAATTCGAAGTGTAAGTTCTCATTTTCCAAAGTAAAATTAAAGTTACTCCGTGAAATATATATTGAAGTCAGATATCACATTCGTTAAGCAAAAATTTTGTTACGTGCTGCAGATAAAAATGTTTTAAGATAACCATGTAAATAAATTCTAAAATTAACCTATTAAAAACATTCACGATTAAAATACAATTTTTTTTACATAAGAAAAAACTTCCAATCTTAAAAATGTATTTCTATAAACTGTGTGAAAGCAATGTGCTAAGAAATCTAAGCTTTATCAAATCAGTAAATAGAATAAAAAATAATTTTAATAAATAAGCCAGATTAATATTTTGTTTATAGAGAGTAATAGTTTCATAAGAAAATTTACACATCAGTCTTAATTCAATCAGATTATGAAGTATTTTTACAAATATAGCTCTGTATTTGTCTTTCATATTTTTTCACATATCTAATCTGTCAAATGAAATTTTTGCTTCAGTTACATGCTTTATCAAATAGAATTTTTTTTTATTATCTTACAAATTTACCTTGTTTGATGCTAATCTCTTGACATCGATATCTAATTAATTAATTATAATCATATATCTAAATATGTAAATTAAATGTTACTTTCTTCTGAAATTCTTTCGAATTTATTATTCCGAATATACTATTCCGATTTATTATTTTCGAATTATTTCATGATCTAAATATGTAAATTTAGATCATGAAATAATAATAAATTCGAAAAATGCATGGATCTAAATATGTAAATTAGTAAGATTTACTTTCACTATTTGTAAGATTTCTACTAAAATGAATTTTCTAATTTTATTTGTTGATAATATATTTAAAAGACCATATTGCCCTTTTAACTACACCGACTTTTAATAGCGTTCAGTGTCTTTACTTATCTCAATTATGTGTAAAAAAGTTTCAAAATTTGTTTGAATAGCAGAAAATATGGGAATATATTTTATGCAAACAATATTAATGATACACTGAAAAATTTAATTACAAATGGTTTTTCTAAATTTAAATAATAGAATGCATTTCCAAGCTTGTCTCAATGCTTTGGCTGTTAATTATCTTTTATTTTTTTAGGTAGAATTAAGACACGAAGAAATAAAAATAAGGAAATCTTTTGCAATTACAGAAAAAGAAAAAAGTATGATAAAAATGGAAGAAGATGAGATTATAGAAGCAAGTAAGTTGCAATGTATGCATTTTATATTAATGCAAGAATATTTTTCTTTTAATTAATTATTTATCATAGTCTTGATATTCCCAGCAAATTCTTAAGTTAATAGCTATTTTGCTCACAA
Organism: Latrodectus hesperus; assembly: GCA_037975125.1. Taxonomy (NCBI): domain Eukaryota; kingdom Metazoa; phylum Arthropoda; class Arachnida; order Araneae; family Theridiidae; genus Latrodectus; species Latrodectus hesperus. The sequence continues at coordinate 6,685,452 of CM075856.1, forward strand.
ATATGCTTGAATTTTTTGATAAAGCTCGTTCCTTTATAAAATTCTTATATTCCTATGATAGAAAAATAAGTTATTCATATACGTAAAGGGTTATTTAAAGAGTAGATAAACAATTATTTATAAAATGCTGAAAATATCTAAAAATTTTTTTAGAATTTTTAAACCGCAAACAAAAGATAGCAGCATAATTAAATATTAACCAAAATCCCTAAAGCATTTTCATTCATTATTTTCAATATATATATATATATATATATATATATATATATATATATATATATATATATATATATATATATATATATATATATATATATATATATATATATATATATATATATATATATATATATATATATATATATATATATATATATATATTATATAATGATTTCATGATTTGTTTCTATTTTAATCGAGCAATTATTGTATTTCTTTACTGAATGAAAATATAGTGCCGTAAATAGTGATAAATTAGTTTGATTTATTAATGTATTAAAGAATAAAAGGCCTAATGACAAATATATGATATTAAGATTCAATTTTAATTTAGACCATTTAAATTTTCACACATATTAACATTTTTTTTTAGGAAAATAACCTTGTAATTATAACATAGGAATGGTTTGATTTCGAGACAAAATACGCTATCCTTTTTATTGTTCTTCTAAGCCAAATTTAATCGAATTTCGTTAGGAAATGTCATTCTTATTTTATCATTTTGCATTTTCAGTATAATTAATCGATAATAATGCATTGAAAATTTTAAGATTTATATCATTATAATTGGTTTAAAGATGTGTAATTCTTTTTTTACGGCATAAATGGCTTTGCATTTATAAATGCATAATTGAATTGTTTTGATCTTGATACTTATTAGAAGCATAATAACTAAACAGCAGAACAAATATTTCTATGCTTAATCTCTGAAGAAGCCTGTAGCGGTACAAAGTTGAAATATGTGAAACATTTTTATATAATTGTTGGTAGAATAATAAAAACAAAGAATAAGTGAGAGCTCATATTAGATTTACAGGAACTAACTTTTATGCTGATATTCGTAAACCACTTAGAAATAACTGAATTCTAAATTTTAATTTTCTCATATCTTTATGTTCCTTGAAAAATCTTAATATGTGTGTGCTAAAAAGAATCATGTATGAAAAGAGCTATTGTAAAGGAAATTAGTATAATTTTTTTTTTTCATTTCAGAAATTTTGATATATTTTATTTTACGGATTTTTTTCTAAAATTATTGACATTTTACTAACCAAAAGTAAGAAAAAGTAGTTGGACAGCAGTTGCTAAAGAAATACATGTTCTTAAAACTTTCCAGTTAACTGAAATATTTGGTGCTAGAATTTATAATTTTGGCTAAAAGCATCGTCTCTCTCTCTCGCTCTCAACAAAAGAATTAACTACATTATTTAATCTTTTACACTTTTCGGTTTTCAATTAAATTTTAATCGTTTGGGATATTATTTAAAAGTTAATATTCATAAAAACTGCTTTAAATGTTATTCAGATTAAGATTCAAATTAGAAAGTTATTAATATATTATTCTAACGATATTTAAAGGCCTTAGTTTATAAAACATGACATTTTTTGAGGCATATCAATTGAAAATAATATCAATATTATTTTTTCACTCAATTCAATTGATTTTAATTCATTGTTATATTTGAAATAAATTTTAACAATAATTAAAATAAATGTTACAAAATCTATTCAATATTTACAATGTGAGAAATATTTTCTCAAATAATCAGTATAATTATGAATAGATTGATAATATATAGCACGCACACACACACAGACTTTCGTATAAAACAAATAAAAATTTTACATGGGAGGTAATCCACGCCAGAACTCTTATACACATAATATTTCACTCTTTCATATTAGTTATTGAATTGTGGTGAAATTTTTCTTCTTATGTTAGAGGCTATAACTATCTGACATTATAGTTATATACTAAGATTAAGAAAAATAAATGTTTTAATTGCAGTATAAATATGTTGCGAGAAATTTACAGATTAAAAATAGTAATTTATTGTTATTACTGCACTAATGATGTAATTTTATATTTTTTTATCAGATATTAAAAATCTGGAGGACTACAAAAAGCTTATGGAATACTGTTTAAAATACAGAAATCAAGATTTTTCAGCAGAAGACCTAAAGATGTTAAAACAGGACTATATAAGATTAACAAATCAAATTTTCGAATTAAAATGGTTAAAACTTACTCTTCCTAAATAAGTGATGATATAACAATCCCTGAACTATTGAAAAAAGTCCTCGGTTCTGTTTTTATATGTAAAATGTTTGCAGCGTGTCAAATATGTATTGTATGAATGCTTATTTACACTTTTGAAATATTTTGTTAAATCATGAATTATTTCTATTAAACTTTTAAAAATCAATGTTCACAAAAAGAATTCAATGTAAGTACATGAATAATTTTAATGTATTGTGTATGTCAGTTTAATGTATGTTCTGCTCTGTTAAATCATGTAATCATGCTAATGTAAGAAATGTTTTGTATCATATGTAACAAATGTTGTTAATGTAAGAAATGTTTTGCTATTATAGGAATAATCAGTAAATCATTATTGTAAAATATCATTCATTCAATTATGGGATTTTTGATGAAATTAAAATAAAAATTTCTTAATACTTTTGTTGTAAGTAGTATTGTAATGTTGCATGTTTTTTTCCTACTTAAATTCTACCATTAACTCCTTGGGTTCTACTATTTAATTAATTCTACTATTCATAGCTTTGCACTTTTGGTGCCTCATGGTTTGTTTGATTTCTTTATGATTTAAGGACCACTTTTTGGACCCTAGGAGTAATTAGACAGAGGCCTACTGTTTAAAGTGGATTTAAAACCACAACAAACATCCAAGATGGGATTCGATGTCACGAACCAAAATCAAGAGTGATCGCCATTCGGGTATAATCTCGGCTTTTTAGTGACTCATGTTTATTATAAACATAAGAACTTACAATTACTTCATCTGAATAAAAAAATTGGGAATAGTTTATTAAATATGTGCTTCAATAAAGCTAGGATATTAAAAGTCTTTTCGTCCTTATGGATGATTAGATTGTTCGGAAAGTAATTTCGTTTTTCCTACATGAATGAGTTTTTTGCTAGTAAAAACCAACCACTTTATGACTGTGGAATCATGCTACTACCAGAAAGATGGTAAAAGCTATTGGACTAGAATTGTTCGGAAAGTAATTTCGTTTTTCCTACATGAATGAGTTTTTTGCTAGTAAAAACCAACCACTTTATGACTGTGGAATCATGCTACTACCAGAAAGATGGTAAAAGCTATTGGATTAGAATTGTTCGGAAAGTAATTTCGTTTTTCCTACATGAATGAGTTTTTTGCTAGTAAAAACCAACCACTTTCATAATAAAGCTAGGCTTATAAATAATAAAGCTAGGCTTTTTATTTATACTTCTAAATAATAAAGCTAGGCTTTTCATATCCTAGCTTTATTATTTAGAAAGGGATACAATGGCATAGAATGAAAACTTTTAACTAAATTATTAGTTTCAGATATCCTTTTGACATTTCATTTATTAAATTTTGCTCATCAACATTAAGAATTATTACCTTATCCTCCTAGTGAGAATTATTTTATATGCTTTCTTAAAACTACTGGTAACTGAATAAAATGTATTTAATTCCTTAAAAGAAAAATATTTGAAATTTTTCAAATAATATTTTTTCATTAAATAAATTTTTATTTCCTATATAAATCAAATTATTTTTAAGAATAACTATTCATGGTTATTACACAACGATAAAAAGTCAATAAAATTTACAAAACATGTTCCTTTTTTAACAAGTAATTATTAAAATTTTGTTTAATACTGATACATATTCTTCAATTTTATTAATGAGAGAAGAAAATTGTATACTTAATTTTTGGGTATGAGCATTATAACTATTGGGTTGTTCGGAAAGTCATTTCGTTTTTCATGAAAATGAAAAACGTGCAGCAAATAAATATTGTATTGCATTGCACATTGTCTATTCTAGTCCAATAGCTTTTACCATCTTTCTGGTAGTAGCATGATTCCACAGTCATAAAGTGGTTGGTTTTTACTAGCAAAAAACTCATTCATGTAGGAAAAACGAAATTACTTTCCGAACAATCTAATATTGCTTTTTTTTTATAATATATTTTCATTCATTTCCAGTTTACAATTTTGTTTCTAACGGTAATTTAGAATAGCTTTCTACTATATAATCGAAAAATTTTCTACAAGTTCGCATATTTCATTCCCTCTTACTCTTTTAGAATCTGACTGCAAGGGTTTGATTTTAACATTTTTTCTAATACATTAAAGGATTTGGTCATCTTATGCATTACAATGTATTGAAAAAGATGATTATTTATAAACACGAGTAATTAACACAAACAATGAGGATAAACACAAGTCAATTTCGGAAGAAATGCATGTTATTGATTTATGCGTTTCAGAGCTGTATGTGTTTGAAATCAATCAAATTAATGACTATCCGTAAAAATAAAATCAACTTATTGTATTTATGTGCTTAGTATTAAAGTCAAAAGCAATATGGAAATTATGCTATAGAATCTAGGATTTTGAATCGTCAAAGTATATAATTGCTCATAAAATAGTTGCCTCAAGAGAAAAGAGAATTTTGTATACTTTGCAAATACAGTACAACAGGAGGCAGATATGGTTAGACATGAAAGTTTGAAGGAGCATCTAGTTTGCGGAATCCAACACACAGAGCTGATAACTGTGGCACTTATGCCTCAGGCTTCAGCGCTTGTTGCGGCTCGGAATCCATTTTAAACGGAATGTCCAGGCCTACTTGTGTTTTCCTGCAAAAAATGACCATTGAGGGAAAAACAAACCAAAAAACTCAGTCCTGCACCAATGATTGCAATAATTAGCATTAAGTCGTTCTGATCTTAGATTATACAAATATGAGCAATGTATTCCATTTAGTTTCTAGTCTGTGAAAGAGCTATCAATCATGATGTCTGACAAATAGGGCGTTCTTCTGCAAAGCCCAGACCTGCTATGAAGACTATTCTGAAAATATAACTATTGGATTTCAGAAATTTCGTGAGATAGTGTACAAAATATGCTACATTTAGCATTTAGAATATCATCAAGGTAAATTATTAAATTTATTCTTCTTTCTGTTACTATGTCAACTATTTACATCAACATTTATAAGTCACAGAGTATTATATACACAGAACAAAATGCAGTTGCTTAGAGATTTGAAATATTCTGTTAAACTATTATAAATTTTACTAACATTTTTAAGACAACAGGTATGAATTGTATGTTAAGAATGACATCTTTATGTTTAGCTCAAGAAACAATCACAGCTATAAGAAGTTTAAAAAAAATCATTGCAATTGTACTGAAATTAAACACTACTTGCATTGCTATTTGAAGAATAAAATACTATGTAATAATATATTTTACAAATGAAGACCTGAGCAATTTTTCATAGTGGAAGTTACAGCTTAGAATGCAAAAATCTATTTTTAATATGAATTTTTCAATTATTTTTAATCACATATGTAAAATTTAAATGCATAAAGTGTTAAATGACAATTTAGAACTTTTTAGAAATTATGTTCAAAATTTTAATGATTTATATGGAAATGCACTAAGAGAAATACACCACCCTATTTTATGAAACTGTTTTATGAAAAAAAGGCTTCAAATGGCTAAATTAAATAAAACAAATTCTTGAAACAATATTTTCAAGGTTTTAAATAGAAGACTTTTATGTTGCTTAGTATAATGTTTGCAGTATGTATAAATTTTTAAATAAAACAAATGATTTAATTAAATAAGTAATATGGAATATATACGTAATACTTACTATACATCACAACATAAAAATAAATAATTTAATTAAATCTGCATTTTAAGATGTGAAACTGCAGAAACAAGTTGTTACTTATCTTATAACACAACTCTTTTGAATTAATTCTTACTCTTAAACTTAGAGTAATTTTCAAGTAGTTTGTGAATTTAATTTCTTTTCTTAAATTCTGTTGTGTGAGGAAAGTATGCAAAATATTCCATGAAGGTAATTTTAAAAAAATAAATAAAATGATAAAAAAACATGCAAATTGTATGAAAAAACATGATCCCCTATGATATAAATTGAGAAATAGTTTTGTAACATAAGGAATCTTTTTTTTTATCTGAGAATAGTTCAAAAACAAAAAATTTATGTTTTAAAGAAACGTATTTATCTTTTGATAGGATTCCTTGATACAAATATATATGTGTGTAGAAGGCATTTAAAAATATTCTTACTCTACTTTTTATCTGAAATATTTCTATTGTGACACTTCACCCTTTCTCTCTCTTCCTTTCCGAGAGCGCCCCTGGCGGGGAGAACAATCAGTTAGGCTATTGTTTTCGAACTCGCAACATGTGTTTTAATCATGCTTTTCATTTGTGTTTCTGTTTGTATTGTGTGTAACTTAACTTTGAATGATTAAATTATTGTTACACTAAAGGCTGTTTTGATTATACCCACAACCACCGGACACACTATTTAAATTTTATTAAAAACCAGTTAGTTTGAAGTTGCTTAGTATACTTCAAAGCTTTGATTAAGCTTTACAGAATGGGCGCAAATGAAATTAATAAATTTTACGTCTATAATACCATAACACCACATAGTAGACATCATAACTGCTTAAGACTATTTAAGGCATTTTAATAAGTACCACACGTGATTTACATTCTGGCAGGGCTTTTCATGGATAGTGGTGTAGCAAAGGAAAACGGTAACCCTGAAAATTTCCAAGCACCCACTCTGACTGACATACAGGGTTGAAACGCAACATCCATCTAGTTGACTGGGATATCAGAAGTTGAAAAAAATTACTTAAAAAATTTAAAGCTGCACATAAAAGCTTCTTCAATGTTAATTCCACACTAAATTAAAATGCGAAGGGTGTCCTCGTTCACAATTCATTTGTAAGATCTTGAGCTCTAACTTTAAATAATATATCAGTTAAGAAAAATGCATAAAATGAAAAATAATTAAAAATATTGATAAAAAAAGTTGAAACTATACTTTTGTATACTTTTCAAAAAGCAAAGTATATATAGTTTTAATACTATACTATATTAAGAATATCGTAAAAAAAGATATTAAACTAATGAAAAAGTATAAATTTGCTTTTTCTGGCAAAATAACTACAACAAACAGTACATCAGGTGTAGCTTCTAAAGTCTAACTCCTCATTGTATGTTTTAATATGACTTGGAATATCCTGAACTAAATTTGAATCTAAATATTCTAATTTAGATCTGGATCCACTATCTATTTTGTTATTATCTATTGAATTCAGGATCTATAGGACACCACATTTATTTTCTTGCTTTGTAGCCTATTCATTCGCGAACACAACATTCTTATCTTTCAAAGTACAATGAAATATTTTTATTTACTCAGACCCATTATATAATCAAGTTTACCATGAAATAATAGAACTGTGGTGTTTGGAGTGAAAGTTTACGGATTCGATTTCAGTTATTACTAAGCAATGAGTGAGGAATTTTGCTTTATACAGGAAGCAGAAAAGCAACATTCATCACTCCTTGTCTGTTCAGGTGAGTGCTTGAGAATTTTTCAGGTTTCTCACTCTCGGCATGTGAATACTTCCATCTGTCTGTGAAAAGACTTCTTGGAAAAGTAATAATAGGTATAAAAGAAGCTTTAGAACAACTTAAATAAAATCTAGTCTCAAATCATATATCAAGTTAAACAGAGTTAAATATTAAACGTTGTAATGAATTTCCCAAAGTCCTGTTTTTTTAATTTTAATTCAATGATATACATATTTAACAAACTTATTTCTAAAGTTTTCTTGATAAGAAGAGAAGATTTGTTCCCAGCTGAAGGAAATTTCTGTAACTATTCATAAACTAAATTTAATTTCTTCACTTATCACACATTTTGAAGTTATTTTATTGATTTATATTTACATTTCTTATTTAGTGATATCAAGTGTAGATGATGAATTAAGTTTCAACAAGATAATCGATATAATCAATCTAAATTTATCTTAAAATTTTTGAGGAAATGTTGGAGGCTCATTCATACGATGTGATATGCATAGATTAAAAAAAACAAATTTGGAGACAATTACTCATAATACTGCTAATTGCTACAGTGATACTGTATGTATATAAAGAGATGAAAAACGGTTAAAACAAAATTGTTCCAAAATTACTGATTTTCACTAGTTTACCAATTTTTTACTATTACTTTTTAGATTTATTGATACTGTTTGATAGAAGCAGATAAAAATATTTCTTATTTTGTGCACCACAAAACATGAAATAATTAATTGACCAACATACTCTATTAAGCAAAATAAAATATGGTAATTAATATAAGTTTATAAGCACTATATTATATCTATAATTTTCTAAGTAATTTGTGCATATTAATTATAATAATACGTCAAGGAAATTCACAGATCTAAGATAAAAATATTTTAGATATGTTCCTGGTGATCTCATGTATTTTTATTGTTTGTTTTTCCGCTTATATGGGTTATAAAAATATGATAATAAATATAATATAAATATATACATATACATGCCTATATATACATGGCTATATATATATATCCAAATTACTATAAATGTCACAAAAGTTTAAAAAATATTAAAAAGTCAAATTAAATACATAATAAATAATTATTATTAAATATTAACTTAAATATAATAATATTAAGTCAACATAACACAACGTAATTTTGATCTAATAAACTCTTATTAAGTTAAGCTAAATGAAATTCCACTGAATATTTTTTACATAGAAATTCTTTCTATCCAAATTAAGTATTAAATTTTTTGCTATATTAATTCCTTTATGACCTGAAATATGAACTGAAAATTTAGACTAAAAGTATGCTGATGGCTGTAAATTTTACAATAAATGTGAGAAATAATTATATAACTACCTGAAAAACATAAACACAGAAATTCAGATACAACTTAATTAGTCTAAAAATATTAAATACTTTATAATTTAATATTTCAACATTAAGTTTCAATATCTAACCATAATATTCTACATTAAGTGGACTGATGGCGTGGTTATCATTTGAATCAGTTGATCCCGTGTTTGGGCATGTTACTTCTTTCTCTCTGTTTCTTAATCTCTTTACTTTCAGGGTGGAGATGACACATGCACTCTATAAGATGCCCTTGGAGCGCTGAATAGGTACAGCCTAATTGCAACCGGCCATTAGAAGAAAAAACATTCTGCATTAATAAATTCCTTATTTGATTTGTTCACTGAAGTTTTATCAGATATTTTAATGAGAACTGTAACGTTGTGTCATCCTAATAACAGGATCTTTAGCTAACACAAAATAAAAGTTCTATTTCATTTCAAAATTTTATAATCACAAAGTTTGTACTAAATTTGAAAAATAATTAACTCAGATTAGAACTTCCTGTAAAGTTGCTTATGCCGTGATATAATAAATTTTAGCGGTGTAACGTTCCTCTCAAAAATTTTGTTTTTTCACTGGAAAAACGTATGATCCTTTTCTTCTTTTTCTTCTGTTCCTAATCTTTAGATAATCTATTTACAACATTCCCATGAAATTCCTCTACAGTGCATTTTTTTAAAAACTAACGTTATTCAAAGAATTGGAAATATAAAAGAGTATTACTTAAAAAAAAACGTGATTTTTTTACTTCCTTTTCCCTTGCTTCTGCGCCTTTCCCACAATGTACAAATTGGGAAATGTTTGGAATGGGGATGAAAAGAATCATTACTTCATTATTTGATAATATCGTAATTAAAGAAAGATTTCTAGTAATACTTCAACGCATTTTCTATTTGTTTTTGATAAACTTTGCGCGAGACTGCATTTCATAATGTAAACCAACCAAATTTTTGAAAAATCTCTAGAATTTCTAGATTTGTACATTTTGCTTTCTCTAAACGAAGTAAATATACTTCTTGTAAACGTGAAATTTTATTTAAATACTGAATCAGCCTAATATGTGTTAATTTTTTTCAACGTACTTACAAATAAAATTAAGTAATTTTAATTTAGTTTAGCGTATATATATATATATATATATATATATATATATATATATATATATATATATATATATATATATATATATAGAATGATTTAGTGTTATTTAATTAAAGAAGTTTATTTTCTCAATTTTAAGCATTATTCTTTTAATTTTTTGCATTTTAAATGTATTTATCATTCATTTAAACTTTGTTCTTATTATGGAACTTTACTTAATTTACTATCATCGAATTCATGTAAATCCTGAGTAACAAAAAAATAAAAACAAATCTGAAAATATGAAGAATAAGTCAGCCCGGTTAAAGAGATTTATATATGCTCTTTGATACTTCTTGAGTTGTGATGTTATTAATGGCATCCTGGATCTTAAGTTCTTCAATTGTGTGTGGATTTATTTCGTATACTCTTCCCTTTAGCAGTCCCCACAAGTAAAAGTCACAAGTAGACAGGTCAAGGGACCAAGGAGAAAACATGATTTTGCTGATCTTCTTAGGGAGAGACACCTCATGTACACAAAAGAAATATGATATAATTTGTGGCATTTTGCATCCTCCTGGGGCTTGAGCAGCCACCAGGCGTGTCGGCAGGTGGTGGATCGCCGAATGTCCTATAGGAATGACAGGATAGCCTTGAATATAGAATCAGAGGCCGCGAACCAGCTCTCGTAAACCCTGGTCTTCTTAGGTGTTATGCGTTCCGTGCCTAGGGCTAATTGGCACCGTGATATTGGTGTCTTAACGGAGCCTCTAGTTGCCTGGCAAACTTCTAGAGTAATTTGCCTTACCCAGTAACTCAGGCAATGCTGGGTGGACTTATATTACCTGAGCTTATTAATTGTTATCTTGTGGCTGAAAAGACACAAGAAATAACAAACCTTTCTGCATTTACAGGTGAAGCCTCTGAAGTAGACCTTGCTGAAAAAGACAAGGGAACTCAGAGGCAATCTTGTAGAGGAGCAGCGATGAATCCTTCACTTGAGGTAGAAATGACCTCCAAACCATCTTCTGGTGAAAGTCAGGAAGCTATCCCTAGCATGATTGACTTTCTGACCAGATGGGACTGTTTCAGCAAGACCCTATCTGCTGGAAATGTCATACGCAAGAGGAACGGAAGAGCATATCATTTACGAATGTGAGGCTCTTGCCCTCCCTAGATTAACTTCTTTAGGCATCATCCATACTAGAGAGTTACACCTAGACTCCATTAAAGGGTTATCAGACTTTATTAATAAAGTGGGTGACCCGAGCAACTGGAACTAGGAAACATTGGGTTTGGAGTTAATGCTACAAAATGCTGATAAAAGCAGAGGTGCCCAATGACATACAAACCCAATTCTAAGAAGAAGATGAAGAAGAAGAAGAATATATTTGACGTTTCTCTTCTTGAAAGTATGAATAAACTCCCCAAGAGGATTCTCAAACTGTCCAATGTAGTCGCAAAGAATATTGGCGCTACACACAGATTTTGTTGTCAAAAACATAATATACGAAAATAAACAAATATTTGTATAAAAAACGCAAAGTACTTAATTCCAGGATAGGCCGGTTTTCCGTGTCGCACTCTGTAGTTTCTAACATAAAACTATGACGTTAAAGCTATATAAGTCTTAATTTCATTATTAAATTCTTTTCAGGTAGTAATTATTTTCAGTATATCAAGGATTCATTTTTTTGTATAGAATAATATATATCATTGTATATATTTATTATACACTCTATATATGAACACTATATTTTTTACTGTCAAGGTTTTCATATTTTAAAAGTTGCACAATGACAAGACACAATTTTTTTGATCAGGTGATGGAGCAGATGCAACAATCTAAGAAATATTCAGTTTCTTAGTTGCGTGATATTATACCATATCACGTCATTCAAAGGGTCAATTCCTTTGTTCATAATAAACAAAGTGCTTATTATGAACAAAGGAACTGACCCTTTGAACAGTCCATGAGAAATAAATAGTAATATATATATATATATATATATATATATATATATATATATATATATATATATATATATATATATATATATATATATATATATATATATATATATCTGAAAAAGCAAAATAGAAGTGACATTTACTAAAAAAAAAGGTGCGATTTTATTTCTTGTAATTATTTATTTAATTTTATAATGCGGTTGTAAAAGATTGAAAATGATTACTGTGCAGAGAAGCTTAGTTCAAATTATACTTCATAATAATGAATGAGCAATGCATAGACAAAAATAATTTTTTATTAAATAGATGCAGAGCAACTTAAAATATTTAAATCTTGCAAAGAGAATTTCGTTGAATTTTAAAAGATGTTAGCGAAACTGGAAGTTCAAATTAAAGATTTTCCAAAAATAGCTGATAATTTATTTTAAGTTAATGTTTATTAAACTTGAATGAAGTAGCAAATATTTTCATATCAAGAGCCTCCCATTAAGTCCATAAAATTGTTGCCTTTGTATTAATTCATAAGTAAAGGAATAAAAGAAAAATATGCTCTAATGAATGACAACGTTTTGGTTTCACAAGAAAAGACGTCCTTGACCCCGAATCATCGTTCGAGCTGGTAAAACGTGCTGTAGGTTATTGTAATTCAAAAAGAGAACCAAGTGAAACGGCAAAGACCTGTTGTGAACCAATGAAAACAGAGATGGACTTCTTGCTTTCTCCTTTTTTCTCAGTCTTATGAAAACTAAAAGTGAAAGCCAATAAGACATTTTTAGTCATAAAATGGGTGGCAAATTAACTAACGTATTAAAAAAATTGAATGCGTATTTCAACATTGCTTACTTTTAATGTGTTGGTTTAAAGTCATGTAATTTAAATGCATTTATATATATGATTTGTACGAAATCTTCCTTTTATTTATTTATTATGTTTAGCATTTAAATTTCTATTTTTCTTTAAAACAATCTGTGTCATAAATTACTATTAATTAGATAATGGTTAATAAACAGAATTATTTAGATGTAATAGTTTAATGTTTTTGCAAACATAATGCGAATACATAATGCTTGAAGAATAAACATAATGCTTGAGGAAATAATTCATTAAAATATTAAATAATGTTCTTTTTAAAATTTATGTTTTTTTAACACATTTTAAGTACTACATATTTCAGTTTATTTCCCTAAGATTAGGGAAACATTATTAGGGAAGTACTTGTTATTAATTGTCTTTCTCAACTATTTCATGCATACATAATAACCACTCATTTAATAAAATATTTTTAATTGGTAAATGATTCCTTAGTTGAGGGATTAATATCTGTACAGGACTAATTAGTGCAAGTCAAATATTCAATACCTTATTTTGATATTTCGTTTTGCTTTATTTCTAATTATATAATATTCTTACAAAACAAATAGCATATTTTTGGCAAACAAACTTTTTAAATTAAAAGTTACATTGCTTTCCTGAACCACTTAAATATTTGAAAAAAAAAAGGATATTAATTTCATTATCTTTTTAAATGTGATATTAGTATGGGTTCTATTGCTTCTTTAAAGCAAATAATAACAGATGAAGTATTTAATTATGGTTTTGAAATAACAAGATACAATTTACATATTTACAAATGAATATCAAATAATACTCTAACATCATTGTAGTGAATAATTCAAAGTTGATTGTCTTATCCATATGAATGTCTTGGCTCTTTTCGTCGTTTTCTCTCTTCCTCTCTCTCTCTCTCTCTCTCTCTCTCTGTGTCCGGTGGCGAACTTGATGGCGCTTTCAATATCACATTAGTAATAGTTATTTAGTATAAATAAAATTTTTAATTTTAACAAGCTATTTCCCATATGCACATTTTTTTTAGTTTACAGCACACTTATCGGCACATTTTCTTCAGTTTTTTCAGTTTTCGCGTGTGTGTATTGCATCTGCATGTAGTATCTAAATCAAACGTTCTTGTAATTATGCTGGGAAAACATTTCCTATTAACTCTGATATCACTGGTGTTAATATTATTTAAAATGAGTGATACGTATGGTACACACCATATTGCATCAGAATTCAACCCATCCATTAACATTTATTTGGTTTTTATTCAGTTACTTTTTGTCAAGAAATGTTATTACAACTTAAAACTGTTTCAGGTATATGGGGAAGTAAATATATATTAGACTATGATACGATTTGTTTCCCTCAAAGCGGCACATGTCACCGCTAAATAACAATTGATGAAAAATTAGTCAGAATGTAGTTCTGGTAGGGAACGACATTTTATTTTTTATGAAAGTTTACTCTTAAATCAAAAGTTAAATAAGAAACAGTTAAATAAACGCTCCAACAAGCCAAAGCTATTTTGCTGTGAGTAGTTTACTTCTTATGTTATCTTGTAGCTATTTCCATAGTATTATCTTCATTATGCTTCAGTTCTTAAAACTAAAATTGTATTGTCATTGCAAACCACTCCAAATTATATTTATATATATTGCTTTTGGCATAAGGAAATGAGTGCTAAGTCATACATATCAATGAATCTTTTTAAATATTAAATATGTGAGTTTGAGCTTTTTAAGGTTTTCATAACAAAGAAAAAATTTACATATTTCATACAACATTTTTCCCGTTCTACCTCACCTTCTGTCTTTAATTTGAACTCCGAAAAAGCATTTCATATACTCAAATAAGGAATCATAATTTTCGTTTATTTAATTGTACTTATTTAACTCAAAACAATTATATTAACAAGGATAAGAACAGATAAAGTTCAGGATTTTGTCCCCGAGACTCTCCTTTTTTGCACGCAATATCTAATTACACAGGCACATACAGTTTAAAATGTATTCCAACCCACCAACCAAGCCTAAGTCCAAGGAGGGATTTACACCAGCGAACTGTTAAACCAAATGCCAGAGCAGTAACCTTTCTTCAGCTAATTCGGTAGAGTGATACAAATAAAGATATATGTATTATATGCGATATGTATTCTTTTTCAATAATTATTCATATTTTTTTAAATTTCCGTCTCAAATTTTATATTTTATTAACGATTTTCTAATCTTTTCACACAAATGTAAGCAGCCTAAATTTTATTTTGCCTACTACAATCAATCGAAGTTTTTAAATTTCAAAGATAGAAGATGATTAATTTGTTTTATGATTTCTTCTAATGGTAGAATCAAATAATTTCATTTCCATCAAATGTTTTCAGATAGAATATAAATTTATACAAATAAATCTCCTTAATTAATAATTTCACATTTATACAAAATGGATCTTGCTGTAAATACTTATAAATATTAATGTACACTGAATATAGTTGATTTTAAAGACGAGATATAAATTTATATACTTTTTAAGAATTTAATTCAGTGTTTTATAAGTTATTTTTACTAATGTTATTATAATAATTAATCGGCTAGTGAAAATACTTTTCTTAATGATAAGTATTCAGCATGACGTACCAATCTTCAATATTTTTGCCAAGAGCTAATTTTATAACTATTTTGACTATGAATCTGAAAAAAAATTCGTTGTGTGACGTTATTTAGCATTGTCAATGAAGTCACATTAATAAATGACTATAAACATCCATCTAT
This sequence comes from Latrodectus hesperus, assembly GCA_037975125.1. NCBI lineage: Eukaryota > Metazoa > Arthropoda > Arachnida > Araneae > Theridiidae > Latrodectus > Latrodectus hesperus. The sequence goes on from CM075856.1 coordinate 6,701,120, forward strand.
TAAACAGTTCAGTTCTATGATATTTTCGGTCGAAAATATCTCCGTTTTAAATCACTATTTTGAAAAATGAATCATTATATCTGCAAAATGTTAATTTACCGAAAGCCTAAAAAAATAATATTAATGGCAAAAAATCTCATTTTTCTCATAGTGTCCTCATTTATTTCTTTACTAAATGAGTAATATAGTAAATACTGTTGGGTTACTTCAATGAAGTGCTGATATTTCCTTTAAGTATTGTCTAAGAAATAGAATGCCTTTGAAATTAGATATTTGTAAATCCCTTCAGAAATTTTTTTAAAAATTTAAATGTTTATTTACTAATCAAATAAAATTAAAATACACTGCAGAAAAATAATAAATTAATTTGTGTGCAATTGTTTGTTTTGCAAAACCTAATCTGTCTCACAAAAAATTTATTCAAAAATTATTATTCATGTGTGTGTGTGATTATATAAAAACTTATTTTCATTTAATAAAAAAGCTCAAAGGAGTTTCACTTTTAATTTTATAATTTAACTCTCACTTTTATTAAAATAAAATAAATAACTCATTCCATGATATTTATTCTAAAAATGTGGTTACTTTTAGAACTTTAAAAGTAACTCCGTTTTTAGATTAATTGTTCATTTATATGCTTATTTAATACACAATAAATGTTGCAATCATTTAATCATGAATGAAATAAAGAATAATATACAAAGATAAAAATAATACTGAATTTCGAAGGTTATCAGTTTGTCTATTTTGGTACTTTATTGTCCTTTTATGTATGGGAGGACGTATTCTCTACGAGTACTTAAAATTTAAAGTGAATTTTGAACTATTGCAAACATTCCCATCCAAGAAAATCCGCAAAATCCAAATGGCTAAGCAATGACTTGCCATATTGCCTCTTAAACTACAAGACATTATATTAGAGAAATTTACAAAAATTTTTTTAATCAAACGAGTCCAATAACAGGGACTTATTGATATTGAAGCCCTTTCCATCTGAACGATGAGAGTTCTATCAATGAATTCACATGTCTAATCACAAATTGTTTGAGGTTATAAGCTGCATCAGAATCGTATTTGAAGATCGAAAGATATCCTAAAAATATCCATGTTCATATCATATTGCTTTTCATTTCGGAATTTTAGGTATATTGGGACTGACCACATACAGACTATACATAATTTATCTTCGAAACGTTTATATTGTTATTTTGGGGTTAATAATGCCTATATCTATTTTTTGTTTGAACATATTTTCAAAATTCTACATATATCTAAGAATTGTCAGACTTATTGCAATTAATGTGGGTCTTGATACGGTTCTTTCTCTCCCTGGGAATGAGGAAATTTGGATTTTGTCGGACAGCCGGAGCGCCATCCAGCATCTTACTAACTGGCACAGAGTCCGTGATAATACAGGAATAGCTATCTTGGACAAGCTTAGACGACTCTCCTTATCTCGTGAGATTCACTTACAGTGGATCCCTTCCCATGTAGACCTTGCGGGTAACGAATTGGCTGATGCCCTAGCAAAAAGAGGTACTGACGAGCCTTTGCTTACTCCGGCGTCACTTACCTATTCTGAACTATACTCTAGACAGAAAGGCCTTGTTCGGTCTGCATTTGCCATTCCCCCCGTGCACCATTGGTACCAGGGTAATCGTCCCGGCGGATCTCTATCCCTCCGGTGCAGCAGACTGGAACAAACTACAATAACTCGTTTTCGAAGTGGCCACCGAAGATCATTGGCATTTAACAACAAAGAAAAGGAATTTCCAATTTGCGCTAAGTGTTCCAAAAGCCAAGCCACTCCGGATCATATCCTTGAGTGCTTGGGACTCGATAAAGAAGATCTTCTGGGGCGACCATTATTGGTCATTGATTTCCTGAGAGTGTGCAATGTCATAGACTTGGTCTAGCGCTGCTAGACAACAGGGATCAGCAACAACAAAAACAACACAAGAATTGTCAGTATGCTTAAACTTTATGAACATGATAGCTTTAGCTGATTAATGGATCTAATAAATTCATTAGCTTATATGTATCAGAATGAATGACATCTTTATCAATTGAGACATCAAGGTCAAAATATTTTTGTCTAAAAATACTATTAGATTTCTTACATTTTATAATTATATACGACTTTTCTTATTTGAATTTGCATAAACGGGCGATAAACTTTGAATAATTCAAATGAAGCTTCGAAAACAACGTTGACATTGAATTAAGAAATGTGAAAAAAGCTTTATTTATTTTTAAAGATTTTTTCCGTGAATTATGTAGTAGACTTATTTAAAGTTAAACAAGTACAAATATTTAATAAGAGCAGTATCTTTACTTTAAATCGGATTTCTTTCGGTGGTTTTAAAAAACGATAAAATTTTTTAGAATAAGAGTCAGTATGCTTTACTCAAATGTGAGATTTATCTGTAAAAAAGTTAAACTGCCTTAATTTGTATATTATTTAGATACTAAAGTCTCAAAATTTGATATTATAATAAAATTGTATTCTTTTTTCAGCGCTGGTATGTGAAAAAATTTACAAATATATTATCGCTGTTTTTAATCATTTTAAAAGTATTTACTTTAAGTAAAATTATGTGCATGAAGCTATAAATTTTCCTACGGTTTCAATTTAGGATAATGCGCATCTTTGTGAAAATAACATCATAATTAATATTTCATAATTTCACTAAAATGTTTGTGTTATGCTATTTACTTTAAATGTGAACAAAAAATTCTAACACGATTAATTATACTCTACTAAAAACACCTCTTAAAAATAATTAAACCTGGTGAAACACGGAAAAATACAGATAAAACTTAACTTATAAGTAAATTAATGCTGGAAATAATGAACTCTTATTTATTAGTTTTTTAGGGTTTAAATAATTATTACTCTTGGTTGGTGTAAGGCAGAAATTTTTTTAAATTCTTTTCAGTTACATGGAATGGCAATTTTTTACATATTATATTCAGTTCTACCAATGTAATACCTTAGCTGAAAATTATTTTATAATAAGGTAATTTAATTTTACATATTTTTGAGGAATAAGTTTCCTCTGAAATCAATGTCTTCATTGACTCTGACATTTGAAAAACACTCTATTTCAAGAATGGAACCATTGAACTGGTACCCAATCGTATAACACTCTGGACTTCTGTTCAACGATTTGTGAGTTCAATTTCCCTCCAGATTTGCATATTTGTATTGGTTTGCAGTCCTCATTTAACTTTTTAACAGTTAACTTTTAACATTTAACTTTTTAACTCATTTAACAGTGCCGCACTAATTGGACCACGTGTGCAAAATATGACCGTTGAGCAACAAACCAATCTATCAAGAATGAAACCGAATTTCTAAAAGACTTATTGGTTATTCTTATGTAACAGATGTGAAGCACTATCAACAATTCAAGAAAAATCACGCTTGGTATTAAAATATTTCTTTATCTACAAATAACACGTATTTTGTTATTTAAAATTTTCCAAATCTTTATCTTAACTCGTTTTCGAATGCTTTTATCAAGCCTTCAGAAATCAAATTTTTATTTTGAAGTTTATTTTCTGAATAAACGTTTAACACATGTGTACAACAAATTTTATGCTAATTTTAAGTCATTTTCACAATTGATTAACCAAACATTATTTTTCTAACCTTAATTTTTTTAACAATACTATAAAAAATAACTGAAACCATTTCATATTTATTGCAGTAATTAATCCATCAAAAATGTTTATTATGTTTGATTTAAAATGTATGGAAAATTATTTTATTTCTAAGAGTAATTCAAGGGTTTTTATAAATTATGAAAGGAAAGATTTGCAAATGCTGCACACACACACACACACATATATATACTAATTTTCATTGTGCTTACATAATTTATAAACAAAACATAACTGTATTTTAATACACAGGAAATAGAGGTTGCATACAATAACAATGCTGAATACTCAGTTGTTCATGTGCGTCAGCAGATGAAGTTAATAACTATCTGAAAATTAGTACCATAAAATTATGAATACCAGTTAAATAAATAAAATTAAATTTGTAACAGTTTTACAGTAATTTTACAACTTAAATTTTTCTGAAATGTGAACGATAATTAGAATTGTCTAAAATACGAATAATAATTCAAAACGTAAATTTAGTGTTATTTCTGTTTTATGCTTTTTTTTTGCTATGCTTATTTTTCAGTATTTATAGTCGTTGTAATATATAGCTTCAGTAATCCAACCACAGATAATAATCGTCATATCGGTACGTTTTTTTTTCTTATTTTATAATATGTATCAGATTTGTTTCAAAGATATAAAATGCATTCGTTTTCCTTCCTTACATTTCTTCATATTTTATATTCAATTTTTCTATATAAATGGTACATTTAAAAACTATTTTATTCAATAATTATGAAATCGTAAAAAAAAAATGATAAAAGGCAAAAGAATAATTTTCTTTTCTCACGCGTGACCCCATTTTTACTTTTTGATGTCATCACAAGTCAACCGTTACTCCCCTGCCGTTTTACTCAGAACCAATGAAAACAAAGATATCGTGCGTTCTCCCGTCTTTCAGTTGACTCACTCATTTTGTGGCTGAAAAACAATCAAGTTTTGTCTCCTGCTGCAGTATATAAGATTTCAAAATGATTAGACATCTTCTTAAAGTGGCAAATCTTGGTAGTAAGTATTAAATTTATTTGATTGTTTATTACTCAAAATGACCTAAGAAATTATAAGTTAATTATGATTAAATTGTGTATCTCCATGAGTGAATAAATTGAAAATAATCAATAACTCAATATAAAAAAGTGCATTTTATACTACCTTAAATTAGTTAATATTTTCCGTTCTTATGTCTATTTTTGTATAGATAAAATTTTAATTATTATTTTATTCAAATTCTATAAAATCGTAGATAAACAGGATTTAAAAAAATAATAAATCAACCGGTAATAGTCCGAGTATAAGAAAATATAAACAAATACTCGTTCTTTCACCAACATATTTGGTATATATTCCCCTGTGAATGTTAACGTTGTTCAATTCTGGTCTTTTACATGTCGGCGCGAAAGAAATTTAAATTAACCATTTACTTTGCTTAAATGATCTATCAAATACCGGTGGATCTCCTTTCAATCACTTATTGAAGAGCATTGAAATTTAATTTTCATCTTAGCCTAAGATATTTTATTACATTTTTGGAGACTTAAGTTATGGATAGCTTATAGTTTTCATTTGAAACATTTTAAGTTTTAAAAACGACGACAAAATGTTGAGTTTTATTTCTAAGTAGAAGAAAATATATTTCCTACATTTAATCTAAGGTTTGGTTTGTCCTTATTGGCCATTTTTTGCACACAAGAGCTAATTAGACTGGAACCTACAGTATAAACTAAATTCTGAACCATTTTAAATATTCACACTTAAAATGAGAATCGAACCCATTAACCATTGAATCGAAGACTTGGCCATTAACCATTTAGTTTCCAGCTCAGTGTTCTTATCCTAAACGACACAGAATAGAAATATATGAATTACTACCAATATAAAAATATACTCAATTATCAAATAATCGGATTAAGAATATATATTTAATAAGATTAATTAAATATATACTTTTAAACAGACGTCAAAAAATATAAAAGAGCATTTCTAAAAAAGTATTTTGCAGAAAAATCAATATACTTTCATAATATATTCACAATTTAGCATAATTTATTGCTATAAATATAAAAATTCATTGCTTATTAATTTACTTTTCAGTAATCTTATAATTTTTAATGCATTACAAAACATCTTGTTTTAAAACATTTTAAAATTTTTATTTGTTTTAATTGAATTTTTATTGGTAGAGCAGTTAATTTTTCATACATTTTTATCAGAAATGATTTAGTCTACTCAAGTTTTGCATATTTTTAAACGCATATGAGGAACCACTTCAATGAATTTTAAAAATTTTATTTTGAAATTCAAATGACAGTACAAGTTTTGTTAAAATCATTCAGAAAGGATTTTCCTAAAGATTTTCATTAAGCTAAAAATGTTTATTACTTATTATGATAAACAAATTATTATTTCTAATTGTTAAAAATTAATTTTTGAAGTATTGTACAATACACACAGAACCAGTAAATGCAATTTTAAATGAAGTCTTTGATCCCCTTTGACCTTTAAGATTTAAGTTAACAAAGTATAAATCTTTAAGAGAAGAAACAAAAATTTCTACATCAACATCTGTATGAATGTCAAGAGGTCCATAAGGAAACGTAAAAATGTCATACAAATTTTAATTTCAAAACACCTTCAATGTATGCAAGAAGTTTTATTGTCAAAGAGAAAATATCAATCTAATATCTACAATAATAGTTGTAAATTGACCAATGGGGATATCATCTCTGTTAGAATGGAAGATGTTATTGATAAATAGTTAATCAAGATTGTCTCCATATTTCTCAGAAGCCAAAGCTAATGTTGAATTTTGGGGATTTCTGGGATTTTTTCCCGAGTTGTTGCAATGATACGTGATAGTTGCAGACAGGCATTTCTGTGAAAATAAATCTATATTCCTGAATACTTGCTTTGAGCTTTGAAGTCAAGTCATATTTCATCCTATCAGTAAGCACAAAGCTGTTGGATTCTTATTGTAATTCAGTCGCAAGTACTAGAAAAGAAAAAAGCTCCCAACTAAGGCATCCATCTCAAGATAGCGTGGTAAAATATATTTTAACAGTCCAAAAGAAAGATGAATTGTATTATTTGTTCCATCAACATAAGGTTAGGTGCAAATCGTTTTTAAATCTTGTTGAGAAATCTGATTCAGTTAGCTAAAATGTGTCTATTAACAGAGACATTATGTAAAATAATAGATAAAACTTCAAATACACAGATGTCCTTTGCATTAAATTTAGATTTTTCGCTTTTATAATACAGGCAGAAACGAAACAACTTCCATAAATAGAGAAAAGTAGAATCCGATCATTAATGCATGTATGAAGTTTGTTCAGTTTCAAAATTTTCTGTAAAATTTGCTACGTACAATCTTCTTTTGGTTACTTTTTGGTGGTTATGAAACTCATTAATTAGTATAAATATGGATAAATTCACCAATTTTTCTTCTATAGTTTCTTACCTTTTGTTTCTCTCTCATAAAGTTAAAATTTCTATATTTTAAAAGAGATTAAATTGCTTCTAATAATATAAGAACTTTCTTTCATCCATCAATTCTAAGCGAACCTAAAATACCTTGAAAATAACTCAAAAATAAAAAAATCTGGTATAACATAAATAAGTTATTAACTAATTTATACTGGAGTCATACCTTCTCATAAATTTGTCTTTTGACAAAGCGTAAAATATGAAATTTTTTGTGTTGTAATCTTCAAAAGTAATATGTAACTTATTCATGTAATTTTTTATATTCTTTATCAAGAGAAAGTGAATTAGTAATTAAGCTCATTTTCTAACTAGCTTCATAACATTAATTTGCCAACACTTTTTAGAATTTCAAATATTGTAGATTTTCGAAGGTGTTTCTAGCAAACTATTTTTCTTGGTAGGGAAAAATCTTCCGTGTGTAATTTTTACACAATATTTTTTTTGGAAATCTATGAAGCAGGGCATTATGTGGTCTACTCCCATTATAAATCGACTTACAGCTTGAACACAGTAAGGGTCGGATTCTGTAAAACAATTTGATCATTAAAAACATATGAAAATTGACAATATTTTCGAACCTGCAGCTTCGCTTACCTTTCCCAATGACAAAATCCGAATGTCAATTCACAAGACTTTGTATCGTATACAGCACTAAGTGCTTAGATAAATATACCCCTATGCATCTATTCTGACCCTTGTGGCTTTGAAAACTTTAAATATACCACAAATGGTCGAGCATTTGCTAATAACTTAACACATGCACAAAGAGTTTATATATTTACCTAGAAAAAAGAAAATATTTTTATTTAAATGACTGCAATAGTAAAATTTAAGGAACATCCATGAAAAGCATTACGATAAATATTTTTCGTCTTTTTTCTATTAATTTTGTTTTTACGAAACAAAATTATTAAAATTCTAGCATAGAGTTAATAGGTTGGTTGGTTTCGTTGTCGCTCAACGGTCATTTTTTGCACACGAAGGCTAATTAGACCGGGACCTACGGTTTAAAGTGGATTCCGAACCGCTACAAACATCCATGCCCAAGGTGGGATTCGAACCCACGACCTGTTGAACCGAAGGCAAAAGCGCTAACCATTCGGCTGCCAGCTCGGCCATAGAGTTAATAGAATGACTCTATCAGAACATTAATGTAATTATATGACATTTTTAGAATTAAATAAGTTTAAGAGATTATCATAAATTATTCCCCCTAATAGAAAATAGATTTAATTAATTTCCTTTTTAAATATTCGCTGAAAATATCCTTTTCTGAATGACAAAGGGTAACAGTGTAAATTTAATCTTAAGAAAAGAAACTACACAAATACATATACGTACACACATACATGTATGTATGCGTATATATGTGTATGTATATATAAATTTTAAAAAAATTCAAGACTTCAAAAAATTAAACTATACAAACAGAAACCAATAAGATGTATACAAATGGAAGTAAGAACTAACGCTATACTAGTTAGCTTCATCTAGAATTTTGACCATATTGGAATAAATGTAGTGTTTTTCAGCAAATGACACAAGACTAGTTTAAAAATATTATGCCAAAATATACTCCAAAACAATACAAGAACCACAGAAATAAAATTTAAAATATAAGAATTGCAAATAGGAAGTTTAGAGCTAAGCTGGTCTTGATGATAAAGAAAAGATTCCAGATTTGATCCCAGATATTGTTGAACAACGGAAAATGGATGTATCTATGAAAGGTCTTCCCGGAACGCAATTTATTTCGTGGGTATTAAAATGCAATGCAACTGTGATCTCGGCCGTTAAACTTTCCTCTACACGGCTTCAAAAAATATAAAAGTTGAAGATTGTAAGCAAAATAAGAGAGTAAACATATAAATGTATCCATCAAAGGTGAGTTATATAATTATTGCCATACAAGTTATCTGAATTTCATGCCAAATAAATTAGCAATCGATTGGTTGGAAACTGTTCTGAGACATTTTCCAGCTCTGGCTTTTATCTCTATTAATCTAGAAAAAGATATACAGTGAGCGTAAAAAGTATTCGTAAATCAATAGTCGTAATGACTATTGATTTAAAAGAGATCCGTTCATAAAAATTATAAACATAAATTCCATTTTAATTATTAATAAATACATAATAGAACACATTTTCACTAGTTTCAAGTGAAATTTACACAAAAATAATTTTATACATGAATAAATATTTACAAAACTGTAACAATCCAATATCTTGTGGTGTAAAAAGTATTCGTACACTAAAAGAAATGCAAATTTTTTTAGTTATATTTTGTGATTGGTTTAGCCATTAAGATGTAGTCAATTGCCGTCATCTTGTAAGTTACTTAAAAGGTTCTTCAGTGGAAATTTTAATGTAATGAGAAACTATAGAAATTCTGTAATGGGTCGTAAAAGTAAAGAGACAAGTGTTTCCGAAAGAGAACTGTGATTTTTAAGATCGGTAAAAATGGTAAATCGTACAACAAAATTTCTGATCTGGTTGGTAGACCCCGTTCAACTGTGCTGTCAATCATAAAAAAGTTTGCTGCCACTCTAACAGCTCAAAACAGTTCTCGTACTGGGCGACCATGTCTATTGACATCATCTGACAGACGGTTTCTGATACATTCATTAAAGAAGCATCCCAAAAAATAAGTGCTCCTACATTAACATCAGAACTAAAGAACATGGGAACAGCAGTCTCTGTAAGTACTGTTCAAAATGCATGCAGAAATGAAGGTTTCCATGGCCGTGTTGCGAGATGAAACTTCTTTGTCTGGGAGAAGAATCGGAAGCTGCGATTGTCTTTCACCAAGCAATACGTTATGAAAGTCCAGATTTCAGGAAAAAGATTTTCTTGTCTGACGAAAGTAAATACAACATATTTGGATCGGACGGGAGACGAATGGTATGGAGAAAGCGCAATACAGAAATGCATCCTAAGAATTAAGTGCCAGCAGTGAAACATGGGAGTGGAAGTCTACTAGTTTGGGGGTGTATGAGTGCTTCTGTGGTGGGCAAATTAGTCTTTATTAAAGGCATTATGAATCATCAACTTTATATTTAGATTTTTAAAAAATAATTTAGAACCTAGTGCAACAAAAATGAGCTTGAATGGTTATTACGTTTTCATGCATGATAACGACCCCAAGCACACAGCCCTAAACACAAGGCTCTGGATACTATATAATACCCCTAAGTTCATAAAACTTCCTCCTCAATCGCCGGACCTTAACCCCATTGAGAATTCATGGGACGTTCTTGATAAAAATATTAGATCCACACATATTTCTAATAAAAATGATTTGGAATCAGCTCTTAATCAAAAATGGTACACCATATCTATCTCAATAACAGCAAAATTGGTGGAATCAATGCTAAAAAGACTTAAGGCAGTTATTCGAACCAAAGGATATCCTACAAGGTATTAGCTGTAATATTATGATTGTGTTGGCCAATATATGCCTGATGTACGAATACTTTTTACACCACAAGATGTTGGATTGTTTCAGTTTTGTAAATATTTATTCATGTATAAAATTATTTTTGCGTAAATTTCACATGAAACTAGTGAATTTATGTTCTATTATATATTTCTAATTATAATTGGTTATTTGACCAAGTATTTTCCAATTATGCAAAAATTGTTTCCTTTACTTCGCATATCTGGGGCAATACAAAATTATATGTTCAGCAGTATCAACTGCATAGCATAAGTTGCATCAATCTGAATCAGCAAGATTGGGCCGATAAAGAAAGTAACATTTTAGTTAGGAATCTAGACAACAATACGTCTTCTTTACGTGAATTGAAAAATTTATTCACTGAATTTCACTCAGGGAAGTCTGTAACCCTCTAGTTATATTTACTATTTTTGAATATTTTATTTTGAGATTTTTCAATATCACTTTTAGTGAATGAGTAGAAATCTTCTGTGGTAATTCACTCTATATTTACTTAAAATTTTTTGTGACCATTTCCCTAGTTTACTTTTTTCATTTATTATAAAGTCTTTATTAGCCGGAACCCAAATAATCTGAAGTTCTATAAAGAATTTTGAGAATTGCCATATTTTATGTTTTAATTGTATTATAATACTTACTGATTTTTGGTTACATTCCATAAGGGAGATAGGACAGATTCACTATCTGCATATATTATGTTTCTTTTCTCGTAGTTGAGGAATTCATCTTTTGCTTGACAGATCAACATTGTTTCGGCAACATCAACATTGTTTCCTTAAGACCAAATTTATGTCATTTACTTTATCTACAAATGATTCTTTCGCCGACCATCCAGCAGTGGATGTGATGTCTTCTTTTTAGGATGCATCTGTGGCGATTCTGTAAGGTTGATCTAGTAGATTTTTGTCAAAATCATTAAAATATTTTTATAAATCTTTTATTGGTAAGAGGAAAGTCATATTGGAAGAATAAGGATAATAGTCATAAGGAAAGAATAAGTCATATTGATCCACGTGGATGGAACAGTTGGTTGGATTGTGAATTTGTGGATACACATAAAAGGAATTAAATATGAAATTTTAATTTTTCCTTCTCTATTGTATTCAACAGAGGTATGTGACAACCCTTTTCAGAAATATTACTGATATTTTGAATATTATTTTTAAGAGGGGAATGTTGTTCTAAAGAGATATTTTTTAACTATAATCTGTTCGGCATTTTCCAAAATTTGGATTCTATTATGCCGATATTTGCAATCTTGCGAATGAGAATATTGGAGTTCATCTGGGTAACCCTAAATCGATTCTTAATGCAGATGTTTGTATTGTTTCCTAATGTTTTATGACTGAAGGATTTGTTAGGCAGAAACTATTGCTGGAGCAATGTAGAATACTGAAGACGATGATTTTACTAGTTGAATTAGATTATGTGATCTGGCCCTATAATTTTTGTTAGAAAGTATTTTTAAAATATTTATTCTTTTATATGCTTTAATTTTTAGGTATGTTACGAAAGGATAGAAATTTCCATTTTTTGTAATTATTACTCCTAGGAAGTTTAGGTTATCTTTCAATTTAATTGTTTCCTTATTACTATGTATTGATCAATAAGGATTGCCTTTGTACCCGGACAAGTTGACTGCTAAACACATCTGATAGGATATTTGTAATTTCCAATATTTACACTATTTTTCTATATTATACAGAGTTCCTTCTAATTTTTTCTTGACTATTTCTATTTTTTGTTTATACAATAAATGAGTATGTCATCTGCATATAATATATGTTTAACTCTTTGAGGGATGATTTCATGAAAATCAGACATAAGAATAGTAAATAAAATGGAGGACTTTATACTACCCTGTGGAATTTCTCTTGTTGATTGCATTGTTCTTGAATATGTATTTCTCCATCTTATTTTTAATCATCTGTCTTGTTAGAAATTATGGATCCATTTAGGAATTTTATCTGTTATCTCCAGCTATAGGCATTTGTAGATCAATCCGTCAATGTAACAGAGTCATAAGCAGATTGTATATCCCGCGATATTGAAATAGTAAATTTCTTTAGGGTTTCTGCGAGATGCAGATCATAATGAAGAAGTTGTATTGCGGTTTGACTGTCTCTGAAAGGTATGGAACAAAGGTAGCGTTCTTCTATATTTTAATTATAAGTTACTAAATTTGTAATTCTATACGATAGGATTCTTTCAATTTTTTTTTCAGGAACAGAGGTTAGTGATATAGATCTGAATGAATTTATTATGGACTGGGGTTTGTTTGGTTTTAGAATTAGTATGATGTTAAATGATTTCCAATTGTCAAGAATAGAACAGCAATCGAAAATATCATTGAAAATTTCAAGTACCTGGTGTGTGTTTTCTTCATTTAGTGATTTGAATACTTTTGTGGAAATATTATCTTCTGGTGTAAATATTCTAGTTTTCTTTATGGCTAATTTAAACTCGTTGATGGTATTTTTTAAAATTAAAACTCATATTCTGGAATCTTGAGCAATCAGTTGGGATTGGATTAAGGTATATTTTGTTATTGAAATGTATTGCGAAATATTCACTTTGGGAATTTGATGAGTTTAGTACTTGGTTATTAAAATTTATTTCGAGGTTAGAATTTTGGATATCTCTGTATCAACGATTCATAAAATTGAATAAACGGAATAATACATACGAATGTTTCTGCTTCTTGCAGACATCAACCCAGTATTTGGTTTTAGAAAATTTTATGGTATATCTTAATTTTGTAGAACATTTTTTGTACATAGTAAAGTCCCTGGTTTTTAAGATATTTCTAGCTTTCTTTAAGCTTTTTTAGAAATGAAAATTTACAACGTAGGTTATTCCGCCACGATGAGTACTGCTTTTCAGGTATTTTTCCTAATAACTATTGTCTTCTATGGCTTGAACTATAATATTATGGAAACAGTCATACGTACTATTAGTTTCAGTAATCAACCTTTATTTATTTGATCAGTAATTTCCTTCCATCTGCGTACCCTATATACTTTTGGATTTGATCTGAAAGATTAACCCTAATAATGATAGGGAGAGGATTACTGAAAAATGAATCTTCAACTGTGATGTAACAGTGAGAAAATAAATTAGGTGTACAAAATGATAGGTCTATAATTGAAAATTTTTCCTGCAGGAGAAATGTGTCGGAGTAGATGAATTTAGGATGCAGATATTGTCCTCGTTATCCATTCAGTCAATTTTTGTCCCTGGGAGTGCTTGTTTCACCGCCCCATAAATCATGCTTGGGCATTTTAAGTTTATATATTTTTGTACATCCTTATATTTATTATATTCAATTCTCTCTCTCTCTCTCTCTCGTTGTGGCTTACCTCTCCTAGAATTAAATCTTTTTAAAGTAGCAATAAATGATTCAGTAACTACATCTAAATGTATAGCCTTTGTAACCATACAAATAAAAATACAAACATGTATCTTTTGAAATATACCTTTACGTTGGCCTCTGTATTTAATGAAAAAAGTTTCACAAAAGCCAACACCTCTGTAACTGAATACTAAATTTACATTTACTCGTTTTTTAGGCAATTCACCCATAATTTGGTATTTTAAAACTGGTTTTATCTTAAAACAGATAATAAAGTTGTGGACAATTTTTCTACAAATTGATCGATCATTAATTGGCCAAAATTTTCTGCGCACAAGATATAACATTTCTTGAGGACCAACATGTAACTAACTACTTCTTATGAATATTTTCTGCAATCATGTTTGTCAAATTATGACCTTTTGGTAAAATGAGTGGGTGCTTTTGAGTGTCAGTAATATCACAGTTTTGGAGCCAACCACTCAATCTTAATAACTTTGTTCTATCTAGGAAAGGATACAAATTTCTAACCTTATTGGTTACAACCTTACCCTTACTTAAATTTTTAATGTACTCTTTAAAAGAAGTGGTTTGAACTTGCCTTACCAATACAAACAAGGCGTTTTCCAATTCAGGTATTTGCAGTAGCCCTTTCTTTCTATTGGTAGAGTCCCTGCAGCTATCAATGAACCTGAAAATAAAATTCACAATACGAAGTAGTTTATTATAACCATTTGTGATTTTATAGAGTCCATAGAAGAAGTTATTATCTTCCATCTATATGCAAGCTCACATTTGTAATTTTCTTGAACTTATCCATGTATAGTCTGTCTGAAGCTGAAAAATGTTCAGTATTGATCACAAGTGTCTCTTCATGTAGAAATTCTGGTCCATACCATCAAAGAGTCTGGAATTGGATCTGTACTCACACCCAGGGACATGAGATCAGCAGGATTACTCTCTGTCTTCACTGTTGCCACAAATAGTCTTTAGTCAGGTTTTAAATTCGTTCAACTCTATTATCAACAAATACTATTAATAAATTTGATGATGTTTTCAGCCATGCAAATACAATTATTGAATCTGTGTTTAAGGACACACCTGAAAAGTGAATATTCAAAGAATTTATCGCTTTTTCAACATGTTTAGAGAGCAGCTCCCCCCCGCACAACTCTAATCGAGGAATTGTCATTGTTTTCAATGGAGCAACTTTGGACTTACTACACATACATACATACATACATAACTGTGTGGGGAGACCCCGGACTGTACCTTAAGGTTAACGGGTGCCGGCTCTCCAACACCTAGTATGCTTCACACCTCTACGAAGTCCGTGAGGGCGCCACCATCGTGGATTTTAACAAGGCAAAGAAATTGTGCTTACAAATTGGTAGCAAGAAGTTACAAAACATTTTAAGGGGCTTTAAGCCCTGTTGAACATCAGGCAATATCATTAAATATTTTTTCTGAGTTAAAAATAAAATATAACATGATAACACATACAGCAAACAATGGAGAAACAATTTACAATCAATGCAAAGACAGTTAACAACTTCTAGGGTAATTATGGCAAAACATTATATAAATTGAAAGCAATATTATAAATAGTATGAACACCTAATTATGAAAAGAAAAAAATGGCATGATACGAAAGTTGATAACTATATACAGGCAGGCAGCTTATACAAGTTTAATAAGCACCTTAGCTTTTAAAAGCATTTTAGGTTCGAAAAAATTATTTAAAATGTTTCTAAGGTATTAAAAGGGAAAAGGATTCAAAAAGTTTTTGAAGTTCTAAAGCGGCCTCATAATGTTTGAAAAGTCCAAACAATCGGAACATATAGTTCATAAATTTCATTAAGTTCATTATAAAATTTTAAACACCATAATTAATTGTGGAAGAAAGTTAACTTTAAGAATAGTTTTCTGATTCGTCAGTGAAATCTTCTATATCGTCTGTGGAGACGTGGCCTAAATCCTGACAAAGTTCTAATCCTCGTTTGTTGAGATGAATCATCAGCTTTGTGAGGAGTAATCAGCGGTGACGATCTTTCAAGCATAATCTCAGGAACTCCATGTTGGTCTGTTGGGAGTTCTTCTTTAGGTGGTATTTCTCAGTCTCTGGGCACTCTAGGACATAGTGGAAAGGATCTCCTTGGGCTCCACAGATACAGATGGATGAAACTGCCTTTCAGAGTCTTTGGAAGTACTGTGGAAATGGGCCATGAAATGTTGGCAGCTGGTTGAGGTATGGATTATCAAACGCTAGCTTGCTAGAGACTTCTGAGAGTAGATGTTTGGTTATTCGACCTGTTGTTGCATTGTCCCACAGAGACTGCCATTTTTGAAGTGTGAAGTGCTTCAGCTGTTTGATAAGTGAAGATCTTGGATATGGAATCACTAATGCTTCGGATTCATCAATTTTTGTGGCTTCCTTTGCAGCGATATCTGCGAACTCATTTCCAACATCACCTTGATGCGCTTTAATCCAACTGAGATTGATGTGCGAAGTTGCAGCTGCTAGTTTTTTCTGTATGGTATGTATTATTGGTGATGTGTGAAGTGGGTTAAGTAACGCATGCAAAGTTGATGAGCTATCAGACCAAATGGTTACAGATCTGAGACCTTGTGCATCAATGATGTTGATAGCTTCAAAAATGGCTGCCTGAAAGACTGAGTTCTTATTCCTCAGCTTAATTTTGTATTCTTGAAGTTGTTTGTCTTCATGGAAAGTAATTAGGGCTGCACCTGTTTTACCGTCAATATGTCATCCATCCGTATAGATACTATAAGCTGTGATTAATTTGATTTGACCTTGTGCTTGCGAGGATGGTTTGGAGGGCAGATTGTGTATGTTTATCCCCTTAAGTCTTAACGATGGATGGACACACTCCTTATGCACAGGATATTCATAGTCAAACGCACTGAGGGTTTGGTCTTCCAGCACAGTAGTTTCCTGCATTTGCAGTACCCTAGTTTTGTGTGCTAGCTTGATGCAAGTAAGATGAAGTGGTGGCAGGCCTGCCAGTGTGTTGAGGGCAATTGTGGACATGGTCCTGAAACTTCTCGTGATTAATAATGTAAAGTAGCGCTGTAGGCTGTCTAATTGCTGCTGCTTCCTAACAGTCATGGGTAGAATCCACAAGGATGAGCCAAAAGTAACCATTTTCTCCATGACAGAAAGGTAAATTGCTTTAGTAATTTTACTTTTATTGCCCCAATGTCTAGCGATCATGGAACGGAAACGCTGAACTATTGGTATCGTCTTTGTCTTTAACTGCCTGATATGTTGTAGGAAGGACATTTTGCTATCTATTGTTACTCCAAGATATTTTAGTGTTTTAGTATGCTTTTGGCTATTATTTTCTAAGGTCATTCTAGGATTTGATTTTAAGTGTTTTTTTTTCTGGTGCAGGATAAGAGAGTATTTGCGATTTAGGATGAGAAATTATGAGCTTCAAGTTGCTACAGTATTTTGAAAAATGTTGCAAAGATTCATTACAATGTGGTTGCAGAGATGCTTTTGTATTGCCTTCAACTACTAATAATTTGTCGTCGGCAAAGGCAATTACTTTGGTATGTTCTGGCCAAAATGATGTTAATAATTCATTAAAGAAGATGTTCCACAGGATGGGGCCGCCAACAGATCCCTGTGGGCATCCCCTGGTGTAAGGAATTGTGACGCACCCTCCATCATGAACCGTGGTGAGCGATCTGTCTTCCAAAAAGCTGAGGATCAAGGATGTTATATTACTTGGACATCTAGTTTGTAGCAGTGCTTGACGCAGCCATGGCCACAAAAGTGAGTCAAGGCCTGCTGGATATCCTGCGCAATCAGTGCTACGTAGTTCTACTTATGGTGTGATTCGTCAATTAGGTTTCTAAGTTTTTGGAAGGTGTGTTCTGTCGAGCTATTGCTTCGAAATCTGTATTGGTGATTACTAAGGAAATTTGTTTTATGCAAGTGATGTTTGAACCTTCCTATGGTCAATCTCTCCAAAACCTTCCCTAGGGTTGATAATAAGCAGATTGGCCGATAGGAGGTCGGAAGACTAGAGTTTTTATTCTTCTTTAGAAAGTAAATAACCTGGCCCTGTTTGAAGGGTTTGGGGAAAGTTTTAAGCGTAAGGCAAAGATTAAAATATTGCAGGAGGAAAGTTGCATTTGCTTGAAAGAGAAGCTTGACAATCACATTGTCTATCCCATCTAGCCCTGGAGCCTTTGAATTGACAAGATTCTTGATAATATACTTTAGTTCACTGAATGCAAAGGGTGGGTCCATTATGGTTGTGGGATTTAGGGATAGACTTCTGATTCTGTGGTGGTGTTGATTGTCAGTTGCAATGTCATCTGCTGGAAAAGTAGCTTTCAAAAGGTCCTGAAGTATGGTGGTGGTAGTCTGACTAGTATTGGTTGTAGTCGTGAGAGTCTGAAACTGTGTGGGCTTGAAAGTTTTGTCGGTAACAATTCGTTGAATAATGCCATGTTCTTTATTGTTCGTTGTGCAGAACCGTGACCAGCTCTGCAATTTTGCTTCTAAAATTGATCTTTTATAGATGGCCAGGTATTGCTTATACTTAAGATGTAACTGATCTCTAATGGCTGGTGTAAGTGCGTTTTTCATTAATCTTCGTATGGCCCGTGTTTTTTGCTTTTGACTCCTCAGGCTAGTTGTCCACCAAGACAGGTTCGTTTTCTTAACTGGATTTCAGATACTGAAGACCTCTTCTGACATTGATTTTATAACATTCATGAGTTGGATGGTTATTTGTTCTAGTTCGTTATATATACTGACACGTTGAAGTTCTATTTTAAGTTGATTCAGTTTGGGTTTGATTTTTTGAATAAACTTGTGTTGGCCTTTGTAGGTATTGTAACGTCTATCAAAAGTGATGATGGATTTCGAAGAGATGCGAAAAGTTATGTATTTATGGTCAGAGCATGTAACATCGTCAGTCACTGCCCACTGATCTATTAGGCTGGAGGCAAAATCTTTTACTGTGGTCAAGTCTGGCCATCCGATTCCAACAGCGCCTTCGAATGTTGGTGGGCAGCCCTGGTCGTTAGCGATAGTGAGATGGTGCTGTGGAATGAAGTCTTCCAAGAGGAGTCCTCTATGGTCATTAGAAGTGTAGCCCCACAGTATGTTATGCGCATTAAAGTCTCCTCCAATAATTATTGGCATTCCCGGATAGCTTTCTAAGATGTTATGTAACTGCTGAAGAGCAGTTTCAATTCTTTCATAGGGTGAGGCATACAGGCTGGCAAGAAGTAAAGGACGTGATTGCAGATCCAGCTGAATCACAACAAGATCTCTTGTTGATTGTATTATTGATGGATTAAAGGGTGTATTGACAATGATAGCTGCTCGTGGGTTGTCCGGCCCCATTGCATAAAAACTTTCCATCTAAGAGGAATTCCCCTGATGCTTCCTTTCAATACATACGGTTCTTGTATTAAACTAATATCAATGTTGTTGGTGGCTATATATTGTAAAAATTGGGCAATTGCCGATCTGCTGCGTTGTAAGTTATCTTGGAGACAAGTTATATTGTTGCAGGTTAGATTAGTTAAATTTTTATCAGTTGGGTGCTGTACAACTGGTATTGATGGCGCACTGTTAAGTTGTGATTACTAGTAATTGAAGTATCGTTGCTGTTATGAGTGGGCATTTTAGTTAAAGTAATTGACTGATCAGTTATTTATCGATTAGTGGAGCTACGGTAAGTGGTTTGCTTGTAGTTTGTTCTTTTTGGTTTTTCTAGCTCTTCGTTGGTAAAGTTGTTTTATAATGGGCAGTTGAAAACATATGCCGGGTGATTAGTTGTGTACTGACATCCTTTTTTATTATTCTCAAAACAGTTGATGCAAAAAGATTTTTTTTTCGGTGCATTCATCTGTCATGTGCTCACCTCCGCATTTTCCACAATACTTGGCACTCCTGCAGTTGGTAGTTGTGTGGTGGAGAGACTGGCAGTTTTGGCATCTACGTACTGTCAAAAAGCGGTCGATTCTGAATCTTCCTAAACCTAAGAAAATGAAGTGATTTTTGAGGAGCTTCAGCCCCAATGGTCTTGGTAGTTCAAAAATCCAGTTCCACAAGCTGAATTTACTTACAGTTTTCCTTGTTTGGTGAATCCTAATATCCTGTGTATTTTTTAGACATAAGTCCTCCTGAATCGCGTTGAGGATTGATTCTTCAATGGTGGTTTCTGGAGTGTTAAGAAGAATTAGCCGTATTTTCGATATTTCCTTTGGGACCGCCGTAATTTTTTTATTGTTAAGAATTGTTGATAGCTGTGTTATGTCCTTATGGTCCCTGCATTGGATTTCGACATGGGTTTTTCTCATGCAAATACCTTTGGGTCGGACATCACTTTCAATTTGTCGCAGTGTTTGTCCGATATTGTCTGCTAGAGTTCTTTTTATTATTAGGCATGGCTGAGATTTTACCGCTTGACTATAAGTTTTTGGATTCTGCTGGTTTGGTTCTAGGTTCTTCCTTATAGGTTGTAGAGTGGACTTTTTAAGTTTGTTGTTTAAGGATTTGATAGCATTTGCTAATTCAGGTATGTTCTGTTCCTTTAGGTCCTTTAAATTCTGCAAGAGCTCTTTTGATGTTGGGTCAATGTTTTAAACGGGGGGTGTTGGTTGAGAAGTTGCAAATTTAAATTCCTATTGTAAGTTTTTAATGAGAGTGAGGGCTTTATCACGATTCTTAGTCGGGAAAATGAATCTGCCCTTATTTTTTGATTCGATGATTTTCTTTAGGGATTGCAACATTGCAAGTGGTGTTGCATCCATAACTTTTTGCTTTTTTCTTCCTTTTTCAATTTGTGATGGTGACTTTACTACCGCTGAGTGCAAAATAATCTCTTCACTATGAATGTTAAGATTATCAATAGTGCCAAGGTCTGAATCTAAACTATTTAAGTCCAGGTTTTCTTGATCATTTGTGTAGGTATGTTTCATGGGTGAATTCAATTCAGACATTAAAATTTGCGTGTTCAGTTCGGAAAATGTTGAAAGCTGATTAAACCAATAGGTTTATTGTTAAGAAAAATAATAATAAGTAATGATGAGAATATACTATTGATGAAAAAAAATCACTATAAATGTGTAAAGGCTGACAATAGATGCAGCGGAAGTGACCCAGATGCCATGATCACCGCGTCCCGTGCATCAACCCGCACATCCGATGTACAGACTAAATGAGACAAATTCCTGTGAATTAATGTAATAAAAATATATAAGTAAAATAATAATGTAAAAAAAAGAATATAAAAACTGACAGCGGCGTCATGAAGGAAACCCCGTGGGACGATTTCAGTAGAAAGTTCCATCAGTGTAACCCTACTGATGGTGTTGTGCTACAATTTTTAATAGGCATTGATTATTAATCAAGGTAAAAAAATTATAAAGTTTAAACCTGAATCGATAGGAGGGAGTCCATCAGATAAGCTGAAAATCGTATGTCTGTATCTTAATTTGGGCTAATCTATTTGTTGATTAATTGATTATCTTTCTTTTTTTAAAATGGTAAGAAATAATAACATAAACAACCAACTGAATGAGTCCAATTTGAATTGCTCTACAATTTGGGTATAATTTCACACTTGCAATCCCGTAATCTTCTCCTCGCTGCTATGTACTGCAATTCCACTACATTTAATTCCCAATTCCATTAAAATAAACTACTTATAACTATTATTTGGAAAATAAAAATAAATAAATAAAAATTAAAAAATATTATGGTATTTAACTACCAGAAAATTCAATTTAAGTGAATTAAATATTTTCTTTAGGTTAAATTAATATTGACATTATTTGAATTATATTAAAGTAATTTAAGATTATTATATTTATAAGAAATGAAAAGTTCAGCAAAACAAATAGCAGACCTAGCTTAATAGAAAAAAATGTCAGGGTGTAAAATATTATGCCTTTTTAATAAAACAATTATAAAATATTAAACATTAACTTATTTACAAGATACCTTATATAGATTAATTTATTTTACAAGTAGTTATATAGTTGTCGAATTAACATTGAAAAATAATTATTAGACATATATAAAGATTATAAAAAAAAATGTAAGACATTAAAAGTTAGTGTTAAAAAGTACAATTAATAATCAAATTATTATAACATCTCAAAATTAAAATTAACATGTTAAAATAAATAAATAAATAAACAAATTAAATAAAATAAAAAGATAAATAAAAAAAATAAAATAAAAAAATTAAAAATTAAAAAATAAAAGATAAATTTAGTTCTTTCAGTTATAATAACAATAATAATTGAATAAAAAAATATGAGTCATTTAGTTAGACATCTTTAAAAGAGTCAGACTAGAACGCGAAAAAGTTGTAGTCCAAATGTACGGGAGAAAGAGAAAAAGAGAGAAAAAAAAAGTTTAAATCTAGAACTAGATTGAAAAAATAATTAAATTTTAGTTAATATACTTAAGCATAGATGCTATAAAGCTAAAAAGAACAAGTCCACAAAAAGAGAAATGGAGAATCTTAAATCTTGGATTTGGGCTAATCTTGCAACGTGAGAAAGATAAAGTTCAAAAAGTGGACTAAGAGTAAAAAATATATAAATAAATAATATTTAAAAAAAATATATATATACATACTTTCTAAGTGGGAATATTAGAAGCACATTTAGAAATAAGTAATTTAGAACTTTGTTCCATATATCTGTGACAATGAGGAACCGAGAAAACAGCTGATTAATATTAAAATTAATTAAGCGCATGAAATTCGGTGCTCGAAGTGTTCAGATGAAAAAGAACAGGGGTACAAAACGGAGAACAAAATACAGAATTTTAAAGGAAAGGAAAAAAAAATAAATAATAATTAAGAAAAAAATTACAGTATCAATACATCTACATTGGGGAAAAATAAAGAGACAAGAGGAGAAAATACGAAAAGAAATATAATTTCTTAATGCACTAATTAGACCATATCTCATTAACTGTTGATTGGAAACATATATTACATACTTAAGAATAGTCACAGAAATCCGCTCCGAATAGACAAAAAAAAGATTGAAGTGG
This sequence comes from Latrodectus hesperus, assembly GCA_037975125.1. Taxonomy (NCBI): domain Eukaryota; kingdom Metazoa; phylum Arthropoda; class Arachnida; order Araneae; family Theridiidae; genus Latrodectus; species Latrodectus hesperus. Next base: position 6,724,151 of record CM075856.1, read on the forward strand.
ATTAATTAAAAATTAAAAAGTTACGGTAGTTTTAAGGTAAGAATTGCAATCAAAATATTCAAAAATACAAAATTAATGGAATAAAAATAAAAAATTTACAAAATTATAGGAAAAGAACTATTGATCTTAAAATTATAAATTATACCTTTATGGAAACGTAATAATATCCTCTCCAATTTGAGAAATATTTTAGAAAGATAGGACAATTAGAACTGAAGTCATTAAGGAATAATTAAAAAGGTGGAAAGAAAATTTGCGAAAAACTGACAAAAAACATGGATTTTATGTATTGATTAAAAGGTCAATATCTTCGGTTCCAATTATCCCATCAACAGAGTCTATACATCAAAACGCACGAAATCAATGCACGGAACGTAATACGACATCTGGGCACTTACCTTGGTTTTAGCCGCTCATCATGATGTTAATTAATCCAAAAGAACAATGATTGATAAGAAAATTTTTGAAGTATCCAAAATAAGTTTTGGAAAAGCAAATTTCTACTTTTCGAAATGCCACAAAATTCACACTAATTGTACTTGGGTTAAATATCTTCAGAGCTACAGTGATAACTAGATAAATTAATTAATTACGATCTTCTAATTAGCCGTGAAAGCAAAATCACGAAACTCCGTTGCTGGGATTGTACGAATCGGACTTACTACACAATAGAGTGACAAAAATTTTGTTCGATTCTTACGCAACGAAGATAGATGACAGCTCCATAAGCATCCTTTGATGCATTAGAGAATCCATGCAGTTCTATTCTTGAAGATGAAGTTGTTTGCAGGTATCGGTCTATTTTAAAGTGTTTTAGTTCAGGTAGAGCATTTAGAAATTTCCTTTAAGTTTTTCTTAATTCGAAGATAATTTTATGTCCCAGTCTAATTTCAAATTCCACAATTTTTGAAGAAAAATTTTAGAGCTTGCACAATAACTTGTCCAACAATCCCTAATGGATCAAATAATATTGCTACAGTGGCCAAAACTGAACGTTTTGTAGAATCATTTTATTCAGAGGGAATTGTAGTAAAACAAAATACCTCCTCTTTTGGATTTCACCTCATACCCAGTCTTAACAGTATCCTTATCTGAATTATCAAAGTTGTATTCTTGGTCTTCTAAAGAAACTTTCTTCAACAGTTCAACATTATTTGAACACCATTTATGCAGCTCCATTCCTTCTGCATTTAATAGGGATATCAGTTCATTTTGCAAACTAATTGGTGAATCAATATTTTCAACACCTGATAGTATATAGATACACCTGATATCATCTATATAAAAGTCCATTAATGTTACAGAATATGCAATCGGAAAATTAATCTGTTCATTTAAAGCTAATAACTTTAAGACTCTAGTAGGCAAATAAAGAGCACATTTTGTTCAATATGTCACAGTACGCAATTCATATTGCTCTTGATCTCTTCATTTAAACTATTTTTCCAAACTATACTTTTCAAATGACATTGCTTGGGATTAACCCAAAGTTGTCGATACATCTTTTTAATATCCAATGTGAGAGCTATTTTATGCTTTCTAATACGTAACAATATCGAAAATAAATCATTTTGTACAATTCATCCATTCATCAGACAATTATTGAGAGAAATTCCAGAAGTCGGAACAGTTAATCCATCAACAGCTACTCTTACTTTCGTCATATTATTCTATTAGCATTATATAAACTGCATGGTGTGGCAAGAAATACCTATAACTTTCCTTATCGACTTTAATTTCTACCATGAGGCTAAGAGTTTTGTATATATATTCTCGCATAAAATTTATATATAAATCGGACATCTTCGGATTTCTAGTTAATTTTTTCCATTAGTTATTTAATCTCACAAATTTGCGTAATTTCGCGAATCTCCTAACTTTTCAAGTACGCTTTTCTTTAAAGGAAAGTCGACAATGAATTTACCATTTTTGTCCCTACTATAGGTTTTTAAAAATTGCTCCTCACACTCAACATCTTCTTTAGTTTTAATTTTTAAAGAATCAGAAATATTCTCAATTTCCCAAAATCTATGAACAATTTCTTCTTATATAACTATCAGTTTTTACAAAACCCCAATATTTATCTTTTTTATCAAAGGAGTCTTCTTTAAAAGCACCACTGACAATATATACACAAATACAGTATTTTGCAAAATTAGAGATTTATATAGATAAATATATCTTACCATCTCTTAAAAGTGACCAAAATAATTCTGTACCAATTAATAAATCAATTTTTCCTGGCTTTAAGAAATTAGTATCAGCTAATGTTTCATTTTAGGAATAATTTATGCACTTCTAAATATTGATTTGCCATAACATTGTAATTTTTGGTACTATCGAACATTCGATGTGAGCAGAAAAGAATTATTTTTGTTTGAAATGAGAACACTCGTTTTTTTCCTAACAGGGACAGAATTCCCTCTCAACCCCAAAGCTGCGATATTTATTTTATTTACACAAACCCAATAAATCTGAAAATGAAGTGATCATAGCGTGAGAATCCCAGTCAAGGCAGGCGCTGGACCTTTGAAAGACCCCACTACTATTTAAAATATATACAATCGTAGTCGCCAGAGAAATTTTCTTCTCTCTCGTTACACAGGAAGCGAGAGTTTCAAATTGTGAACTTGAGGCGCCATGTTTGGCCTTTCAACATTATTTTGATTCTCGTCACTTTTACTTTTTGAATCTCAGAGACTACCATTGAATTATCTTCTTTTAAATTGCCTTCAGTCTTATAATGCAGTAATGATGAATGTCTTAAATTACAATGTTTGCATGAATATTGTGATGAACAAGATTTAATTAAATGTTTACTACTCAACAATTTATACACAAAAAGTCCTTTCTCACAAATTCATATCTTTTTTGAGGAGCAAATTTTAAAAATACATAGCATTTAGAAAAGTGATGAGACTTATGATATAAAATAAGATTTGCATTTTCATTACTTACAAATAAGTTTTTAGATTTACTACTTTTATCCATATGGTCTACATATCTAGTTTTATGGGGATTATACGAGTAAGTACTAAACAATGCCTTTCAATAAACTCAAGAAAATCATCAAAACTATGAACATCATTATTTGTTAACATTAGTTCATATTGCTTACGAGTTTCCCGATCAAGCTTTTGCAAAATTATATTCATTAATAAAATATCAGAAAAGTGTTATTTCTTTCAAACTTTAAAATTTTTAATATGATCTTAAATTTTTATTAATACAATCTAAACATTTTCTCAATTCTCTAGCAGATTCTTGAATTAATTTATTATAATATACGATATTTTTTACATAAATATCTACAACATGTATCTTTTATTATTATATCTATTTTCTAAGGCTTTAAACAAAGAATCTTAAGTATCGTCAGCTGATCCGATTTACTTTCCTTCTCCTTTCAAAGAAGCACGTAAATAATAAAGTTTTTGACTATCATTAAGATTACAATTATCACCCATTAAATTTTTCAATTGAATTTAAAATTTGAAAACTCTTCACATTTTCCATAAAATATTGGGAGCGGAATTTCTGGTAATTTTATAGAAAAATTTTCAATATTATCATTTACATTTCTTTTCAAATTATTAATTGGTTTTGAGTAAATATTAAAAAATAATATTGTAATTTTTACCTCTAAATTCTAGAACTCCTCTTCAATAACGTCGATTGCAACCTCATGTTCAGCGAATTCTTCATCTTACACCGAAGAATAAATGTCCCTTTTTAATTATTCGAATTCTTGTTGTGTTTTTTTAACATATACTATTTTGCCAGCAAAACGCTCTCTTCACAAATTTCAGAAAAGGTCGAACCTATTATGGTTAATTGTCCCTTTATATTAGCCTTTCTGAGATTTAAAACCATCAAGGCAACAGACATTATGCTAGGATTTTTCTATTTAACAGTCCACAAAAGAGTTTGGCATCTATTCAACGGTAACTTGATATCTTTCAACGGCTACTGCTACTGCTGGTTACAAGACTTCTCCAGATCGACGAACCACACAATGTATATGTATATCTTACATCTATTTAAAGTGTTTAGTTTGGGCTCCTACATTCTATAAAAATGAGACAAACCAACCTTCTTCAAAAATCCAATAACAAATTTATGTAACAAGGCATAACACAACTACAAAATAATGAGAACAAAAGTCCTTTTCTAGAGCTCTAGTCCCCACACACATTAGCTACTTTCCATCTATACCTTTTTTTACATTTACTTTCTGTTGAACCCCGAAATGTTTGCAACTCTAAAGGTGCCTTTATTTCCCCATAAACACAACATGAGGAACAAATAGAAACTACAAAATAGCGTAAACCGAAGTTGTTATAATTAACTACTATATGGGATTTTTAATATTTAATTAAAAATTACTTTGTTTTAGATTATGAATAATAATGTTTTAGATAAATGAAATTCAAATCAATTTTTAACAATGAATCCTAATATATATAGGGTGTTCAGAAAATAAATTACACTTGTCCCTCCAGAGATGGCATCATTGCGAAAGTAGAGCGAAGCTTGCGCAGACTATAATTGCGTTCCACGGATTTCATTTGTAGCAATTTCATTTCGATTGTTTGAACCATTGCTGTGTAGTACTTGAAAAATATGGCATGTCAGTAAGAAACTTACTCCAACGTTGAAACCACGGAACAGTACGTTTTTTGTGAGCAAAACATAACGAGTACGGAGATTCATCTTGAAATGTCTGCTGTGTATGGGCCACGTGCAATGTCACGTCTTGCCATTGTGAAATTTTGCCAGAAGTTCAAAGACGGGCGCACAGATTTAACCGATGGAAAAAGGCAAAGAAGGCCAACAGTGGTGAGCAAATTGGACATATAGAGCGGGTGGAAGGCCACCCATCGCAGAGTGAGCGTCGCACACAATGCACAGAGCTTGGAAAGATCTGTTGGCGGTACTCATTCCATCATCTGTTACCAATTGGATTATCACAAATTGTGTTCACTTTGGATTCTTTATTGTTTGAGTTTCAAAAACAAAAGAGCAAGGTTCGCAGCTTTTTTAAGTCACGTCATTACAGGTGATGTGACATAGGCGCATCACTTCACTCAAGAAGCAAGTGTCGATTGAATGGAGACACACATCATTGTCTCTGAAATCCGAAGTTCCCCATCAGCAGGTAAAGATTTAGCTACTGATTGTTTCGATTGTGAAGGAGTTGTCATCAACGAGTTTATGTGGAATGGCACAACCATTAATATTGAGTCCTAATACGAAACACTAAGAGGTTTGTGCAAAGCTGTAAAAAATAAGCGATGCGAAAAGTTAAGTAAAGGCGTTATCCTCTTGCACGACATTGCAAGACCTAACAAGGCACGCATAGCACAGGATTTGCTTCGCAGTTTTGCATGGGAGGTCTGGAATCTCTTGGGAGATCCATCAGTACTGTCCCGATCTAGTGCCATGTGACTTTTATTTGTTTGGCAAGCTCAAAGAATATTGAGAAGGAAAACAATTTTCAAACGTTTACCATGTTTAGACAACTGTTCTGAGCTGGCTGAAGAACCAAGGAGCAATTTTCCTTCACGGCATAGAGAAATTAGTGCTGCTTTCTGACAAATGTCTACAGCGACTGCCAGATTATTTAGAAAATGTATGTGTTGTATTAAGTCATATTGCATTATAGCGCACTTCTCAGTAAAGGAATTTTTGATTTGCATTGCTCGTATGTAACTTACTTTTTGAATGCCCCTAGTAAATGTTTTCTCAAAGCACATATTTAAATTGAGGCAACAATTTGCATTATTCTTCAAAACTTTTTAACTTTCGATATTACTCTGTATATATTTTTAATCGTGATTGATTTTGTAGGTTTCATTGCCTCACCTCAACAGTGTAGAAATTTACGCCGACTTCCTCCACCAAATCCTCCGAAAATAGAGTCACCTAAAATTGAAGAATTAATGGAAGAATCCATTCAAGTAAGTAGCATGTCAATAAAAAAATGTCGACTTAGATTTTTTTTTCTCAGATACAATTTTAAAATGTCACTAAGAAGCATCTTCAATGAAGAAAGCATGTTTCATTGAATAGTAAAGATGATTAACTAATAAATTTATGAATTGTTTTGTGTCTCATCTTAGTTATTTAGTTAAAAAAGTGAATTTTTTCACTTACAAAATGTATCAATTTACAAGCACTGAAAGTAACAGTAATTTAATTTGAGTATTGTTATGTGAATTTTCATTAATGTAAAGATACTTAAATTATTTTAATAATGTATACATAATCTAAAATAATTGATGAAATAAAGGCTGTTTTGTACAGATAGGTATATATTCTTTTTGTAAGTTATAATAAAAACAAAATAGAAATTAAATTTATTAGTTTTCAGAAAACAGATTTTATGTTATAAGAAGATCCAAAAACCACAATTTTTTATAATTACATTTTTTAACAATATATATACCCACAAATATACAGTTAAATGCATTTATTGTTTCGTATTTTGGTAATTTTCAAATTCTACGAAAATAACTCCAACTGAATAAAATATATTAATTCGAATTTTGCACATCTTATGCGGGTATAATATACCTGATCTCGAATGCAGCTTTATTTTATCAGAAGCTATATTTAAATTAATTCATATTTGAATAAAAATTAATATTTTTTTCATTCTCATTAGATTTTTTCTTATAAAAGAAATTAATATTCAATATTATTTGGGAATTGTCCGGTCATTTGAAGTAACTTTTAATACTTAATAATTAGTACCAATTATTTATAGCTTAATAATAATAGCTCGATCTTTTTACGTTCTGAAGTAATTTTATTATCTTAAAATTTAAAATATGATAAGTTTAAATTCATAGGTACATTTATGTGTGTAGTTAATGTATCTATAAATTTAAACATTTAAAAATTCTCAACATTTACAAAGGATAATTCATTCTACATTTTACATCATTTTGTAAATAAAAATACACTCTTTAAATCATAATAATAAATTAGGAAATTTTTGAGCTTTTTACAACTATTTGGTAAAATTATTCTTAAATTGAATTTAAGTTATTTTTGTGATTGATGTTATAATATTTTGTAACTTAAATTATTAAAAATGCTTTACAATACTCTTTTTTGTTAATTTTATTTGGATAGAAAATTTTTTAATTTATTTAAGTTCCTATTTAGTGTGAAACAATAAATTGTATTACATTTTTATAATTAATATTCCATAAATTATACATACAGAGAAAAAGTTAAGTATCGTACTTTATTAAAAACTCTTTTTCTCACAGGTTACCAAAGTAATTGACGAATATGAAAAGAACATGAAAATATATTACGAAGAATTGCGTAAAGGAATTGAAGAATTAAAAAATGGGAGAATTCCAAAAACTCCTATTCGACCTCAAAAACCAGACAAAACCATTTGTATGTCATAATTTATACACACATATTTGACTTTCTATTCATTCTTTTAATACTTTATTTTAATAAATTTTATGTTATGCTATCATTCTTTCATTTTAATGAAAACTTTTCTCTAATCATGACTACATTTCTAATGTGGTCTTCATTTAAAAATACATTGCTTGTTTACATTGTATAAAATACTTTTCTCAAAATTCTCTGTTATTTTAAATAGCATCCCAAGTACCTGTTACTCGAGAAAATTTTTTTACAAAAGTATTTATTGTAATATACATCCACATAATTTCAAAACACTTTCTCGATAAATTAAGCAAAGATTTAATTTCATTACAATGCTTATTGCATATGTGTGTCCGTACACATTTCAAATGTCAGATAGCTTAGAATACAAATTTGAACTAATAAAAATTAAACTTATTAAACTATTTTAATTAGTGATTAAAGTTCTTAATTCCCCACATTGATCATAAAACGTATTTATTATCCTACTAATTTTATAAAGCTCAAAATTTTAAATACGTTAAAAATTTAGTTTGTCTAAGAATAATGCCTTTATAGAATAAAATACCTTTTAATGTGTATGAGAATTTTTAACTTTAATTTCATATTTAAAATATAGTTTAACATCATTTCATGTTTCTTAAATAATAATTATAAAATAAATACCCTTCAGAATTAGTGATTAATTATTAAATAAGCATAATTAGTGTAATTATTTTGAAATATAGATCGCTTTCTAGGATTTAAAAGATATATCCTTATTTAATAAACATCGCCATATGAAACCAATAATGTAAGAGGTATTAACTGCCAATGATGCAAAGAATAGCACACAATTCTTTATTATTTATAATTTTATTAGCATTACAATATATACAGGTATGTTTGCTACTAAGAAAATTAGTTATTAACTTTCTTAAGTATAAATTAATTTTTCCTTAAGTATTAACTTCCATAAATATAAAGTATAACAAAAAATTTATATTGAGCGAGTATGTTTCAATTAAGATTTTATTAATAACTTCTGAATCCTATTGTATTACTTCACGCAAATATGATCTCGCAATAAGAATAGAAATAGTCTTTCGCGCGCGTGATTTAAACTTAAAAATATTTAATAAAAGTTTTTCGAAGGAAAAAATTGCATATTAAATGTGAAATTAATGTTTCTGTCTACCGTATACACAAACAATATAGACTTTTGACCAGTTAAGAATTTTACTAAATTTCACATTATATTCTGGAAAGTTTTACTCGTAATTTTTGTTAATGAAGAAACCCATTAAAAGAGAAGATTAATACATTGTTAAAGAGAGGCATTATTTCCTGGGGAGCTTTTTGCATTTTCCAAATTTTGCAATTTCTAACAGGATGAATTGCGCCCAAAATTTCCTTGACTATAAAAGTAACTTGGTTTCAAGTGCTTACCCCCTCACCGGTCATTTTGGCACTCAAGTACTAATTAGACCAGAATCTACAGTTTAAAAGGAATTCCGAACCACTAAAAACATCCATGCTTTGGATGAGACTCGAACCTGTACGTTGTTGAACCAAAGACATAAATGTTAACTGTTTGATTGCCAGAAAAAGTACCTTAACCCTTTAGAGTTAGTAAAGAAGGAATTTCCTTATTTCAGCAGCCAAGATGTTGATAAAATGGTTAGACATTCATTCCTGCAGTGTGTTCTACACCAACTGGGATTTATGTAGCGATATGAAATCAACTTTAAACTAACTTCTTTAATCAGCCGTTTTAAGCAAAAATTAACAATCAAATAATTGATAAAGGAATAATGATGAAAAATTATATAGTATCCAAAATATTAACTGTTGTTGGTAGTCAATCTCTAGTGAATGAAGCTTATGAGGCAACATATTAATTTTGTTTGTTTTATAAATTTAGTGATTGCAATATTTTGAAAGCTAATTGAAAATATGATTTTCATAACAATCATTTTTAATGTAGTTAATGATGGATAAAAATTTTATTACTAAGAATATTTTGTAAGCAATTTTAGTACCTTAACGAGATATTTTTGAATGATGAATAAGCGAAAATTATATTTAAATAGTCCTGTAATGTTAATTTTAAAAAATGATAATATCCCTTATTTGAGAAAACATTTGTTGATAATCATTGAGATAAAATATATTTTATTGTAGTTGTATGATAATTATGTATGATTTTAAAAAACATTTGCTTAATAATGCTAAATATCTATAAATCCAAGATTAGCAGTTTTGCTTTTATGAGTGGAAATTCTATAAACTGAAAAAATATAATATATATATTAAAGATTAAGCTCTCTTTTAAATTTTAAAATAACTGATACGAAAAAACGAATGTACTTTTCTCGATTATATAGCTAAGCTATCAATTAAATGTATATTATGAAAAGATTTTGAGCATTAATTTTTAGCATTGTCGAATGCAGTATTTAAAATGTTCAACATTCTGCATACTTCTTTCTGTGTAATAATATCAAGGAAAATCTGAATTGAATACATGGTATTACTCAAACTCTACAGAAAATATTCCTTATAAAATGCTTTTTTGGAAGTATTTATTTTCAATAAAATATGTTTTTTTTGTGCAATTTAAAATAAGGATTACTAAAATAGTTTTATTTTTCATTGCAGTATTGAACTTTTTAAAAAGAAGCCTCATTTATTTGGAAAAGGAAACAAGTGAAAGTAAAAAATTTTCTCTTCCGAAAGAAATTTTTGAAAACAATATGAAAGCAAAAAGCAACATCCTAATATACATTGAAAAAGCCAAGAAATGGGAATAAGGTAAGATAAACTATAAAAAAATAGCTATCATACTGTAAATTTTTTGTTTGTTTGTCGCTCAACGGTCATTTTTTGCACACGAGGGCTAATTAGACCGAGACTTACGGTTTAAAGTGGAATCCGAACCACTACAAACATCCATGCCCAAGGTGGGATTCAAACCCACGAGCTGTTGAACCGAAGGCAAGAGCGCTAACCATTCGGCTGCCAGCTCGGCGTCATACTGTAAAATTTAGGAAATAATTTCTAGAAATTGAAATAGTATGCGTTTTCAAGAGTGTTTGTATGTCTGTTCCTTATTATTTAGATGAAAAGTTCACATAGAGAATTATTTAAAAAAATAGATTTCTTTCTCCTAAATTCTTAAAGGCAGTTTGAATTGTTGACTGTGAAGAAAAGTGAAGAATTTTTTCAAACATTTTAAACTAGAACAATGTTCAAAATTACTGAAATTGAGAAGTATAAGTAGCAGTGTTTCTAGATGGAAAAAATATTTTCATGTCCTGACTATAATCCAAGTTTTACTTATGCATGTTTGAAAACTTCCTCTTAAATATTTAATTTACTCAATTGATTTTATGAAGCATTTTAAATATTAATTTGTTACTTTATTAACTTAATCCATTTTTTTTAGCTCATTGATGTCCTTAATGTTCTTCACAGCAAAAAAGGGAAGAAAAGGAAAAAAGAAATTTCGAAAGAAAATCGGAAATTTTTGTGAAAAAAAAAACATTTTATTAAATCAATAGATTTATTTGATTTGAATCAATAATATTTAATTGGAACTTTACTTCAATTTATTCCCGGATATGATCTTTACAATTAAGGTTCTGAAATTTTCGAAAGTGATTATTTAAGAAGATTGGATTAAAAATGTTTTTCGCATTTTTCATTTCTGTATCACTATCATGGTTTTTAATAAAAGTAATTTTATCTTATTGTCCTGATTTAATTAATTTTGCTTATTTGAACTTATAAGTATATTTAAAATTCATAATTTATACATGCACATACATATGAAATCTCAACCAATAAGTAATACACAACTAAATATTGATAAACATTAATAAAGCAATATTATTAAAAACTGAAAGAACACAATTTTGTGATAAATTTGTGCATCAAAGTTTAAAAATTAACTTTATTTTTAGAGTTAATTTTATCAAATCGAGTTTTACTAAAAACTTTTAATAGATTTTATTCTATTATATTCCGTTTTTACTAAGAAAACTGAGTTTAAATTTATTGTTGGTGTTGATATTAAGGATATTAAAATTAACAATGAGTTAAGTCATGTTTATGTTCCCATTCTGACCTGCAAATTGATAAACTGATTATTCACTTGAAAATTTTGACTATAAAATGTGTTAACAGTAGCAAATTTTTAAACTATTAATTTATACTAATTTTTTCTAATGAAGCAGTTAGTTTAATCTTAAATAATTTTTTGATAAATATTAATTTTATTTCAATTGAAAAATATTTTTTACTCCCTTATGTTTTCCCAAAGTTCTCATTATAAAATTATGCATGTTTTAAATTTATTTCGCCCACAGTTAAAATTTTTTAAAACGATTTTCTTAACACAATTCAATAGCTTTGAATTCTAATCCTTGATAAGTATTTTAATCAAATGAAAGATAAAAAATTTGCATCTTTTATATATTATCAAATAGGAACTCCGAAAAATTTATAATGCAAAATAACATAATCTCATTATTTCTTATATATTTTTTATAGAAATTTTAATCATAATTAATGGTCCTAGATGTTACTTTTCCTATATCATTTGAAATTATTAGTAAGTTTTAAAACAAAAAATATATTGAATGCAAAAATGAAGTCAAAATTCACAGATTTTAAAATACACTTAAGAATATCCTATATAATTCATTTTCTAATCTTATTCAGAAACAAGATGCAAATAAATTTATGATATTCAATTACAATTTAATTACCTGATTTGTCAACCTAAGAGTATTAAAGTTATTTGTAAAGATTTTGAGAAAAATTGTTTTTTCTTTATGATACTTTTTCAGTCTTTATGGAAAATAAATTTTTATTGTAAAGTAAATTTGTTGAAAATTGTAAAGTAAATTAGTTACTGTAAAGTAAATTAGTAAAAGCAACTTTTACTTACCTCATTAAATCCTCATGAAGTTCTTCCTATTCAAAATTCAAACTTAACTTAATAAAGTTTCAGGGTTAAAAACAATATTGTACAAAAATAAAAGCAGCTATTAGATTCAATTCTATAAAACTTAAAAATTTTTCCAAATACATAAATAGAACTCCAAGTAATACACACACACAATAAGCAAAAAATCTTTTATTCAACTATTTAATTCATTACAAACTTTTTTTACGAGTCATTCTTACTTTCTAAAAATATTTTTCTTGTTAAACCGATTGTGTACATTGATTCAAAATAATACCAATACAATTTATCCAACGTTTTTTTTTTTTTTTTTGGAAATTATCGTAGTCTTATTGGCAAAAGCAATATGACGAATCTGAATATATGTTACTTTTTTATAATAATAAAGAGATAATTTTTCTTATAGGACAGAAAATTTCCATTCGTTTCAGAAATACTTTTCTTCATCTAGATCTTCGATTTATTTTAGGATTGGATCATAACTGAATTTCAGTATGTTTGGTAAAAAAAAATTAATTGATTTCAATAAGAGAAAATGCGATTCATTATGTATATATATGTATATATATATATATATATATATATATATATATATATATATATATATATATATATATATATATATATATATATATATATATGTTTTTGTTTGTTTGTCGCTCAACAGTCCTTTTTTGCACACGAAGGCTAATTAGACTGGGACCTACTGTTTAAAGTGGATTCCAAACCACTACAAACATCCATGCCCAAGGTGGGATTCGAACCCACGAACTGTTGAACCGAAGGCAAGAGCCCTAACCATTCGGTTGCCAGTTCGGCTCATTATATAAATGAAATATCTTCATATATTGAAAAATTTCAATGATATAAAAGATTTTAAGTTGATTAAATAACTTTTAAAAGACGATTTATAAGTTTAATTATGTACTAATATGTATATGCATACAAATGTAAATCAATAAATGCATATGTAGCTTCAGTTATTTCTATTATCTATTTTAAATGAAACATGAATTTAATCCTACTATTTATTTTGCCTCAAAAATAGTATTCTCTTTCCATTATTTCAAAATTTTTAAAAGAGTAGTATAAAGAAATAGCTTCAAATTTTAATGTAAAAGATCTAATTCAGTTATTTTAACACGAGTTGTACTGAGAATATATAAACTTGAAATACAAAAATAATTTTCTAAAATATTGTTAAGGTTTAGACACAGTTTATTATTACTTTAATATTCTTGAAAAACAAGTTGCTTATTTGTTAAGCAATAACTTTATCAAATTAAAAAAATTATTAGAATCATTAATAACAAAATGCATAATAAAATAAATATTCTTATGATTAACTCATTCAATGTTTTCCTACATAGTTATAAAATTCAATGACATTTTAGAAAAATGTAAAAAGGTAAAGGTTGATTCATGACCATAAATTTTTAATTTAATTATTCAAAAATTATCAAAAAATGCATATAAATAATATTTAATAATATTAGTTTAAATATGTATGTTTATTAAAATAAAGTTAGTATAAAATATTTATTAATATAAATAAGGTTTAAAAGAAGAAAGTTAACACACATAACCCTTAAATTTATATTTAAATGTTATTCATTTTCAAGATAACAAGTATTTAAATGAACAGTTGTTCAGAAAATTTAATCACTCAGGAAGTAATAAAAACAAATTATAAAATAAATTTGTTAATTCATTAAGAAAGTATCGGATGAAAATCTTAAAAATAGTTTCAAGTGGAGAAAATATTGTTTATCATGAAATATTAAAATTTCTACATATATATGTACTATAACAAAAAAGATATTAAGTTTTCTAAAATAATTAAATATTTTCACCTTAAATTAAGCAACAAAATTACATTATTAAGTGCAGAAACATTTACATAATGGCAATTTTAAGTTAACAATGAAAATTTCTAGTCCAAAAACTTTCAGTAAAAGTTCAAGAATTACTAAGAAATATTATTGCTGTATTTTTAACAATTTCTATAGCTTTTTGATGCTATAGTGTTTCTTATATCTTATGGCATCTTTTCTTGATTAACTTCTAATATTGAATAATAATTATCTATAATTTAATAAATTCTTAAGTATTTGTTAAATTATGGATCAAAATAAAAAAATCTTTTCCTTATATTTAAATTAATATAAATTATAAATTTTTGATCTCTAACTTATTCATGAAACTGAACAATTTTATATATTTAGTCTATCAAACTTACATATTTAATATAAAGCAGTTTTCCTAAAAAGAATTTAAAAATACAATTATAAACAAAGTGAGAATTTCAAGCCACATTCCTTGAAAAATATGCTTTAATCATGAACTCTGACTGTTATTTAATTAATATAATAAGGTATGTGAATAAATTTTCCCTAAAAGTAAGGGCTAATGAAAAAAGTACAGTTTTCAGAATTCATAAAATTACATACTTTTATAAAGTTAGAAATGTCTTGGATCTAGTTTTAAAAATTAGAAAACTTATAAAAAGATTACAATGTTTACAATCATTTCATACTTCTTTATTTCAGAATTAACAGCTTCGACTGAAGAAACAATTAACAAATACTTCTAATTATTTTTAAATGTAAGCATTTTTGTAATTTCCTAAGTTTACTGAAAATCAAAGTAGTCGTCTCTTTGAAGTAAGTCGTCAAGTATTTGATCCATTATAAAGGCTTTTTTTTACTATCCCCTACATGCCTTCTGTGGATAATATTTATAGATAATTGGCTATAGTTACGTGTAGCAAAGGCAAAAACGTAGAAAATTCCCAAGCTCTCACATGTGTAGACCGGAAACAGAAATGCAAAACTTTTATCCCGAGATAAACAGCAGCTAGGATTCAATCCTGAATTTTCCACTCCAGGAAATTCTACTACTAATAGATCATCATTTGACCCATGATGAATGAGTTAAAATTCGATTTTTAAAACAATTATAAGATCTAAATATTTTGGAGTGTGGATTTGTTTGTTTATAATTTAAGAAGAAAAATCTCTCTGTAAAACTTCATGTATTATAAATCTGTATAATGAAATGGATTCAATCAAAATTCGACATACTTTTGTTTACAAAATCTATTCACTGAATCCTTAAAACAACTGAAATTATCTGCCAACAGAAATATTTGCTGATAATTTTAAGTATTATCAGTAGATAAACACAGAATGACTAAAATTGTAGTTACATTAAAAAAAATTAGCACATTTTGCGGAATTAATATTGAGAAATAGTATTTACTTATGAAATAGATTCTTGCAAATGATTGACAAAATGAATACATTGTAAGAAACTTAATTTTCAATTAGATTTAAAGGAGAAAAAAATTATATTTAATTAATTTATTCATTTTATGTTGAACTATTGGATAAACAGATAATATATACATAGTAAATTTAATGTGTGCATTGTGTGTGAATGTATAATTAACACATTTAATAATAAAATACTTAGTTTTAATAGATCAGCATTCACTTGTGAAATTAAAAGCCATAACTATTTTGTTATTTTGAAAAACTGATGGCTAATAATACTATAAAATAGTGTTGTTTAAGCACCATAAAATATTTCTAAGCATGCTTAATAAAGTGTGTGTGTGTGTGTGTGTGTGTGTGTGTGTGTGTGTGTGTGTGTGTGTGTGTGTGTGTGTGTGTGTGTGTGTGTGTGTGTGTGTGTGTGTGTGTGTGTGTGTGTGTGTGTGTGTGTGTGTGTGTGTTCGTTCGGATGAAACTCTTATTATGAATTATTTAATTAAAGAAGCATTCTGGAAGTTTGAATTATTCAATTTACAAAAAACTGGCTAAGTTTATTTTGATTTTTAATCAAAATGTAAAGTGGACATAACTAGTAAATGACTGGTGCTCCGAGACTAAATAATGATAAACATATTAGAAAAAATTATATTGGAGATTTTTATTTTATAAAATTTGTAGAGTAAGAATTTAGCTCATTTTAATGGATTATCTCTGAAGAATTACTTAATTCTCTATAATTATTTTTTCAATTTTATGCTTTATAATTGTTTAATTTCTTCCCAGTAAATATTGTTTGATCACATTCAAAATATGAAAACATTATATTTGCATACGGAGAATAAAGTTTAATTTTTTTTATTAACTTACTATTGTTTTTGAGTGATACAATAAAATCATACAATCATTAAGTGAATATAAGATTGATTTGTTATTCAAGTATGCATAAAATTCTTTCAAAAAAATTAATTTTCAATGAATGAATTGATTTGAAATTAAAAAAATGTAAAACTACAGTTTGAAACTGCCTGAAAATATATATTTTAAGCAAAAATAAATAGTGTTGAAAAAAATCCTCTAAAAAACTGATGAGCAAAGAAATGAATAAATAAGAGACAGTTAAAGAGATTAAGCTAGGAATTAAAAAATCAATGAAATTGCGTTATAAAAAAAGAATGTTAAAGTGAAGTTGTAGTGTTAAAACAGAAGCTATCGTCCATTATACAGCATCGAACAGTTTTGTTGAAGTAATCTCATGCATCCACTCTTTAAGTTAAATTCAAAGAAAAAAATTCTACAGCAAAAGAAAATGTAAAGCAGGACAGAAATTTTTGGAATTCCGTGATTTTTTCGGATGAAAGTAAATTTAACATCCACTGGTCAGATGGACACCAAAAAGTTCGGAGGAAAGCAAATGCAGCTCTAGAACCAAACATGAGAGGAATTGTAAAACACTGTAGTGGTTCCATTATGGTTTGGGATTGCATGGCAGCAACTGAAGTAGGAAATTTAGTTATAATCGACGGAATAATGAATCAATATGTTTTTAAAAAAATAATCTAAGCCAAAGTGCTTCTAAATTGTTATTCGATGGATCCTTCACTTTCCAACAAGATAATAATTCCAAACATACTGCTCGGATTGTTCGCGAATGGCTGCTATATAACGTGCGAAAACAGCTAAAAACCCCACCGCAGTCACCTGATCATAATCCCATTGAACACGTGTGGGATTATCTCGATAGCCAAATTAGAAAGCAAGAGATCAAAACTAAGAATGATCTAAAAAAGGTCCTTTTGGAGGAGTGGCAGAAAATACCACCTTGTCATTCAAAATTTAGTAAAATCAGTGCCATATAGGTTGAGAGCTGTTATGAAGGCCAAAGGCTATCCAACAAATTACTAATATTTTTCAAAAATTGTAAAATTTGCAATATTAATGTCTTTGTTTTTGTTTGTGCATACTTACTTTTATGATGTAAATTACATCCTATTTTAAGTTAAGCTCATTTTGCTAATTAAATATTTGTATTTTTTTAATATATATTTCATTTTGTAATTAAGCTCCATTTTTCTGTAATCGAAATAAATTGTTAACTTGAAAACTCTAATATTGTAGGTCTGTTTTTTTTTCATAGGACATCATCACATACATTCTGCATACTTACTTTTGTGACTCTAAATGTATATTATTTCATTAACTAAATCCAATCCAAAGTTCGGTGACGAGATGTCTTCTTATAAAAAATGTTTTGATATTTTATAATTCAACAATTCAAATATGTATGTGTAAATATAGGCATCTAAATACATAATTTGCTTTAAATCATTTTTGTAATTAATTTAATTATTTAATCAATGAATGAAAAATTTTCACTAAAATTAATGCAGGTAGTAGAATTTCTTTTTTTAAAATTTTTTTCTAATTAATTTTTTCAACCTTAAAATTTTTATTGAATTTCTTTAAGCTGTTATAAATTATGAAATGCGAATGTGAACAAAAATAAGAGATTCTTGTAAAACAATAAAAAATAGGAGTTCAAAAAAAATTAAAAAGAACATAAATGTAATAGTTCAATACATGTAACCTATTTAATGTATAACTACCACATATTCTTAATTTTAATCGTCATTATTTTCTCACAGAAGACATTTTTCATAACCAATTGATTTTTACGGTCAAAATGCTGTTGAATCATCAAAAAAACAACAAAATATAATTAAATGAAGGAAAAGCCAAAAACATTTAACATCGACTTCTTCGCCAAGTTTAACGAACCACATGATATTTCACATTTTTCTTTTTTTTTAAATTTAAATATTCTAAAAAGAAAATCTAGTTATTTTTTAAATTACTGAAGATAGATTTAAATACCAATTAATTATTCCAGGAAAATAGATTCATTACTTTTCAATTAAATGTGCTAAGATAATCACTAATGTAACTATATGCTAAAAGTTTATTGAGAAAAATTCTAAGCAATATTTATATATGTATAAGGATTTAAGTCCAACTCATCGTCAACCAAAGTTGTATTTTGTGGAGTTCAAGATATAAAAGTATTATGTGCTAGTAATTTTTACTTGGCGATAATCTTGGCGTCATTTTAATAATGATAAAAACGTCACTTATTAAGCCAGGAAATGCGTCTATCCACCGTTTACCATCAGTTCTATTGTTGAAAAGCTCTTCCTTTTTTATAATTTGTTGTTTCATTATATTCCGAATGGAAGTATTTTAGTTCATCCCATTTATGGCCTCCTAAACGGGCATAGAAAACCGAGAACTTTTTCTTCTTTTATTGACGGTTAAAAAGAGAAGTTGTTGTACTTTTATTATTCTACACTAGCTCTATTTTTATGAGTAGAATAGGGTTAAGTGCACCCAGATTCTGGTGAAGTCGATCGTGATTTTTATAATAAAAGCTTTAAATATAGATTCGTAAAGCATTGCTATTTAAGACGAATGAACTAATATTTAAAATTTTCTTAATAATCTCAAAAATAATAATAAAATGAGTATCATCTTTTTACTTTTTGATTAATTTTATTCCATTCATTATTTTTATATTCAAAGCAAATTTTCTTGACAGTTATTTGATTGCTTCATTATTTTAAAAGAGAATGATTTGCACCGTAGTTTATGCAATTTATTAAATTTTTATACTTTTTACATATTTTGAGGGTTTGGGGTAAATAAAGAAAATTTTTAATATTTGATGTCAATTTTGTACAGTCAGTACAATATCGGGCATTATTTGTTTCCACTTCGTATTCAGTAGTTCCATTACAATTTATGAAGTATATTTCTATCCCTATTTTATATATTATTTTCTGTATTTCTTGGCTCTCTGATGTGTTAATAAGGAGTAAATGCTGACATAATATCCAGTCTGTTTTATCAATAGTTTCATTATCAATTTAACTTACAATACTAAGAAAAGATGGATGATCAAATCTTCAGCTGATAGGAGTATTCGAACATCGAATACTACATGGATTATATATAATGTCCTTTTTCCCAAATGATTCTCAGAAGTATTTGTGTTTTGGAAATCGCTTTCCTTCCAATTGAATTCACATTCTTGAATATTATGGATTTCCATATGGATCATCATTCATTAATCCAGATCTTACATAATATTTAAAACAAAAAACTGATCCTATTCTATAACATTTTGTAAGAATCTATTATAAAAGTAGAAGTTAATGTTTAATACCTTACTGGTATTAGAGGCGTAAAAGTATTATTGCCGTATTAAATATTAAAAAATTTATGAATAAACTAGAGTATTCATGTACCTTTTACCTATAATTACAGTCTCTTATGATGAAATCCGTCACATCTATGAAAATCCCAATTAGCAATTTCGAAGTTGCATAAAGTTCCATGTTTCAATTCTAAAAGTAATAACGATGGCAAATTCTATTATAAAGTTCATAAATTATTTTAGCTTTCTATACACAGCAACACAAAGAAGCCCAAATGAGTTATTTCTATTCATTAAATGTTTTTTAATTTTGCTTGTAATATACGAAAGTTCATTATGTGCTTTAAATGGTAATATCAAAATATTCAGAATTTTTGATAGATGAAACTTAATTTTGAAATTCCGAAAAAAATGTTTTTTGGCTTCATTTAATATTTCTTTGGTTTTTACAGAGCGTCATTTTGTTAACTATAGCATTGGTGCACATTAGTTCAAGATTTCAAGATGGAATAAGCTAGTTACAGATGGACGTTTTAAAAAAGGCACATGTGTGGTTGAAATATTTTACCTTTAGTTAAATTAATGAAGATTCTAAGGTTTGGAGGATATGTTTCATCACAGTTTGTACATTTAACTTGTATTATAAATATAATACTTTTTGCATAATAATGATTAAATGAAGTTTGAGAATGATAGAGAATTTATAATTTGTGGAATTGAACTATCCCTTCTTTGATTTGTTTGTATACTTTCTTAATTAAATTAATGAAATCACAAATGTCACATGTTTGTTATGGTTTTGAGTTCCTAAGCAAAGTTATTAGACAAAGAGCAAATTTATTATTATTTATTTTCTTAATCCTTTCAATATTTCTAACTGAGAATTTGAGACTGTGTTGGCCTGAAAATAAAGACCTTGACTTCGTGATCAAAATGTTGCAGGCTCTATGTCTGACACAGCTGAAAACAGTTGCGCTGAGAAAACCAGTAATAGTTGCATATCAGTAGCTCCGCCAGAGTCCAATGTTTACCATATGATGTGGAATATCACGAAGAGATCAGGTTACGATCTCTTCAATTGACAGTGATTCAAAATTACAAGGCGTTTGATTGTATTTAGCGGCTTCTTTTGGCATAAATAGCTAGACGGAAAATATTTCCAATAACCTACTCTGCTATTTTAACAATTATTTTTTTTTTTTACTTTTACGGTACTAATCAGGTATGATAAAATTATTACAGATTGCGGGTAATTAATTATTTTTAAATCCAATAATAGCGTGGAAAAATCTTTATTTTTTTCAAGAGCTCCTATTCCAGGTTTTGGTTTGTTGCTCTACGGTCATTTTTAATTGCACAAGAAAGATAATTGGATCGAGTCGTAAGTTTAAAGGGATCTCAGAACCACTACAATTAACCACACCCGAGGAGGCAATTGAATAGAAGCTCAAAGCACTAACTACTAATCTGCCAGCTCGGACTTCTGTAACTTTTAATATAGATATTTTCCAATTTGGAAGTTTATCCAATTAATAATACTTCCGAGTTTTTTAGCTACCTAAAATTCTTGCTTTTTTATATTATTCTTATTTATAATTTAATTTCTTTATTTGTTTCGTTTGCATTTTCTTGATTGTTTCCCTTAATTGAATGCAAATTTGTTTGCTTTAATGTTCCATTACTCATACTTTAAAATGAAAACTTAAATTCCATTCTTCGCACATTTTCGAGTTCATGCTTCCTTACAATATTTACAAATGCATTAGTTGCTTAAAATTGGGATTTGAAAAAGTAAAAACGTTTCTTTTTTGGTTGAATTTTTATACATTTTCTATTCTTTCTGTAATTTTTTTATTCTGTATTACCTTTTTCTAATATATGAAATTATGCAATATTTTTTTTGTGTTTTGCATAATTATTTTTATTGTTTTTTTTTCCTTTTTGCTTTGATTTGGAGTTTTTTTAAGCAATTCATGACTAATCTTAATTTGCTTACCTGAATCTGAGTCTTAGAGCTCTTTCAGAGTAAACAAAATCACATTTATCATCAACACAGCACAACTTAAGAAGCTGCATTTAGAATTAATTTTTTGTGACTCGTATTCAGACAGATATCCACACTAATAGATATATTCGTGAGAATGTTCTTAGCCATATTAGATCTACTCACCATCTTAAACGAATGGTAAGTGTTCTGATCTTCGATTCAAGAGGTTGTTCGTTCGAATGTGGATTTGCGCGTTTGTAGTGGTTTAGAATACACTTTAAATTTAGGTCCCGATCTAATTAGCTCTCCTGTGCAAAACAGAACCATTGAGAGACAAATCAAACAAATTGTCATTTTTTGCACATGAGGGCTAACTGACCGGGCCCTTCAGTTTAAAGTGGAGTCTAAACCATTACAGGCACCCAAACCCACATTCGAACCAACAACCTATTGAACCGAAGGCCAGAGCACTAACCATTCTACTGCCAGCTCGGCTTTGCATTGGGTAAAACGCGACTACTTGCAACATATTTAAGAATTATTTTAAGTATCAGATTGGTTTATTGATTTATTTGTGTGTGTATTTGGTTTCTTTATTGCTCAACAGTCATTTGTTGCGCACGACATTATCGTCAAGAAATTTATCAACTCAATAATTTTTTAAGAGCTAACTTTCTCATTTATTACTTTATAAAATCTTGTTTATACAATTATATTATTTTAGTTTTTTATCGCTGAACAATCATTTTTTTAATTTGAGGGTTCATTAGACCGAAAGTCTGTATAGGAGACTCGAAAACTGAGCGTACACTCTGTCAAAAAAGTATTGGGATACGATATAAGTTCATGAAATTTTATCATAATATAACTTAAATACACAACTGAAACAAAAAAGACGTATATGACATTTTGTTAAATGCAGATCACAGTGACTGAAACAAAACTCAAATATTAATGTAATTATTGTTATAATTTAAAGAAAAAAAGACAAGACAAAAAATGAGCTCAAAAAAGTATTGGGACACTGCCCAATAAATAAAAAGAACAGCAAAAAATTGATAGTTAATATCTTGTTTGACCATCTTTGTACTTTATGACCTCTAATAGTCAATTTGGCATGGATTTGACCGGTTTTGCACAAAACGACCTGTCGATTTTGGCCCACTCTTCAACAAGATGTTTTCTTAACTCCTGATTGTTAGAAATGGGGTGTTCATTCAGTTTTTGCTGCAAATAATCCCATACATGCTCTATGGGATTAAGGTCTGGACTCAGTGCAGGAGTTTTAATCACACCAGGACTGTGGTAAAGGGCCCATAACTTGCAAATGAGAGCAGTATGTTTTGGGTCGCTATCCTGGTACAAATTAAAATGGCTTGCTATCCCCAACTTTCTCGCACTTTGCTTTAAATTTCGCTTGAGAATGTCAAGATAGACATATTTATTCATTATACCATCTATGAAATCTAAGTTTCCAACACCAGAGCTTGCCATGCAGCCCCAGACTAATTTCAATTATATAGTGTATACCAAATGTTAAATCACCTCTTGATTACTTTTGCTTTTGTTTTAATGTGATAAATATTTTTATAAATAGCTTTAGATGTTACGCATCCCAAGTGTCCCAATACTTTTTTGACTGACTGTATATCATTTCTTTCAATAGATTTCTCTACAATAAATGTGCCCTAAAAATGGAATAGAATATTCCATTCTGTTTTTCACTTTTAAGCTTAAGATTATTTATAATAATGAGAAATATGAAATATAGCTTGGAATATAAAATTATAGACTTAGCAAATTAAACTACATTTAGGAACATAGCAGCAACCAAGAATTCAGCATGCGTTTGTTTGTCGCTCAACGGTCATTTTTTGCACACGAGGGCAAATTAGACCGGGACCTACGGTTTAAAGTGGATTCCGAACCACTACAAACATCCATACCCAAGATGGGATTCGAACCCACGAACTGTTGAACCGAAGGAAAAAGGAATTCATCATGTGATAACAAATCCATTTGGTGCTGTTAGGTATGAAAAATGTTGTTTCACTTTTCAAGAATATAATTATCAATATTAAATAAAGTTACTCGCATCCGAAAGAAGTTAAAAAAAAAAGCTCAACACTTTTATTTCTAAATTCAATATCCCTTTTGTTTCCAAGTGAAATCCTTTTTCAACAAATAAATATAATTAATATCTTTGCTCGTGATTTTTGTGCCAACCAAGAAATAAATTATAAAGACACAATGGTTTTCATAATGATTGTGTGCAGAAAATAAAAATGAAATTTACAGATATATATGTGCTGTTGTTGTTATTGTTTTCCTATGACACAAACCAAGCTTCCTTTTGCAGTGCGAATGAAGTCAATAGGGAGCGTCTTTCGTTTGAATCAGAGCACCACGAAGGTGAAAGTACGACTTCGATCTTTTTAAGGTGCCTCGTCATTTTGAACCACGGTCAGGTGACGAGGCCACACCTGAGCTGGCACCCTCCTCTACACATCCACGCCACACCAGGATATATATGTGTAAAAGTATTTCAGTATTTTTTACCTGTGGTTCCCCTTCTCCCTAGAAACACTTTTCAAGTCGGGGAAGGCTAGAGGCGTAGATGTTCTCCCTCATTCAAGTGCAAGCAAACTTATTCGGTTTTTTGTTTGAAAGACGTCTTTTAAGTTCCCCATGTGGATTTGCACGATGATTCATCAGTTCTAAAAATAACTCACTTAGGGACACATCATCCTACACCGGTGTTTCTATTTCTTTCCCGTCAGGGAGCAGATAAAAACCTTCCATATGAAATTTTCAGGTCGAGATACAGGAGATCTCTCTTAGAAATGAGTAAATATACTACACTTATTTTTAATAAAAAATTTTTTTATTGTAGTGTGTGATACACAATTTTTAAAACGCAACATCAATAAGAATAATTTACATTTCTTGACTTTTCCTCTTACAGAAGTTTCTTATGAAATTAATATTCTGCCTTAATACTTTAGAACATTTTGTTTGTCATTTAACGGTCTTTTTTTTTTGCGCACGAGGGCTACTCAGACCGGGACCTACACTTTAAAGTTGATTGCGAACCTTTAGCAACATCAAAAACCATGGTAGGTTTTGAATCCACGAACTGTTGAACCGAAAACTAAAGCGCTACTCTTTCAGCTACCAGCTCTCGGTTAACTCTTTTAAAGACATATATACTAAAAATAGGTAATTTGCTAATACTGTTGTGTATATAAATTAATCTCTGGGAATTTTAGTTGGGAAAAATTGTACATAACTAGAAACCCAACTTATATATTTTATATTTTATTTAAAAACAAAACTCTTTTAATTCTTGCTTTCTTAGAGAATTGCCAAATTTATTAATGGATTTATTTTAAACTGTCAACAAACCTCCAGTTGCATGAAAATGAGCATATAAATGCTTGCTTTTGAAGACTTATTTTGTGTCATAGTTGAAATTCTAATTATTTAAAAAATAAATTGTGTGTAGCACTTAATATTAAATTGAAACCAACAATTAATATCTATCCTTAAAATTGATATATATATATATATATATATATATATATATATATATATATATATATATATATATATATATATATATATATTTTGAGAAAATAAAACGACATTTTCTGAAAAACAAACTTGCATACACAAATTTAATCAGTTGTCACTAGAATAGCTCATTTTTGTAATTAATTTATTAAACGATTATTAATATTAATAATTGAAACTAAAATTTTTCGTAGTGTGTGACATCAAAATACTTGATTGCAAGTAAAATAAATCAAAATTTTCATATAATTATTTCATATGTTTTTTTGTGCATCTTCTTGAAAATTTCTCTTTTGATTGCTAAAATATTTACTAGTAACTAATTTTTGACATGAGTTTATGGATAGCCTAGCAATCTGAGATTGTTGTATGGTATTTTAATATCGAGTGAAGAAGTTGCCTTGTGGGAGAACTTCATAAATTGTGGGTCGTAGTCACACGTCGCCAGGGAGGATACGCGGAAAATTCCCAAGCACCCATTCGAAAGACTCTCAGCGTTCAAAAGGGGCTGGGATTGAATGCGAGGGGAAAATGCTATCCTATCACTAGGTGAGCCCTACTTGGTAAATACTTTTATTATTTACTTCAATTTATTATTATTCAAGAAAACCTGATCAATACATGAAAACTCAGAATAAATTCATCTGAATAATCAATTCCCTCCATTGACATTTGCTAGCAGGACCATGTTTTAAAATAAAAAAGTCCTTAACTAATCATCCCGTTTTTGATTTCCAACTACAACAATGTACTCGGCTCTGTAATAATGAAAGCTTCATTTGTTAGATTAAATAATAAATATTTAAGAAATTCATCCTGTAATTGACCACCCGACAATTCTTTCATTTTGAGCAATAACTGACTTGGTTTGTTATCTCCAGTTGTGTAACTCAGTTATAAACTTTTTTATTTATTTATTTATATTGTTTAGAAGAGTGTAGGGAAGACACTAAAGTAGTGTATTTGGTTTCATCGTGAGTAATTTGACTCAAAACAAAAGCACTGTCGCAATGGCGTATCCAAAGTGGTACATTTCTTCGTCACAACACAGGCTAGCGTAACGAAATTTTGATTATAGAAGCATTACCCGCCATGTCAGTGGCATTAACAGCCAGGTGAGTTATAATTTAAAATTAAGTAAGAGTAAGGAAATATGACAAACTTTTTAACGCTTAATAAATATACTTAGCTTCTCTCAAATCAAAACTAGTAAAAAATTAAAGATAGGGAATAAATAGTCTGGATAATATTTAGCGCAAATATATTCATAATTGCTATTGTGAATTTTATTATTTAGAATAAAGAATCAAATTTCAAAAAACAATATACATAAGCATCGAACAAGGGATAAATGAAAGATGCACATACCTTCAATGACGATAATTTGCGATGATTCGAATGAATATTTCAAGAATTTTTCATAGAAGGAGGTATTCTTTTCACCTTAAGTCTATCAATGTTGTGGTTCTGAAGTCATTAATGATACATTTTAATATAAACAGATTTATTTACAATAAACTATTGCACTTGTCATAAAGGAATTTGCCATTGCCTCGGGGGCTTTTTTTCCCCTCTGCACTTGTCACACGACAACAATAACATTTACAATAAAAATTGAGAATAGAAAGTTGATGATATATCGGAAGTGTGGCATCTACAAGGTTAGGTTAGGTTATGGCAAAAAAACTGTTTTGGAGATTTATGCTCATAGCTTTTATGAGATTTATGCTCATAGATTTATGCTCATAGCATTTATGCTCATAGCTTATAGCTCGCATTGAGTAAGATTGAGTTTTTATTTGAAAACTAAACCGGCATCTACAATGTTTACAAATTCTCACACTTCGTTTTTCAAGTTGTTGCCAACTCGTTTCTTACAAAAATAAGTTTCAAAATCAAAACAAAAATAAGACGATTATGAGTCACCCAAAGTGTTAAATAAATTTACAAAAAAATTATGATCTAAGAACACATGAACAAACAAACTGTACCTAATTAACAAAATGAAACTATTAATTGTAACCAAATTATGAAAACTTTATTAATAATTCATAATAAATAAGCAAAAACTGTAAAAACAAAAATATATAAAAAGTGGCTTCAGTATATAAAACCTTTAGCAATATACATTCCAAGTGTGAGGGATGTTCTTGTTTACTTGAAATAAGATCCCACTAAAAATCATAAAATCCCAATAAAATTATGAATATTATCCTAATAAATATCAAATAAAAGAAAATATGCACATTGTTAAGATTTAAGATCATATCAGTCTTAAAAAAACATCTATTTACAAAAAAAGTTATTGTTAGCGTAAGCAAACCATTAGTCTTAAGACTTAAGAAGAGATTGTTTACAAATATTGCAATTATTGATTTAAAAGTCTATTAATTAATGAAATTTTTAAAAATTTAAATTGTCCTTACCAATTTAAACTAACCATAAAGTGGATGTCTTGTCTTTTTCATTTTGCTTTTTCTTTTGTTCTATTGTCAACGTGTTAATGGCTTGAATCAATGGAAAACGGCTTCTCAAACCTATGCTTTAGTAATTATATAAGAAATCATTTTATTAACAAAATGAATTTCGACAGTATTCTCAGACATTCGATGGTGAACTTCCTTGTTCACTGCCGCTCGAAGAATGCAGTTTGAAGGCAGGCAGCAAATTCATCGATGAGTCGGATTTAAGACGCCATCTCAATACGATGTCGTAATTAATTTTGAGTAACGTAGATGAAACGTTACCTAACATCATGGATATTTTAAACCAATGAGAATTGAAATATAAAGTGATGTAACCATGATTTCAATTGAACGAAAGAACCAACCACTTTACGGGTTAAGAACACACACACAACACTGCCTTAATAACCCAAATAATATATTGAATTTATTATATATTGAACTCAATACGTCATATTGAGGCATTTATAAATGTGAGCTATTTAACCTTTAAGTGCTTGAACTGATATATATATGCGACTTACTGGAGAGTGAAACGTTAGAAGACTGCGAAACAAGACGCCACTCGAAGAATGCAATTTGAAGGAAGGCAGCAAATTCATCGATGAGTCGGATTTAAGACGCCATCTCAATACGATGTCGTAATTAATTTTGAGTAACGTAGATGAAACGTTACCTAACATCATGGATATTTTAAACTAAGGAGAATTGAAATATAAAGTGATGTAACCATGATTTCAATTGAACGAAAGAACCAACCACTTTATGGTTAAGAACACACACACAACACTGCCTTAATAACCCAAATAATATATTGAATTTATTATATATTGAACTCAATACGTCATATTGAGGCATTTATAAATGTGAGCTATTTAACCTTTAAATGCTTGAAATGATATATATATATATGCGACTTACTGGAGAGTGAAACGTTAGAAGACTACGAAACAAAACGACACAAAACATGTAGCTAAAACAATGCAGCTACAACAATACGACTTATTTATTGTGGCGTTATTCTTTGTAGCGTTTTTATAACTTTTCACATATTATTAGGAATTGAATTATGTTTCTATTCATCTTAAAACATAACTTAACGGAATGAGTAAATATATTCCCCATATTTCCTCTTGGAATTTCCTCTTGGACTAAAAGTAGTCCGCGGTCCACCACTTTGGCGATCGCTGCTCTCGGGAGATGTAATAGTAGTTTGTGTGTATGCCTGGTATTATACATAAACAATCTATTTTCTTCTTTCTCATTTGCTCAATACATGGACTTTAAGAATAAGTCAGGCTTGTTTATTTTCTCATCTTTAATTGCAGGTTCGGCATTATCTTTAATTTATGGATATGTGTGTATTTCCACATAAAAAATATTCATAAAATCGGCCTTCCTAGCAAATGACTTACAAATATGAGAATGATTAATCTTGCAGAATTTAAGAAACATAATTAAAATAAAACATCACTTTTATGATCTATGAAATAATTAATTTTTTTCATTCCAATTATATGCTACACTTGAAAATATATTGATATTGTTTAAGCATCTATGATAAGCGAAGGTAAAAATGTAACATGAAATTTTACTTCCTACATAATTTGAAATGAAATTTATTGAAATATTACTAATATTATATTTAAGTTTATACACAAGTGGTATTTTTATATTAGAAACTTCTGATCTTTTGCTTGATCCAATTTTTGATTTTAAAAATGGAATTACTCTCACCTTCGAAGAAATTTTTGGAGCTTAAATTTTTTCCAAATATTTTTTAAATCTCACATTTTCTATCTAAGTAAATTTCAATTCAGTTTTGATCTCATCGAAGCAGTGTTTGTTTACAAATGTTTCCGGTTTTTCTATGTACAATTATAGCCCAAACATTCTTACTTTAAACTAAAAAAGGTTTCTGGTTACATCAATATTTCGATCCAATTTTTGATTACTCACTAGTATTTCTGAAAATCAAGCTCTGCATACAGCGCTACCTATGAAAAGGAAAATTTATTTCTCTTTTCATTAATTTTGCCTTTTCAGTTAAGAATTATTTCCACTCACTTAATTACATAAAAAATTTAAATCCTTATGAATAACGTATATCGCAAGGCGTAATCGAGAACATCTTTAGCCAAATTAAATATTTTAATGATCATCCATCCTGTTATAGTTCATTTGAATCAAATATTGTTCGAGAACAAACTGACCTCACTTTTGATAATTTCTTCATGGTTTGTGCTAATTTTCAAAGGCATTAATTAAAATATTCTCATGGCACAAAAAATCTAAGAATCCTAGATAAGAACTTCTAGCAGTTTACGAAACAATGAATTCTACTTTATCATTGCGTTATTTGCGCACTCGTAGTAAAACTTTTTAAAAAAATAATAATTAAAATTAAATTAAAATATGAATGCGTGTGCAAATTATAGTTTCCATGAATTTGTAATTGAAATTAGATTAGAAAATTTGAATTCGCATTATAGGCTGTTCTCAAGTAGTAAATCTGAAAAAATTCTAAATTAATTGAGATTTGCTAAATAATATATATTTCATTCTAATTTGAACCTCTTTCTGCTGTATATATTTTAGTATATTAATGTATTATGTAAAGAAAAGCAAATAGTAGCACAAAATAATCATTATAAAATATTTAATATGATCACCAAATTTTTCTTACTCATATATACATTTCCTGGTAATTTTACATAAAACTAAATATTTACCTTTTACACCTTTAAACGTAATTTAGTAACTATCAGTTCTTATAATATTTTAAAACAATATTTAACTACCAATTTTTTTTATTTTGTTCTCTGGTTGGCATTTGTACACCAGCCTGGTAAGTGTATCATTTTGTAGATACTAAGATTAATCACTGAACTTCTTACTTTCTATGTTCAAAAACTGACTTGCATTCAGTGTCTGCTTTACGAAATTAGATTATTCCTGCTCAAGTTTTTACGGGAGTATGTTTGTATGAAGACAATGTTAGGGGGAATAAGTCACCTAATTCTGTAAGTTATTTTCAGAGTGAAAACGCTTGCTTTCTTCCCTCAAACTGAGCAAAAAGACATTTGGGTCGTACTCGACTTCACATGTATATAATAGTAGGGGGAACAATCTCATCACATCCTTTTTTTCCATGTGTAAATATAAATAATTTGTCGAGTACAGTGAATATCTCTTTCTACAGAATCATGCACATCAAAGTCTTAAGACTCTTTTAATCCTACACCTTTTAAATAGTATGGATGCAATTGTTATAAGGTGTGTCTCAAAAAGTAAGAAAAACAGAAAAAGTCACGTGTTTTAAGTTTTTTCTGACTGAATAATATTTTTCCTTAAAAGTTGTAAGATCTTGTCACAAGTATCAAATTTAGCACATCCCATTTTAAATCACTTCCTCCTTTTACAACGATAAAAATTTTTTTGATTTGAGAAACTTGGTTTTACAATTTTATAACAATCATAAACTCTATTTTTTGGTTAAAGTGCTTTTAACTTTTTAATTATTTTTGATTTAGACTGTTAAATAAAATGTTTATTGCCTAAAAAAAGATTTAAAGGAGTCACGAATGAAATAGGATTCTGTGGTTAAAACTATTCATTTAACTCATGGTTTTTCAAGTTGAGGAATAAATGAAATCAAGTGTTACATTCATGCATGCTCTATTAGAGAAAATATATAATTTAACACATAAATAATTAATCATTTCATACAATTTTCAGAAAATATTGATTAGTCTTACTGAAGGCATTTTTAGTTTAAAGAAGATAGACTCCTAGATAGGAAAGCATTAATAAGAGAATGATAACTGCCAAAATAACAGAATTGTGGTTTTCAAAACCTGATTTCTGAATACATATATCACAATATGTCAATATCGCAGGCTTAACAGCAGTAATTTACTATGACCTGACTCTATAGTCCTATTGATACTGATTAACGAATTAAGTAACGAGTGAAAAAATCATTTTTCTCCTTAGGAATCCATTTTATTTAACACAGACCACACATTTTCGATTAGGTTAATAAATTGTGAAGTAAACCTAAACTCATTTGAAAGAAAGCCCTGTATTTGTCTGCAACGGTGTTGCGTTAAATAACCAGTTATAACGATGAATTATCGTGATTGATTTAATGGTGAAATATCTCGGAAATGTATGGAGCTGTCAATAATTCGGCGATATGCAATAATGTAAAAGGTATTTATCAGACTCTAGTCAAGGCAAATAGTTATTCTATTCCGAATCGATCATTTTCGCTTACAATAATTGTTACGATCATATTATGACTATCACAGATCAATCGATCATCCTTGAAAACTTAATTATAATCGATACGGACAATTCAACGCTGAGTTGAAAAGGGTGCTCCGTGGCTGAGTGGTCTAAAGTATCACTGCTAATCGCTTGAGAGCGTAGGAGTGTGGGTTCGATTCCCACCGTGGCCCTGGGTGTTTTCTTTCCTTATTCTTCTGTGGTTGTACATCTGTCATTGTGCTATTTGTCCTATTATCGACGAAGACTTACAAGCGGATCTCACGAATCAAGCATACAAGTTTGAATATATGTAATGTAATAAATAAAAAAATATGAGTTGTAAAAAACGCAAATAGACTATTTTTATTTGCATTTTATCCAACACTTTATTCCCAATAAGTAATATATGATCGAAAAGTGATGGTAAAAAAATTATTTGGAAAAATAAAAAAAAAATGCTATGTGTAAAAAAGTACGTTTTTTCTAAATATTTATTTACGAAATGATAGTTTTTAACTTTTTTTTTATAAAAGATTACTACAGTTTAAAAAGAAGACAATTAAATGTGATAACCTAAAGGTATGGTTAATAATATTATGAAAATTCAAGCAAATATATCAGTGAAAAGTTCTCACTCTTATATCTTCTATGGTTCTTCGCTTCCATTGAAAAATTATAAAAACTAATATAGAAATAAATTATGGTTTTGGTGAGAATAATGTTCTGACAGTGTGTGTATGTAGAACATTAAAACTAAAACTTTTTACGTTTATATCATTCAAAACTCTTAACGTAAGTTTTAAAACTTTTAAAAGAGGCGTGTTTAAATTTTTACAAAAGGTGGGCTCAACAATTGAAGGCTATTTCAAAGCAGATAGTGAAAACCAGTTAAGAAATAGAGCTAGTGGGCGGAGCATGTGTATCGCTGAACATGAAAGAGTACCAAAAGATATGTCACACCTCATAGAAAAATTTTTTACTCAAATATAAAGTAATTTTAGAACAGTAAGAAAATGTTTTTCCCAGATCTTAATGTGAGGAACACATTTCTCGATAAATATCTGTTAGAATTATTTTAAAACAATTTGTTTATACTGTTCTTTTATTTAATTTTTTAAAAAAGGGGAGCTAAATCAATGATAGAGGTAATCATGTTGCACTAATGATTATTTTTCCAATATTTTTACTAATGTACCTCATATGTTTTATTATCTTGGTACAGTAATTTATTCTTCCTTCAAAAAAATACTAATTTCTATTTATTATTTCAACTTTGAACTGTGGTAGTTTTATCATTTTTCTTAATATTATTTATTAATTGTACTATTGTTTTTCTAAATTAGCTTACGCTGATTTCTTGTGTATTGTTTCTCTTCCATCAGTTAACTTTGAAAAGTCTTTGAGTTTTCCGTTATGTTACGTATAGGAAATGTTTTGCATTCATTTAAACCATATTTACTCTTATGATTCTAAATCAGAAATTAATAAAAGTTATCAAGAGCAAAAAGCATCCATCGCCTCCAAAACTAATGCTAGAGGTCATTTTATTGATAAACTATAATATATTCAAGAAGATATGGAAAGTATGTCCTTAATAAGACATTATTTAACTAAAAACATAGCAAGCTAAATCTCAAACCAAGAATTCATCTGGATAGAAATGGTTGGTTGGTTTGTCGCTCTGCGGTCATTTTTTGCACGAGGGCTAATTAGACAGGGACCTACAGCTTAAAGTGGATTCCGAACCACTACAAATATCCATGCCCAAGGTGGGATTCGAACCCACGAACTGTTGAACCGAAGGCAAGAGCGCTAACCATTCGGCTGCCAGCTCTGCTGAACAGAAATGAAAGGTATTAAAAATATCACTGTATCCATTCTCCCTTCATAAACATTTAAGGAATTTGATCTAGATAGAACAGCTAATTTCTTTTGCTGAAAATAAATATCATACTATTCTCGAAACATGAAAGATCTATATAAATAACTTGAAAGTACTTATACTTCAGATCAAAAATAATTTTAACTATTACTTGCATTGATTAACTTTGCAACGATGTTATGAGTATAAACGTAAGTTTAAAACATTTTTATACTTTTCACATAACTGTGTTTTAGAGATTATCCAAATTGAGATCTTTAGTAATCAAAGTTACCAGAACTGTAAAAACCAATCAGATTCGTAATTCTTCCTAAATGTCATTTTTTTATACTTTAAAGAAAGTCATTTGCTTACTCCAAAAATACTTTTTATTATTCGTTTAAACACATTGCGCATTAGAGAGGAGTTTAAATAAGTTACTTCTAGGATGATTTAAAACATTAAATGCTGCAAACTAAATAAACTAAATCAGAAGTACAGGTAACCCTTCTATAACACGGTATCTTATAACACGGTTTCGCTATAACACGATTCGTAAATTGCGGGAAAATTCCTACAACACGTCATCCTATAACACGGTTTCGTTCCAATTCGTGTTGAAAGAAGATATGGCCCTCTTCAGTTGAAACAGAAAACATGCGTGAAACATCAGAAAACGAAATTGGTGCCATATTAAAATCGCTAAATCAAATCAATCGGAGGCAAAGGTTTTGTGGATATGGCTACTGAAGATATTCAAGAATTATTAGTGGAAGAAGAAGTTGACGAAGCGGATTTGATGGAAATGGCATCCCTGGATGCAAATCAAATAGATTTTGAGGACGCTAGCTCTGATGAAGATTGTGCAGTTAAGAATTTAACATTAAAAGAATTACAAGAAGGCCTATTTTTAGCGTAAAATCTCGAGTCATTTTTCTTGAAAACAGACCCTTCCACGGAAAGAAGTCGAAAATTCAAAAGGGAGCTGCAAAACTGTTTAACTCCATACCCCGAAATATACAATGACCTAATAAGAACTAGTCAGCAAAGTTCGATTACAGATTTTTTTAAGAGGGGAAAACATACAAAAACTTTAAATAGAGAAAAAAGTTCTGAAAGTGAAGGCGATATCGTTCCACCCAAAAAACGTTCTCGGTTGATTGTACTGAGCAGTGACGACGAATAAATTCATTAAATTAGGGTTGCGTTAGATTAAAATATTTTTTTCTTACTTTGTGTTAGATATACATTTATTATTTAATAAAAATTAAGTTGTTTATGTCGAATTAAAAAAAATATTTGTTTTTAATAAGTTTTTGGAACGTAACCCCCTTTTTGTACTAGTTCTGGGTCTCATACAACACGATTTCACACAACACGGCATTTTCTAGGAACCTAACTACCGTGTTATAGGAGGGTTACCTGTATATAATACAAGAGAAACTAACCATTGAACTTTTGAAACAAATAATTGGGAATCAATTAGAAGTAAAAATTTTCTAATATGAAATTTACAATTAGAAAATTGAGATATTTGAAATTACATTGAGAGAAAAATCAAATTTAGACAATTCATTATGTTTTCATTTTTAATATTGGAGTTGATAATGAGAAGAAAAGCGATTTCACAAAGAAAGTTAAATTAAATGTAAGGAAATTTGATACACGTATGTCTCATATCTTGAAAAAGAAATAATAACACAAAACAAAATGCTTCAGAGTTTAATGTTGATTAATATGCTAGTAATATTAACATATTGATTAGAATAAGATACATAAGGATGCTTGTCTAATTCAGCCAATAAGAGGTATGGCCCCTCCATCAATACAATCTATACACATTTTAGAAGGAAATAATAGTCTTTATCGTTGCTTCTTTTATTAACTGAACTTTCTAACTGGTTTTCCGATGATTCTTTGTAAAGGTACGAAAATTATTGTGTTGTCAGTGTGGTTATAGCAGGGAATGCGTGAAGTAATGTATGCAGTAATCTAACGCTCTCCAGATAATCGAATTTACAACAGGTGTTCATGGAATATTAAATTTTAACAAGTTTTTTGCGCATAAGAATACAAGAATTATATATGCAACAACAGAACACATTGCAGAAGAAAACAGGAACCCAATCTTGCTTTGTCCAGATTTACATCTCTTAAGCAAATGAGTAATTTAGTAAGTATACATGAAGGAAAATCGCAACAAGTTAATTAACAGCTGATCCCATTACTCCAGAAAGGGTGATTCTAACGTTTGGAGGGTCTACAAAAGAGTAATTACAATACAATTTCTTTTTCTCCAAAATTTTAAGATAAGCAACAAATTCCTTGCTGTTTTTAATGACCAGAAAAAAAATCAAACACAGCTCTTAAGTGTGTTTGCTGTTAGTCTTTGATGTAATCTCTCTCGGCATCCAGTACCTTTTACCAACGTTCATTATGTGTTGTCCCCTTGCAATAAATCTGGGAGATTTTAAATTCTATGAAGTTCGTGAATACTTGATCAATGACCTGAATCTCCTGGCTGCAATGGTTTGTAACACGTTTAATCCTAGTATTCTATTCGAATGCTTGATATTTTAGGAGAATAAATCCAACTTCTGATAAACTTATTTTGTGAGGTCATAAAGAAAACAACATCCTCATGGGACACTCCCATTTCTCTTAGCTATTGTACGCTGTTTTCCTTCTTTTGTAATGACCTGTTCTGAATCGACAGGTTTCTACACCACTTGATAAATTAATTTTCATACCTATTCTTATTTTATTCAATGGCAAAGCAAAAATAGTTAAGAATTCTATTACTTACCTCTTTAAACTGAAATATTGTGATCTGTTAGGAACAATGTAAAACGAAATTGTCTTTACCATAATGAAACAGAAGTGATTCACATTTGGGAGTTATAAAACAAAAATGAACAAAATTTTGATATTTATATATTAAAGTCCTGAAGAAAGTTTAAGAATTCCATCCTTATCTCTCAGAGTAGTTAATGTAATAATAGGACAGATTTTTAAAATGCAAACAGATTCATCATGAGCTCTCTTTTTTCAAAGATGAAGGAATACGTTGATAACTTGAAATTTTTTAACCCATTTCTAGATGAAAAATCGTTGAGAACCGCTATCTCATATAGAACCATCTAACATCTGGGAAACACCAATCTAACACTCATCAGATTCATTCCATAACACATGAGATGCCTTATGAAATTGCGTGGTGAGAACAGAAGTAAAAAGAAAATACGTGATTATAAAAATTTAAGCGGACATAGAATTTTCATTTTGTGTAATCAGATTATAGCTTTAATAACCAGCATTGGGTTAGTAAAGTAGATAGAAGTAGAGGTTTCCTTAGATACTTATATAATATATTTAAATGAGAAGCAAAAAAATTTTAAAAAAACAAAAATTTTAAACCATAATAAACCCAAATAATATCGCCGTGATTTCATTATATATATATATATATATATATATATATATATATATATATATATATATATATATATATATATATATATATATATATATATATATATATATATATATATATATATATAGGCATGGAGTCAAACAGAGATTGTATGGCATGTACGGGGATCTCAGTCCATGCAGCTTCAACACTATGCCACAGTTCATCGACAGTCGTGGATGGTGAGTGATGGCGTGCCAATCGCTCGGCAACCATTGACCACACGTTCTCAATTGGTGACAGATCAGGAGAACATGCTGGCCAGGATAACAGTCGAACCTGTTCTGTATCAAGGAAGTTCAAAACAGTACGGGCAACATGCGGTCGTGCATTATCCTGTTGAAACAAAGCATTAGGGAGGTCTCGAAGATAGGGCAGAGCCACGAGCCTTAACACATCGGAAATGTAACGGTTGCTGTTCAAAGTCCCGGTAATGCGTACAAGAGGTGATCGAGACGTGTATCCTATGGCACCCCATACCATTACTCCAGCAGATGGGCCAGTATGGCGATGTCCAATACAAGCTGGCAATGCGCGTTATCCACGATGCGTCCAAACACGGATGCGGCCATCATGGTCCTGTATACAGAACCGAGATTCATCTGTAAAGATAACGTGATGCCATTCCCGCGTCCAGGTTCGTCGCTGATCACAATATTGAAGGCGCTTCTGTCTGTGACGCAGCGTCAATGGTATCCGAAGCCATGGTCGCCTTGCAGACAATCCATGCAGTGACGTAGTAAGGGGGGGCAAGGGGTCTATCGTGCCCCGGCCGCCGCTTTGAGAGGGGCGCCAAATAGTAGTCACGAAAAAAGATTTTCAGAAAATTTTTTTTTTCTTTTTAAATGAAATATCAATTTTATTCGGAGAAATATATTTTTAATTTAATAATTGTTTTCTCCTGTTGAAGAGCTTGCCATAAATGAAACTGTCCCGATTTTTATATTTCCATATTAATAAATTAGTATAGTTTAGTTCGTAGTAAAAAAAGTGTGTTCGTTTAATCACGTTTTCCATTATCTTTTCTTACAATTTTTTTTACTTTGCCCAAGATTTGAGATGCTTTATCATTATTTTGTATAGTAAATCTTGTACTTGTAATAATGGAAGTATGATAAATTTTTTCTGATAAAAATTTCTGAAATATGTTAATTACATTGGTTAGTTCCCTTTTTATGCATTTAACATGTTTTTAATTTCAACTTATTTACCAAATAATATGTGTTGATGTTATATCTCTTGATTTACGAATCAATAATTTAGGGAGATTCCAAAAAGGTAAACTCATGATCTAATCTGTAACCGATTTGACTTAGTGAATGCAGCAAGATTCACCATATTCTTTAGAATTCTAATTTTTTACAAGATGTCTTTATTAAGTTTCATACATATAAAAAATTGTAACATTGATTAATCAAATAAATATTTTCTACTAAAAAAAAAATCTAAGGAATAATGCATTGACTGACAAATACATCATTAGGAGCTCGCATGATGTTACTTACTTATTTATCATTTAGGAATTCAAAATAATTTTTTAGAAATTTTGATGTTCTAAAATATTATTTAATTTGATATTCATTTTTTATAGTTATTATAAAACATTTTATTTTATAAACAATATTTTCTCTTATAAATAAAAAATGTGAAGTTTTAATCTTATTTTAATTAAAATAAAATTTTAAAAAATCACTCTCGAAAAAGGAAATTTTATATTACTGAAATATTATTAATAAAAACTTGTCAAACTATAATTAAAACACAAGTGAAAATTTTTCTTTAAAGGTTCTTAAAATTTGCGTTTTAATATTCTATGAGAAAGTTATAAAACCTACAAAACATTTCATTTCCAATTAAATGAATGGATGTGTGTAATGTATTCCATTTCTCAATTCTTAATAATTTACAATTATTATAATTACAATTATTCTTATAAATATATAAGTTAC
Organism: Latrodectus hesperus; assembly: GCA_037975125.1. Taxonomy (NCBI): domain Eukaryota; kingdom Metazoa; phylum Arthropoda; class Arachnida; order Araneae; family Theridiidae; genus Latrodectus; species Latrodectus hesperus. The sequence continues at coordinate 6,763,579 of CM075856.1, forward strand.
GCCATATTCTAATCACTGAAATTTTGAATAGACAACAATTATATGATAATGGAATTACAGTACCAAGAATTTTATCAAGTAAATAAACTGTATCTCAGAGTTTATTCTTTTGCGAAGCTCCTAAATTATAAGTACCTTTAACTAGCATGGCTGTGTTCAACGAAATCCGAGAATAATATAATAGGTATTTAAATATATCATTATATATACAATCCATATAGCTTAGGGCTTCTTTGAAGCTAAATCTGGATGATATAGTGAATCTGTAGAAAACTTCCTTTAAAAGAATAATACTCATTATAAATAATTAATGTTGCATAAAAAAATTCTTATGAATTTGATTTTAAATGTTTTAGCTTATATTGAGAGAGATTAAATTAACTTCACTTGAGCACCTTTCTTATCAAATAAAGAAGGGACCCGACAAGGATGAAAAAACTAAAAATGTTAAAAGAATCAAAATACTCTTGAAGATATTGATTTTTATATCCATTTCATTTACTAAAAATAATTAAATGCCTCAGAAAAATAAGGAATATAAAACGTAACCGAAAGATGTTAGTGAGACTTAAAACTTCTGGGAGAAATTCTTGTACATCGCTCCAGAGAAAAGAAAAGCTCTGTATTTACCTCAAGCTTTATTGTAACCTCTTAGTCTACTGTCGCGTTATACTCATGAAAAAATTCGCGTTGAAATGCATTTCTCATTAGCGGTCCTCTTTGTCCGAAAATGTTTGTGTTCAGCAACAGATCGACCCCCAACAGAAGAGAATTCTTTTTTTACAAAATAGCACTGCAATATTTAATAAAGAGAATTGTTTTGTTGGAGGACAGCTGTTCTCCAACAGAAGATATTTTTTTCAAGGTAGCACTGCAACATCCAATCAAGAGAATTGTGCTCCTGGAATCGAAATACGATACAAAGCTGGAAATGGAAAAGTAATTACCTCCAAATGCTAGAAAAATTCATAATTTCCTTTTATTTTAACTATTTACCTGGTTAGAATATCATTTCACACTCACAAATTTTCATCTTTAGTGTTATTTCATTGAAAACTTCGTTGGAAATGTTGACTTTTGAGTAAATTTAATATTCTGTCTACAACTTTTTTTAAATTTTGCTTATTTAGCAGATATTTTAGCCATTATGAATATTTATTAGCAAACATGTAATGTATAGTTTTGAAATTTAAAATCAAATCGCTTATTTAAAATTATTTATTTGAAATCAAATAGATTTACAATTTAAAGATTTTCGAAAATAATTTTTATCTGACTTGTAATTTTGATGTCTTTATATTAATATTTTATGTTGAAAAATTCTTTTTTGGAAAGTTAAAAGATCAAATGTATTAAATATTTTTTATATGTACACATAAAATTTTTCTTGATAGTTAATCTTTACTTAACTTTATATTTCAATTTATATAAATGAAAGCATGTTTCGCTTAAAAATCATTTTAAAGGAATATAATGAAATAAGGCAAAATTATTATGCTTAGTAAAAAGCTACAGATTAGTAATATTTTTGAATGTTATAAAAGGATTCAGAATAAAAATAAGTTCTTTTTTTAATATGAATTAGCTCTTATTTTAATTAGGAAATATATTTTAAAGTCACAAGAAAGTCTTATTGAACATATTAAAAATAACTTGAAAATTTTCCGAGATAAATATTCTCAGAGTAAAATCATAAGATTACGGTAAAAGTGACTAATCCGGCAACTATGTATAATAACAAATGATTATACATAATTCCCACTAAACTCAGTAAATGAGATAAATTATTGAAATATATGGATAATCTCCAATGCGTGATAGGAAATGTCATAAATTCCGATTACTTTGTAGAAAAATGATATTTTAATTTCAAAGAATAAGTATTTTTAAGCTATATTAAATAATTCATCCATAAGAGTTTGAAAAACATCATGATGACTAAGAATAAAAAACATTCAAAAATTTCTCAGTATAAGAATTTAAATAACTGTGATTTATTTGTACGTTCATTTCAGTAGATATTATAAGACTATATTTTGTATTCAAAAATACAAAAAGATCACACTTTGATTTACTAAAAGTAAGTTAAAGTCTAGATTGTCATTTCAGTAAATAATTAATTTTTATTTAAACAATACAGAACTTTAAATTGAATATTAACTAGTTCTTATAGTTAACTTTTATTTTTTATTAATTAAAAGATTTGGAAAAAGAGAACAATTTTGATCATTAGAATTTATAAGAACACTTCCATGTCAAAACATTGTTATTTGCATTATATCCTTATTACATGTTTATTCTATATATTATATTACTATTTTTTGAGATGGGGCGCCAAAATTGGTATCGTACCCTGGCGCCAATTGTGCTCGCTACGCCTCTGAATCCATGTTGCTGCTAACGTCGTCGAACTGTTCGAGTTGAAACTTGTTGCCTTGCAAATGACTCCATTTCTCGACTCAGGGTTCGTGACGTGGCTGTACGATCCCTTGTGACCAAGCGGATAATGTCTTCTCTGCTGTTAGTGATGGGGAGTCGCTGAGATCCCGCATGACGTTCCGTATGATTGTCCTGAGCCCATCGATTCCATATTCTGCTAACAGCCATGGGGTCTCGACCGACGCGAGCAGCAATATTGCGGTACGATAAACCGCAATCCCGGTAGGCTATAATCCTTCCTCGATCAAAGTCAGACACGTGCTGATAGGTATTTCTTCTTCTTACACGAGGCATTACAACAACTTTCTTTGCCGAAAACAACGTTGAAACGGAAATTGAGTATGAGAAAACTGATGTCAAATCTCTGGTTTCATTCACATTGTAGATGTCGCTACTGTCGCCTGCTTTGTATGAATGCGCTGAAAATCTAATCATTTGCATATCACAGCAAGTTCTACCTGTCATGCAAATTTCACGTGTGTGGTGTGCCGCCTTCCTAGTGTAGCAATTTTAATGGCCAGTAGTGTATATATATATTATATATACAGGGTAATTCTAAATTGTTTTTACAAATTAAGGGAGGCAATAGTACTCATCCATAAAAATAATAATTACAGAGGAACATTGGGTCACATTTTACTCTGAGAGGCAAAAAAGAGGAAAGTGCAAGCATATCAAGAATCTATCGCGAATTTACCGTATATAAATTTCCGCAGAAATGAAGCCGCGTTTTGCTCTTACTGGTTACCGAAAAATGTCAATCAGATTAAACGTTATCTCTTAAAGACGGCGCAACATGATCGCTTCAAGTATTATCTGCATAACATCATCCGAATATTTTCGTAAATGGTATGGCAGTGTACAATCTTTGCAGACAGGTGATTATCCCTGCCGGGCAGATTTTGTGCAGAGGATGCTAAGGATGAAGAATAACAATCCACGAGATTTCCTTCATTAATATTACTTAGTTATGAGGCAACATTCAGCAGAGAAGGCAAAAAATTTTTTTTCTTTCTTTGTCCCTCAGCGTGGAATGCGACCCTATGTTCACATGCAGTTATTGCTTGTTTGTCTGGATGGGTACTATCACCCTTCTCCATTTGTAAAACAATTCAGAAACCTCCTGTGTCTATATATATATAAAGATAAAACTTTTTCAAACATGTCTTCCTGGTCATAAAATAGCTTTAAAATGAGAAAACACAAATAAAACTTTATAATTTCCACATAATTATTATATATTTTTAGATAATCAAGTATACATTTAAATATTTTATATTAATTGTGAGTAAGAAAGTATTTTTCTTGGAAGGGGAAAATACTTATACAGGAAATTTATTTATTTTTTGAAGTGGCTTTGGTGTAAAAATAGGCGTTTCGAATTTGTAAAAATATTTCATTTGATATTTTTATACAATCATTATGCAAAACAAAACGTTATCTGATAGCTGTGATGGCAATCTTTATTTTCACATTATTTTAAAGATAATTTCTTACTTTTTTATTACCTTTTAATAGCGGCGTTTGCCTCTGATAATTTATCTACATGAGAAAATGTGGAATTCGATATGAGTTTTAACACGACAAAACTCATAAAAACACTACAAAATTAGTAAGCAATACCAATACAGACAAGTAAGAGCATTGTTAAATATTTTTCTAAGAAAGTATTGAAAAGTTCTTTTTACTGTTGATTGGATTATACCAATACACGAAAGTAATATGCACTGCCCGACTTTGAATATGCAACACCAAGAAAGATTTGCCAGAAAGTGAGGAAACTCGGCAAACAGAGAGAGACAGCAACGAACAATATGTGATCTGCATTTCGAAATGATATGCATAATACCGAGCGAGAACAGGGTCGGGTGAGTAGATTCTAGGACCATTGTGGACGGCGATACACGAAGCAACACGCCTAGGCACAGAGTCAATGAGAATACCGATGGCGTCCTGAGGAAAGGCTCTCCATTTTCTGTCAACCGTTTGTCAAAGTGCATCTTCTGAAGGAGGCAGTGGAAGGGTATGCAAATGGCGTCCAATGATATCCTAAACGTGTTCGATGTGGAAAGACCTGACGAGTTAGGGAAGCAGCTGACACCTTACAGAGCATGTTAGTAGAGGAGAGCAATATGCGATCATGCATTATCTTGCTGATAAAGAGCATTGGCCACCCCTGAAGGTAGGGAAGTGTCACCGGCTGCAGTACGTCATCTACGTAACGTTTAGCTGTCATAGTGTCGTTAACTAGAGGTGACCTGGAATCGTACGCAGTGACTCCCCAAAATACGATGGATTGTTGTCACTCGATGGGGAGTTCTACGCTGGTTTCAGAATAGTACATGTCTCCACGTCGCTCAACACTTGTACGTGGCGACTATCACTAAAAAAACAGAAGCGTGATTCATCAGAAAAGACTATTCTGTGTCACTTGATAGTCCAGATAGCTCTAATTCGGCACCATTCCAGTCTATGCTGTGGAATCAATGTCAGTTTTCTTAACGGACGCCATGAGCACAGGCCACTAGCAATCAATCGACGTCAAATGGTTCTGCTCGATATGGGAGCATCCAGGGTGTCTTGCACATGCTGCAGAATTTCGGTAGTCATGCTTTGTGGGGCCACCACCACCTGCAATCGGACGCGTCAATCCACGCTTGCTGATGTCACTCTGACTGCACCGGCAACCCGCAAACATTCCACAGTTCTTTGTTCTAACCTCTTCGCCCCATCCAGTGCCCCGTCCAGGTGTCTGTCAACTGCAATTTACAGTAAGAACCAACCTGCCCTTCTCAGTCCGATCACCGTAAACTCATCTATCTGTTGGAACTGACTCCTGGCATTCTTTGCAATTACAGTCGTCCTTTGCGACAAGAACAAGCTTTCAACGTTTATTTTTCAAGGAGCAATAGTGGCGCGATTATTGCCCACTCTGCCGGTAAGGTGAATCTATCCTGAAATTTGTCCTCTCCTTACATCTTGTTCAATGTGAACTGGAAAGTTGAACAATTCACATAATTTGCTTAACTCGGTAAGGTGAATCTACCCTGAAATTTGCATTATTTTCTGACCACTCCTTCTTGATGTTGCATTTCTAATGTCGGACAGTGTATTTTTAAAATCATCTCAGATGTAAGAAACGGACGTGCCAAATTACGGAGTAAAATTTATGATAAAAAAATGCCAAAGTTATATAAAATTTTATATTTGATTTTATTTAATATGCTTATGATATCTATGTGCAAAGAAAAATGTTATCTGATAATTGTGTGTAATTCAATTCAATATTTCTCTCAACAGTTACATTTTACAGAATGGTTTCTTCTTTCTTGCGTTTGATACTCTATAAGAAAGTGTTAAGAAGTTTTCTTTGCACACACAAATACGGAAAAATGATATATTCTTAGAAGTCGCTCAGAAAAAGTGAGCGTGACAATTTCAGGAGGTGGAAAGTTGCACTCAATATTTTTATATTAAGCTAATAGTTTTGTTAAGAATTGTGATGCAAATCAATATTTCACTAAATATTTTTTTTTCGAGATAATTCCTTACTCTCTCAGAACTACTTAGTCGATACTGATGTTTATGTTTGATAATTTAGATCTTTGGACAATTTACAGTATAATTTAAAGAAATAGAAATTAAAATAGAAAATTATTAAAAGAAATGAGAGGGGAGTTTTTAAAAAAAAGTACGCTGAAAATTTTCACTTTGACATCTGTTTACTAAATGAAAAATAATATCAAGGAATGAAGAGAAGAAATTTAAGAAAATCTAGGATGTATTTTTCTTTCATGAGAACTCATGAGCATATTATATTATATAAACGGAAAACTAAGAACTTAAGCGAAAAGGACACACACACACAAATGGATATGCCTAAGCTTTGGTTTGCTTGTTGCTCAGGTTTCACTTTCTGAACGAGGAACTATTTGAATCAAGATCGGCAGTTTAAAGTGAAATTCGTACACCCGACCTGTTGATCCGCAGACCAAAGCACTAACCGTTCTATTGGCAGCTCGACATGGACGTGGTCAAATGAAACAGTGAGGAAGAAAAAAAAATAATATAGAGGAAGAAGTACTATCACAAAAGCTAAACTAAATTTGCTTAAATATTGAGTGGAGATTTTCAAATTTGGAAAATAAATTCTATGGAAGCTATTTATTCACGAAAATTGCATGTCACTCATGATGTTCAGTTGTCAGAGGAGAAAGTTGTTGCTTCTCTAAGCCCCTCCCACAAAGATAGCAGGATCAGGGTTGTTTTCTGATGGAGAGAGAAATTCATCTGGAAGGCCTATGAAAGTCCTATAAACCGTTTCTGCAGTTGTGACGTCTAGGTCTTCTTTCCATGTGGCTCGAAACACTAGTAGTATAATTGGTAGCGCAGTATCCCACTGAGCACTGGCATGAGCCCATATGGCTGTCTTCAGTTGTCGATGGAACGATGGAATCTCTCAACTTGACTATTTGAAGCTGGGTGTAAGGAGTTGTGCTGTTCAACAGCTTACCATTCAGTATTATACATTACTAAAATACTTCTTAAAGCACAGAAAAGGGATAAATCAAACTGCCTTCCTTGGTCTCTTTTCAACCTGAGGGCTGTACCAAACTTGGTGATCCAACCAGAATAGAATGTTCTTACGGCAGTTTTTAAGGATATTTGTACTAGTGAAAATGCCTCTGACCACTTAGAAAATCTATCTACACAGGTAAGACATTAACGAAAATCATCTGAAGATGGAAGAGGTCCTATAATGTCAATCTGAACATGCTCAAAGCGATAATTAGGAAGTACGAAATTTCCAACCTAATTTCCTGTATTCCGAGATTTTGCTCGCACGATTTCCTTAGTTCGTTCACACTGCAAACACGTACGAGTTCACAGAGTAACATCGTGTCAAATTGATGGACATACATTCGCTCAGCAAACAACCTCAAAGATGTTCTTACTCTTGGATGTGAAAGTGAGTGTAGATTTTAAAAATTCCTTGTCTGAAACTCTCAGGCACAAATGGACGAATGCATCTGCCTCACATATCACAAGTTTCGTTAATTAATTTTACTTCTTGTTTTAATAATTTTATATCACACATTTTACAAAATTCTTCCTTAAGGAATTCACTTCAAAAAGTAAAATTATTTCTAAGAGTAATCTGAAAAAACTAAAAATTAATTAAAATAAAAAAAATGGCGATGAAAATGAAATGAAATTTTTATAATTAAAATAAAAAAGTGGTGACGTGTGAAACTTTTGAGGATGGGTTTAAATTAGATAGGCATAACATTTGATCCGGATAATTAGCTATCAATTCTTATCTTCTTTTTCCCTTTACTCTCAATATTAAAATTTACAAAAAAGGTGCAAATAAATTCAATGTCTCACCTACTTGAGGAGCACACCACCTAGCAGTGCCGAAGTGACCAAATATGTGACATGCGAAGAACCCAACCACCGAAAACCACATAGACTTGAAACTTGGAAAGATTTGACTCAAGCAACCTGATTTTGACAAAGCAAAAAAAGAGCCTGGAAGAAGATGGTTTGGAATGTTTAATAGATTTGGAATGTTTAATATTTCTACAAAATTTTTTGTACTTTGTTTAGAAAAATAAAACGATTTATTTCGGTAAATCGAAAGAACTGTCTTTAAAATTTTTTTTACATTAAATATTTCTTTATTAATATTCAAATCTATTAATGATAGTAATTAAAAATTCATTTTAAAGTTATTAATGATGCATAGATGGTTATTATTTTACATTGTAAAATATTAATTAATAACTTTGTTCCTAAAATTTTCTCAGAACTTTATTTTTCACCCATTTTGAATAAAGCAGTTTATTCTGTGTACTTATATTGTACTTACATTTCAGAGTTGAATGCTTTTATTTTCATCTAGCAGCATAAAGATTCTTTGATTGGTGTATAAACTTATTGCCTTGTTTATTTCTGATGTTGCTTCTTGAAGATCACATGCAAGTGTCTCGAGCCCTGGCTCCAGAAGATTTTGGCTATTATTCAGTGACATGGGCGGTGTAAATAATGGGATAAATTTATCTGTGATTAGCAAGTTTATCTTATTGAATATTTTTACTGATTTGTTTAAACTTTCTAAAACTTAGCATATTTTTCTCGTATAAAATACTAAGTTTCATCTAAAATCTTTTGTACATATGTCTGAAAAAATTTATTAAATTCTGTATTATTTATAAATTTCCTCATTTATAAAAACTATATAAAATCTTATTTTTTCAAATAAATGAGTTATACTTTGAATCGAATTACAAATGTTTACTGTATTGGCAGCTTGCTATTTAACTTAGTAGACTTTTTAATTTAAAAGATAGAAAATCAACACACTAAATAAAAAAATAATTTATTTCTGCATTTTCTTAATTGAAGTTTGTTAAAATAACTTATGTATGCAAAAAATAAATAAATAATTTTAATTAAACATGACACAAACTTTAATTAAATTAAAAAAACAACTTGAGCTAATAAATTTCTAATTAAACCACTGATAAAATATAGTTTGTGATTTGAGCATGATAAACTGAAAATAGAAAGAAAAAAAATAAATAAAATAAAAAAAACTACTTAAAATAAAATTAATATATAATGAAACCAGGCATTTCTCATGTAAACATGGTAATCTATAAATATTTCGTTATAGTGATAATTTATAAATATTATAGTGATAATCTATAAATATTTCGTTTGGTATATTTAGTGAAAAATATGTATTTAATTTTACCTTCAATTTTTTTACACATGGTATTTTATTCCCATTTAGGTGTTTATAATATCTTTATTCAAACACAGAAATCAGAAGGAAATGTGATAATGTGTGTCTTAAAATCTTTTATACTTATAAGTGAGGAAATTTATAAATTATTTATAAATTTTTTCATTTTTAAAAATTAAAAAACTAATTTTTTTTAAATAAGCGAATTGTACTTTTAAACTGAACTACAAATGTTCAATATTTATAGCTTATGATTCATCTTATAAGATATATATTTAGAATATGGGGCTGTGTTAGCCTAGTGGTTAGGACATCGGCCTCCCGTCCGGAAGGGCAGGGTTCGACTCCCAATGTCACCAAAGACCCATCGAGTACATGCGATATATGTACTTGTTAAATCTGTGGAATCGAAAGTCATGGGGTGGTTGGTCGTTGAGCAGTTTACCATGGGTACAATGCTCTGGAGAAAATTTCCACCCTCTTCAGATGAATGTCAAAATTGAGGGAGTGGTTCCTCTGGTGGTGCCATCTATCGGAGGATTTGAAGAGCAAAAACGTACATTCACTTTCGTGGTGCTCTGATTAAACGAAAGACGCACCCAACTGACTTAAATTCGCATAGCCAAGACATAGCGAATTTGCTTGGCCCAAGTGTCATAGAAACAACATTTAGAATATTTAGTTTGAATATTTAGTTTAAAAAAATTTTCTAAATATATATATATATATATATATATATATATATATATATATATATATATATATATATATATATATATATATATATATATATATATATATATATATATAGAATACTTAATTTAAAAAATAGACAATATACACACTAAATAACAAAATTTTAAAATTCTGCAGTTTTTTTAGTTGAAATTTATATTACATCCAAAGCTTTTTAAAACAATTCATGTGTACAAAAAATTTTTAAGCAATTTTCAATTTGAATTGAAAAAAATTTTAATTATGCCTTTTGATAAGAAAACAACTTGAGATATTAGTTTATAATCGAACCATGATTAAGTGTCAAAAACAATTTATTCAATAAAAATAATTTTACCATGGCATTTTATTCCCAAGTTTATATTAAGCTTTATTAAAACACAGAAAACAGAAGAATATGTGATAATTGCAATCCATCCTTCTTTGGTACTTACGCAATATCCCATTGACCATATCTGAGAAAAACTAAATGTCGTTAATGATGCGATTTAGTATCCTATAATTTACAAATAAAGTTTTTTACTACTTGCATTTTATTTGGTGCTAAGATATAAATAAAATATTCTGCTTTCCCTTCATATTTAGAAAAATAATTATTAAAATTTACAAAATTCTACGACTTATTCTTAAGGGGAAAAAAGTCTCAACGGAATATAATACATAAATATATCCATTTTTTTTTTTTTTTCTTAATCGCTTTTCGCTCGCACACAAGAAATAATAAGAATGTAAATAAGCAAATCGGAGACCTATGGTTGCTACAACTTAGGCTGAACAAAATTCACATTAGATATCGCCAAATTATTACAACTACTTTCTTCCAAGTGCGCATGCGTTAAGACTCCCGTCTGGAGCCAACGTTCAGGGCTCTATCTTGATACACAAGTGTGCAAACGCGAGCTTGAAGCAAAAATTTATAAGACGAATGAAGTTGATGAAAAGGTGGAAGTTTATTATTTTTTTTAAACTAATAATCTACAAATAAAATAACGTTTTCTATTCCATTATTAGTTTTCTGTCTAACAAAAATAAAAAAAAACAGCAACACCCTGGAATTATTCATATGATTATTTTATTCAAAAAAATATGATCAAATTTAAGGATAAACTGGGATGATTAAAAAGTAATGGGTGAAATCGAATGAAATCATTTAATTGTTACAGTATAACATTAAACAAATGCCTTAAATTGATCGTCTATTCAAATAGTTTATTAATTTTATATAAATTTCTATTATTTTAATTTTTTAGAAAATTAAACTAAAAAAAATAACAACTATACTGCATGGCTTAAAATGTGTGCAATGTGTATATTAATTTAATAGTTAATTACCTGATTTAATTCAACTATATTTAGTCAAATCAATTAATTTCAAATCTTCTTTGCCTGCAGATTTGAAATTAATTGATTTAACTTAATACAGTTTCATCAATTCGGCTTTTTATTTTGCTATACTTAAAAATATAAAACACCTGAAAAATCAGATTTATACAAAAAAGAAGAATATCAAAGCTTAGTAACATTTATTCGAAATTGAATCAGCGAAGTTTTTAAATGTATATAACATGTAGACAGTATTTACAAAAATTGCGTCATTCTTTACATTAAAATATTATAATACTTTTTGAAATAATAATCAAATTAATTATTTTAATTTTTTTTACTAAGAATACACATTAAAAAAATTCTTTTTATGAACTTGGAACGTTAATGTTTTCTTTTAATTGTGTATGCAATATAATCATTTTAAATAATAGTATTTTTCAGTAAGTTCACTTCTTTCAGCTCAAAGTAAAAATAATGTTCTATTTAAATAAAAAAAGTCTTCTCTCTCTTGAGATGAAATAATTATTTCTTTATTAATATTTATTTCTGTAAAATTACTTTTTTAAAATTCAACATATATATATATATATATATATATATATATATATATATATATATATATATATATATATATATATATATATATACATGACTAACTGACTAACATTAATTAAAGTTCACCGATATTAAAATTGTGAGGTATATGAATTTGTTCTGCTTCATCAAATTAGACTTTATTTTCCAAAAAAAGCAAAAAATTTAATAAAATAAATGTTACCATTAAAGCTATAGTACACAAATATTCATTATAATTTTTTTTTGAGTGCATCAATCAAAATACACATTATTTTATTTCTGAAAGAAATATTTTTTTAATAAAAGCGAGTGTATATTATCTTAAGTAGACTTGCAGAATGAGAGATTTTTGAATTTTAAAGAAACGAAAAATCTCATGTTGTCAAAATTCCTGAAAATTGCTCTTAGCAACAAAGCAATTTTCCTCAGAAATATTTGGGCTGGGTGAAGGCAATTCATGCCGTACTAAACGGTCAAAAGCACCTCTTAGTTTTCACCAATCACTATCGAGGTCAAATGAAGGGGGACAATAATCTTTCTTCACAGTAGGGGGCGACGTTCCTCCCGAACTGTTGTTGCTTACAGCTATCAGCAGGTTACGGGGAAAGCAAGTATTCTAACTGACATCCATTTTACTTATTTTTTGTTTTCTCAAGTTGAAGAGAAAACAAAGGAGCCTTTTATAAATAGGCTTGCCAGATTTCTGAAATTTTCAACTGGGTCGCTGGATTGCCCTTCATTTTCTCAGGTATTCAAGGGTGCACATCCTTGGTGAGTATTTTAGGAGGTACTTTTTATTCTCAATACTAGGAATAAATAATTAATGATAGGAAATTAAACCAGGAGAAATAATAAAAGCCAGGGTAACAAAAGCATATATGTTTGCACATTTTATCTCCTAAAATGTTAATGTTAATAAGTTAATTAAGAAGAATGAAGAATAAAAACTTGAACAATATTTATACGTACTTTTCTTTGTCTGGGACTCCTGTTTTGGAAAGTCATTTTTAGTTTTAATCTTGCAAAAGTACTCTCTCTCTCTCTCTCTCTCTCTCTCTCAAAGTAATCTGATATTAATTTTATTTGTCATCAAGCAACTAATGAGGTTAGATAATATGATGACAATATTATTTACTATCAGACCATCATTCATCTACAGTTTACAATTTTCATATAGTACAGAAATAAATGATAAGGTAATTATGCTAAATAATCCTTTAGAGTTAAGAAATTTTATATTTTTTTAATTTCATTCACTATTAAATAATTTTTTTGTCTTCTAAAACATCCAGTTTTATTTGTTCCGGGGTGTGAAGTAAATCTGCCAGAATACCGGGATTTTGTCTGAAAATCGGGCTTGTCCCGGTCAAATAGAGAACATAAGGTATATTTCACTATTCACTAAAACTAAGAAATTTATTTTAAAGATTCAATTAAATAGAAAATAATGAACTGAACATCAAATATTTATTTTCTCTTAATTTTTCTCAGAAAATATTTTGAAATATATTGCAAAAGTTCATTAAATAAAGATGTATTCTTAAAAGTTATAACCTTTAATTAATAGTAAAATATTAGAAACAGTGAAATTGTAATTATTTGTAAATTTTCAAGAATAGACAAATATATTTTAAAATTATGTATCCAAAATAATCAATTTTGAAAATAGGGAAAAAGTTTTTCTAAGATCTCAAGCAGGCAAATTTATTAAATTAGTTTAATTTTATTAGCATTTCTAAAATTTTGTGTGTGCGTATTTTATTTTGACCTAATAATACACTTGCTATAATACTAAGTACATATAATTCAAGTACGTTTATTGGTTTAATGGTGACATTGTTCCTCATACTTCTTTTCATTTGTTTTTTTTTTTTTTTCCTTATGAGCTATGTTTTCTAATTTATATAAATGGAATTTTTAATAATATTTATGCTGTTTTACTGGCTTGAAGTCGCTTCATATATGCGTATATTTATATTCAATGATATTGAAATTTTTGGGTTTTTTTTAATGCTTTGGATATGAATGTAAATTAGTGAAGGATTACGTATAAAAAAGTATGGAAACCTTTGTATAAAATTCATTAATGTATAAAGAACACCTATATATAAATAGAAAAATTTATTTCTTACAAAATTCATATTAACAATTTGTAATTTATTAATAAATTTATAAAAAGAATAGCACTACTTCCTAAATAAACATAACAACTGAAAGTAATCCGATCATTAGATTTAAACTTTAAAAATAAATTTAACTTTTGTTATTAAATTAATTAGTTTTATAATTAATCACATCTTTTTTATTTAGTTAATGTTTTCTAATTTTAATAACAATTTTCATTAAAAAATCCCTGTGCAATTCAATAATTTAAACTCAATATTTAAAAATAAATAAATAAACAATTAGAGGTATATACATTATAATCGTCATAAAATCATATTTAATGTAAGTGAATTTAAAATATTCATGCTCTCAAATTCATTTACTAATCTATGATACGAACAGTTAGGACACCATTAGTTACGAGGCAAAGTTTTTGCAAGCGTAATAACTTTTCTGAACATTTTACAACAAGGTCAAGCAGACAATTTTAGACATTCCTGGATACATTTACTTGGAAACCGGGGTTGGAATCTTTTTCTTTCTTTTTTTCGGCTTTCGAGTTCGTCAAAACTGGGTTTCGGAATTTGAGTTCCTTTTAAGAGGTTGAAAGGTCAATCGAGAGATTCAAGGCCCTTGAGATGGGGGGTGGATAGGCGACTATTTGCTTTCAAAAAGGGTATCATATAACTTACAAGAGTAAAAGTACTAAATCTTCCCTAATAATTAACACAGGGAAAATTCTTCTGATCTCGATTGCATTCAATATCTTACTTATCTTAGGATAAATGATTAAAGTGTTGTAAATTATGCTGCTTATACGTATATACATTAAATGTATATTATTATACAATATAATAAATTACAATATTATTTAAAAAGTACGAGAATGTGAAAATATTTATAATATTCAAGAATTCGATATCTTGTAGCACTGAATAATTTGAGATTTTCTTTACCATTCAACCTATATTAAAATTTGTTTTATGATTGTAAAGAGAGAAAATCATTTTAATTAATTGCACCACATAAAATTACATTTTCATGTAATTTAATTAGATCATTTTACAAAAGCAAAATAATGTGAAATTATATTCCTGTTTGCTGATAAAACGAAATTAGATTCTGATAAATGTTGAAATAAATTGTTTTATTTGTAAATAAAAACTGAGCATACATTTTTCCACAAAAACTCTTCTTTTATATTTATAATGTCTACTATATGTTGAAATTATGAACTTTAAATCTTTTATTTAGGTAATGTTTTATATAAAAATTTATATATATATATATAAATATATATATATATATATATATATATATATATATATATATATATATATATATATATATATATATATATATATATATATACATATATATATATATATATATATATTATGTAAGTTAATATATATAAACCCTGCAATTAATATGTAGTTATATTTTCATCAGTTTTTAATATAAAGAAGAATATTCCACCAATGAAGTTTATTTTTATTTTAATTTGACTGTCTAGTTAAACTTTATTATATAGTAAACAACACTTTTAATCGAGTATAGATAGTAAGCATTTTCAAGAACATTTTTCACTAAATGAATCAAAAAGTTTTAATTAAATATCAATTTTGGTAACATTAGGTACATCTAAAAGTTGATTCGAGCAAAAGCTGATTTGTGTAACTTCTTAAGTAATTAGTTTTTCTTAATTCCCCATACACAAATCAATTTTAAGTGTTTCTAAAAGTTGTTTTGAGTAAAGTGAAATTTTGAATTACCAATTGCCATTACGTATAATCTAAGTCATACTTCCAATTACATGCAAATACGAATTTATTTAGGTATTTGTAAAGAAACACATAAATTTTGGGTAACTTCAACTGCTTGCAGATATAATTCATAATTGTCATCAAGTAGTAAACAACCAAATTTCAGAAAGTTATAAAAAACTTTTTTAAATTCATCGGATATTGTAGTGTTGTGGAGGGCATTTTTCATAGATAGTGCACCATTCACGTGAAGGATGAATTCCGGAAAATTCCCAAGCAGCCACCTCGAGATATGCATACTGAAAACCAAGCAGCAACACCCATCTCTCGTTTTTCAACAGAAGTTAAGATCGAACCCGGGACCTTTTTCTTAAAAGGATATCAGTCCTATGGTTAGTTCATATATTATTCATAAATAATAAACCTATCTGTAGTCTATTTCCTTATGTTATTCTTTCATTAATATGTAAGAATTCGAACAGCAGACTAAATTACGCGGCCATTTTCTTATTACGCTATTTTCTGACCGGGCATAAAATAATTTAATGTGGCTTTATTTAAGATATTAGAAGTATCATTTACTGAGTGTTAATTTTTAATGAATCAAAATAATTTATATTAATATATTAAATAATTTTGTGAATTAAAATAACTTGGCGAATACATTAGAGACCTAATATTTTTAGAAAGAACGCAATTGACATGCACTATTTTACAAATTAAGTAACATGTGATTTATACATATATCAATATTTATAGATCCAATTTCTTTTAGTATGTTAATATTTCACATAAAAAACATTACTGATTGTATTTATTTCTGATTACTGTAGGTGGTAAACTGCTTAAGAAATAAATTATTATGAAACAAAAATTAATGTGTGAGAAT
The DNA here is from genome assembly GCA_037975125.1 of Latrodectus hesperus. Classification (NCBI taxonomy): domain Eukaryota; kingdom Metazoa; phylum Arthropoda; class Arachnida; order Araneae; family Theridiidae; genus Latrodectus; species Latrodectus hesperus. Next base: position 6,780,167 of record CM075856.1, read on the forward strand.
TTTGACAATGATATCCATTAATTTAAGACAACTCTCAAGAAATTTTGATTAGATTTGTCGGAGAAATTCGCTCAGGAAAAGCTATGTGGACAAGAAGTTAAGTAATGCAAGATGCCCTATAATTATATATATATATATAAGCACGTGACAGCACTTCGAATAAACCATTTTTAATTCTTCTCTATTTCTCTTGGCCGCATCTTCCTGTCACAAAGACCTAATAAATGTAGGAAAAAACAGAACATTTAAAAGCACCGAAAAAAATAACAACGTGACAGCTTTAGGAAAACACATTCTCCGCGATACACTACCATAAATCTAACGAGAGCATCAAATATAAAAAACCTAGTGGGGCTCCTCTGATAGTCAAGCTTCCCATAAGAGTGCTTGTGTTGCAGAGTTATTATGATAACAAATTCACGAGTTCGTCCCCTGATTCATTGACCTACCATGACCCGCGGTGAAGGCCACCATTTGGCGATCTTGAGTAAAAACCACTTGCTTAGTATTCTTTACATTCCTGCAGGTGATATTTAGCTTGACAGACGAAAAAGATTGAAAGCATGTTTGTGAGGGAAGGAAGATACTAAATGTTAGGTGTGGTAAAAATGAGTGACACTGAAATATTGACGTTATCTTTGATCGTATATTTTATTTTGAAACGTTAGATAATTAACGAGTGGGTTGTACGAAAACAGAAATGTTTTTCACAATAAAAGTCTAAATCCTACTTTTTGAAATTTTTTTCAGATTTTAGATCTGGAATTTCATGTTTTATAAAGAGCTGAATTTTAGTGCTACTCACAATGTGTTTGTAATTTTATATGAAAACAAAATTTTTCATGTAGCATGCTATATAGTTATAACTGGAATCAGTTTTAAATTGAAAACTTGGAATCGAAATTGCTTATGCATAATTCCTTATTTATCGATATTATTATTTTTTATGAATAATTCTTCTCTAATGTGTACTTAGTTCAGAGTTCCTTTAAAATGTCGCAAAAAATAATAATGTTAAGTATTTGATAATGAAATTAATATTCTGGAACTCTAGAAATATAAATTAAGTGATTAAACATATGAAATGGCAAAACAAGGTTCATAATTCTGTCATAAGTAAAGCTATTAATATTATATATATACAATAATGTTTCTAAGGATTATGATTTTATTCCAAATTTTCGTTATGTTGGATTCTCAAATGCAGATTTGATTTGTTATTTTGATTTCTTTAACGAATTTCTTTCTACTTTTATTGAAGTAAAATGAAATATTGGAAACCAAAATAAAATAATGACGCAAGGCAATTCGCTCATTTTTTAATTATTAAATAGTTCTAGTTGCAATTTAATAAAAATTTTAATTTTTAGTATATTTTCAATAGTAATTGATAAAACTAAATTTATTCATCATTTATGAAATTTTATTAAAATATGCTAATAAATTGATTTTATTGTCATATCATTTAGATTTATTAAATTTAACAATCCCAGCATATGGAATGCATTTTCATCATTTTATTTTATTTTATTTTTGTGTAATTTCTTAGGTAGGAAATGTAAATCCTGTTTCATGAAAAAGGAATCAACAATCTTAACTTTATAATTGTTTTGAATTCTTATATTAATTCAAAGTAAAATATTCTATAATAGAAAATATTTTTATAGAATGTACCAAGTATACGTATTTTGGTAAATGAAACAAATAAAATTTTTAGAAAACATTTTTTCCCATTCTTATAGAGTTCTTACTTTTCATCCTTTTTAAAGCTCTTTTTTACGCATATTCACTTACTAAAAATAACTCTATTTTTCGGAAAAAAAGTCCCCGAGGATCTTAGGGGTTGAAGTTACGCATTTTATTACTTTACTTGAATGTCTAAATTGGCAAAATAAACGCTCTGGAGAATGAATGTAAGCGTTAATGGGTAGCGAAATTAATTTAAGGAATACAGAGTTTAAATTCGATATAAAATAATTCATATGTTGTTGTTGTTGTCATGTGCCAGCTAGGCTGGCAATATGGGGTGCACAGCTCCAATTTTTTTTCTTTTTTTTTTGAAACTGAACCATATTTTGGTGTGAAGTCCGACTTCTTCAGTACACACATGCCATAGGGACCCGTTTATAGGGTAGGCAGCCATTTACAACACATTCATACACAAAAAGGACAAAGACAGGATATATAGAGATAGTACATCCATGCCCGAACTGGGATTCGAACCCTGGACCTCCCTATCCGTAGTGAGGGACTCGGACCACTAGACAGGGTGGGGGACAAAATAATTCATGCAATACGCTTAAATGTAACTGCATTACTTCTTGGAAATCCACTCAAGTTAAGAATGTAATATATATATATATATATATATATATATATATATATATATATATATATATATATATATATATATATATATATATATATATATATATTTTTAACATCTTTTTTAACTTATCCTATTTAAAATAATAGCTAGAACTTACAAAACAAAGATACTTTTTTATATATTTCGTTCAGATTTAGTTTTGATTCAATGAACTAATTCAAATAAACTTTGAACAGTTTTTATTATTATAAACGGGAACTTTAAATGTATATAAAAATGATATATTAATAACTATTGAATGCATTACTTTTAATAATCATTGAAATTTTTTTTGTTGATTATTCTTGAAATTATTTTAATCTTTTTTTTATTGTTGATTATTCTTTAAAATATTTTAATCTATTTCTAAATTAGATTAAGATTTTCTTGTTTTAAAATGCTGAAAATTGGTCTATTTTCAAACATATTTCAATTTTAATGTAATACATGTTGTCATTTACTAAATAAAAAATGTGTAATTTTCATTAACTTATGAGAAATTTTATAAAAAAAAGACCATACATTTCTGATAATTTTAATGAAATCTCTCTTATACTTCTAAAAATATAATAATATTTTATAATATAAAGATAAAAGGAATTAAATATTTATATTTATTTATTGGCAATAATTAAACTCACAAAGAAATAATATAAAAATATACTTATGTAAATATATTATTATTTCTGCATATAAATAAAATATTTAATGCATTTTATTATTACAAAATATGTTCTAAACGTAGAAAAATACTGAATAAATTCTAAAAAATATTTTTGATATATAAATAAAATTTACTATAAACCAAAATAAATTTGAAAATTCAACTTTTCAGTGAGTTTTTTTAATACATTTTATTTTTATATAAATTATTTATTTATATTTACACTTAGAAAAACACAAAATTAACTATACCTGTCAAAAATGTGTGCTATCTTTAATTCAGGTATAATTATAAGGATTAAGATTTCGAACAAGGCGGCATGTAAATAAGAAGTTAATGTTAAATTTAATTACATTTTAAATAAACTTTTCTACTGAGTAAAAATTTTTATTTCTTATCGTCAGAATAATGATATAAGTTTTGAACATGAAATTTCTGTATTAATTAAGTAAGCATAGATTTCGCCAAAACAGCGATTTTGAAACAAATATAGTAAACCGAATGCATTATGAAATTATCTTCTATGTTAATGATTAATATGTAGTCATTTTCATTATTTAATGCTTCAAAAAACAATCTTAGTGCTTATTTCTAACTTTTGCTAGCAAAGGTTTCTGAAAATCTTGCTTTTAAGTTGTTGAACATCCCAAGGAAACTAATGAAAAACTCCATCCAGATACAAGTTCCCAAGATTTAGACAGTGGAAAAGTCATGTATGTGTCTGCCTGCGTAGTTAAGGGGTTCTACTTTCTCTCTTCGAAGCATAAAACTATGCACTATATGAAGGCAATGTTTGGGGTGAATATTAAAATGCCATACAGTCTTAAGCCACTAGGCTGTTTACTAAGCAAGATCAAATTAGTATTATATATTGTGATTTAGTATAGAAAGAAATGAAATATATAATTGATTTCTTCAAAATATAAGAAATAGATCCCAATTTTAAAATTAATTTATATAACATTAATAATAGAATTTGTAAAATCCTTATTTAGAACTCATTCCAGTTAAAATATATTCAAATCATAATTGATAATTACAGCTATAAGATATGACAAGAATATATAAAATGTATAAGTATAAAAAAAGCAAGAGAAATAAGTTTCTTCTTTCGGTTTAATTGTTCGTGAATTCGATTCCCAGCTCGAGCTTAGATGTTTGTAGTAGTTCGAAATCCTCTTTAAATTGTAGTTTCTGCTCCAATTAGCTCCCGTGTGCAAAAAGTGACCGTAGAGCAATCAATCCACCACCACAAACAAAAGCCTTTTTGCTTAAAATATTTGTGCATGTGTATGTGTAAACCAAATTTGATAACAATTTCATAATTGATATGCAATAATTTTTTTTGTAACAGATCAATAATTTTTTTTATCTAATTCAAAATGCCGAATGATTTAATCAGTAATCAAAAGTAATTCCCCGTTTGATATAAAATAATTAAAATATCTGCTCACACGAATCAGCAGTTTATAAACTATTATTTCTTTCCAAATTAGTTTAAAATTCTGGAAACATAAAGTGGTCGATGAAATCAAAAATGCAGCAAAAGTATTAAAAACATCCATTTATCAAGCTGGTGATTTCAAAGAAAGGTTTTTGTTTCATTATTTCATAATGGGACAGTTACCAGAATAATCAGAACAATCTTCTAATTCGAAACGAGCATTTATACATCATATAATCTTAATCAAGTGTGGAAATCCAACAACTTTTTTCCCAATATTCCCTATTTTCTCTTGCGTTTCAACTTTATTTATTTATTTTATTATTTTTTTGCCCTTTTTAAAAATTAGTAAGTCTCTTTCGAATCCTACTTATCGGCTAATTGTATTGATTTATCCATGTAGAAAGTAGTTTCCTGTTATTTGAATGCTCCATTGTCCATAAAATAAAGGAAAGCGACGTCTTTTTATAAAGCCTACCTAGATTCTCTTCTTTATTAAAACAAAACACGTCTCCTCTTCTGATAGTATGTATGAGAATATTTTTCACCCCTCAATTATAATGGAATATGCTCTGCGAAGCGAGTAGTACAGTTGACAATGTGCAATGACCCATAGTAAGGACCACTTGGACAGCGAATATTGTACGTGTCAAATTTTTTAAGTTGATGTGAAAAATAATTACCCTTCAATTTTTAAAGTTAGTTTTATCGCACATATTTATAGCAACATAAGGATTTCTTCAAAAATGTAATTTTAGCCATTAAGTGCTAAAATTATAATTTTGTTTAAACATTTGTAACATATATTCCTCAAATTTGTAATTTTGTGTTTCATTTGGAGAAGCATTATACTGGTCTCTTGAATAGATCATCATGTTGAAATCGGAATCATGACAGGCCACACATTTCTTGGAACGTCATTTTGGAGCAACCTTTCCGTTTGCTAGATTATCTCTTTCATTCTTTCTTATTTGTTTAATATATGGGCTTTAAGAATAAATCACTTTTGCTGTGTTTCTGCAGCTTTAGTTATCGATTCCGGCATTATCCTTAATTTATGGAAATGTGTGTGTTTTGTGTGTGTGAGTGTATTTTATTATAAATTAAAAATAATCTCATATTTTTTTAAAAATCTTGTTAAAGTAATTTTTTTACAGAATTTTAAAATCTCATTCGCTTTATTTAATCTTCTTACAATCTAAGAAGAATAAATGAAGAATGGTTTAGAGAAATTCTTACCTGTGAGCTTTATTTTTTCCACAAGATTCCATAAATCACTAGATTTGAAATTATCTACCCTACTAATTATTTATTTCAAATTAAAATAACTATAAAATAAGAATAAATTATAAAACTGAAAATAGCAATGGATTAAAATACAATAAAATTAATCAAAACAGTATAATTGTGTGTCAACGATTTTCATTTATTGCTGTTTTAAACTCTGGGCAGTGTATCCCAGTAACCTCTTATTTAAATATTCTGTGGTATGAATATAAAACACTTTTTTACGCTTTCTTCCTCGCTCATTTGAATGCAGACTGCATCTCATTATTTTACTACGAAATTTATCAATGAAACCGGAATATATTTCCGAGTCTGTGTTTATCTTTTTTAGAAAACTTTATGCATGCTCAAACCATTACGATTTATTATGCAATGTTTTGTTTGACTTCCTTCATCATTGTTGAAGACACGTGACGATATGCATAACCAGTGTTTCAGAGTGAATACATAATTTATTCCTCTCTTTAAGGAAATGACTTACTGCCATGTATCAGGTGATAGTACAGGTTCACTGATATTTAACCCTCAGTAAAAACCATTAATAAATGTCTCATTTACAAGGAATAATTATGATAAATGGCTTTATTAATATTTCTTACCGTATTATAGCAACGGTTTTTCTTTATAAATTCTTATTTCTTTTTGCCGATGTGTGCGCTGTTCATAACATTTATAAATATGTATTTTCATTACTTTTGTTATAATGAAAACTGTTTCAGTAATTTGATTTACAACGATGCAATAAATAATATTATTAAATGCTGAGTCACACATATACATTGGGTTTCTTAAATGCAAAATTGAAGAACAGTATCTGAAAACATTAGTATTGCATTTGTGCTCATGTGCATCGTTAAAAACAATAAATTTTCTTTGAAAAATGAATATTTTTTATGTAAGTATGATTTATTAAAGTGTGAATAAATTACAAACTTCTTATGAGTAAAAAATAAAAAAAATTATTTATTATTTAAAAAAACATTTTTTATTAAAATTTACTAGTGCTTATGTTTGCAAAAACCAAATATTGATGTGTGTGTGTGAATGCCTTTTTAAAGAGTTTATATCCAATATAATTTTATCAAATGATTCACTGTAGGAAATATCCATGTTTTTTTACTCTGATTATTTAAGTTTTGTTTCAAATATTTAAATAATAAGAGTAGAAGGTATGTTTATTTCATTTATCAACATTCAACTGATAAAACTGGTAAGTAAATATTTTTCTCAAAGTTTATTTAAAACACTTAACTATCTATTAATTACTTAAACATTATCAATTATTATCTGCCTACATCTGCTTTACATAATTGTCTTCATTTTATTTTTTAAAGAAAAATTTAAAGTTAAAAATAATGATTATAGTTTGAAGATGTTTCATGCAAGTAGAAAATTTAATGTAAAATAGTTTTCGTACATTAAATTTAAAAATACGAAAATCTAATCACCAATTTAGGAAATTAATATCTATAGCCACTACGAAAGATGATGGTAATTTTAAATTATACTATCTTCAGTTTGTTTTAAATGTGTTTTTTTTACAAATGCCACTGATTTTGAATTGGGTAAAAAATAATATTTGACAAAAATTAATTAATTTTTTTAAATAAAATAGCTTATAAATTATAATAGTTCAAACGATACGATGTGTTGAACAATATAAATTGTTGAATGTAACACAATAGAAGCTTTTTTCATAAATTGAGATAATGTTAGATGTAATTTGTTGTAACGTATCGTCAAATATAGAATGTGATTTATTGTTATTTATTATGTGCGTCAAATATAGACTAGTAGAGTCACTTCAGTTTTATGTTGAATTTGTTAAATATTCCCTGGCATTTGAACAACATGATTACTGTGAGTTTTTATTAGAAAAATGTAGTTAGATACAAAAATGTGTTATTATATCTTGAAGAAAAAATTTCATATACTAAATACATTTTGAAAAGGAAAAGATTTCAAAATATCATTATAAAACTGAGTATAATATTCTTATAGTTTAATTAGTGAAACTGAACAATTAACATCTAAAAAATTCAAGGCAGTTTTGAAAATGTTTATTCATCAATTTATGTCAAAGTATAATATATAAGCAACTATTTTGTTTCGAACTTTTGCCCCTTACGTTCTTTAATATATTATATAGTGCAATAGTTTTGAGCCTAACAAATTTATATAATTCATCAGTTGATACGCAGGGGAAAATAATAAGATCATTAATGTTTTGTAGTGTGAAACTCATGCATATCGTTTCTTAATATTTTTCAAAATGCTTATTATTGCAATTTTCTCTAGAATTTTTTGGTGTTTAAAGTGTATGTTATTTCTTCAAAACCATTCAAGTTTAATGCAAAATAATATTTAAGGTAATTAAATTTATTATATTATATTAAATTCAGAAATATGCTTAAGTTTTGAAATGGTTTAGGTAAAAATTAATCTAAAATATATTTTTTAGCAAAAAGAGCATTTGTTCACTCTTTTAAATGGTAACTATTTTAAGAATCCAATTAGCATTTAAGTTGCAGGTAAGACTAACTAATTTTTCTGATGTTTAAAATATCTAAATCAATAAACGTAAATTAAATGTGACTGCCTTCAATAGAACTAAGTAATACTGGGTGCTTATTTCATTCCTTAATTCATGCAAATAATTACTACAGTTGATTTTTATAAGTATATCTTGCTGCTCACAATTATATAAACAATAAGTTGTTAAAATTTACAAGTTTATTACTATACACTCATACTGCATTAAATACTTTGAAACAAAACAAATGCAATTATTCAAGTTTCATTTTTCCAGTTCATGATAAGAAAATTCGCAAATCTTTGTCTTAGTAAATTCGAAATTTTGTGTCATATAGATATACTATTAATTTATTATTTTTATTAGCATATTATAATGAATTTGAAGACCATTTTATAGTAATTTATTAGACTGATGTATTAATAAAAAATATTTTTTGAATGATTCGAGCAACAAAATTTTAAAAAGAAACAATGTATTATTAATGAGATTAATATTAGTAATTAATTAAATTATCAAAATTGTTGAAATCAATATATTAAAATACCCATTCTTAATTAGTGTAATTGTATATTTCATATACACGCAATAAACTAAAAAATTACGGTAATGGATGTAAAGTTAAGTTTTTAATGGTGAAAATAAGACTTCTTGATGTCTTTAGTAAATCTACTGTAGAAGTATGCATTCACATACTGTCAAATAGTGTTATAGTTTAAAATTACATTAGATACTATAGATTTTATTGATAACTTGAATGTATATATATATTTGTATTGCCGTCACAGAATATTCAATGGCAATTAATAAATCGCATATTTGACAGTTAATTTTGTTTTAAATGTAAATTTTTAAAAACATTTTTTAAGTGACAAGAGACCAATTGCAAAGAAACATATTTAGAAATTAAATGATTAAAACTGAATAAATCTTTTTTTATATCAAGGATAGAGAATATTGTTAGTCATTTTTAATGAAAAACAATTTTTATCATCCATTATGCATAATATTGTAAAGATATTTTAATAAATAAACTGAAATATTTTATTTAAAATAGTATGGGAATATTTGAACATTATTTATTTAATAATAAGAAAAATGCATGGAAGTAATGTTCCTTACTGGTTGGTCTATAATTGAAAAATAAAGAAATAACCACTTACATTTTCTTGCATTATCGAAAATGAATAATTTATTAGAATTTCATGGATCAGTGGAGGAATTTGTCTCTCACAAGCTATTCATTTAATTACACAAGAAAATGTATAAAATAAATAAATCTTTGTCACATTAAAATCCTTCAAATCTAAATTGCTGTCTCATTGACACAAATTTAAAAATACCCTATCTCGAATTAGATATTTTAAGTTAATGCTACTTTTAATGCCAACGTATTTAAAAATACCAGGATATTTATTTAAAAATATTATTTTGTATTTACTATACACTACGCAAGTAATACTTGCCGACATTTGAATTTTACATTTTACACATAGAAATATATGATAAAGAAACTTCTTTAACTGTCTATCAGAAACCACCGATTCATTTAATTTATTAATAATAAGGTTTTTTGAAGAAACTGCATATTTTTAAAAATAAACTGTTTTTCTCATGACTATTCTGTTTTTCATAGCAAAACGTACCAGGATGAACATGAGTAGAATATGTTTAAGAAAACCATCAGATTGAAGCATATTTAAGAAAAGGTAAACTTATTAATAGAGTGAATTTTTCTCGGAAAATTGTGTATTTTAAAAAATAAACCATGTTTTGCTCATAACCATGCTGAATGCTTTTCATAATGCAGCATTACAGGATGGACATGGGTAGACTATGTTTAAGTAACTCAACAGATTGAAGCAAATTTAAGAAAAGGTAAGCTTATTAACAGAAAGAATTTTCTTTGAAAAAATTGAGTAGTTTAAAAAATAAACTCTATTAGGCTACCTTCAAGTATGTTATATCATAGAAAACATATTCGATATGTACCTTCGAATATGTTTTCTATGATATAACATACTTGAAGGTTTTCGGCTTAATATGTTAATGCACAAATCATCAGATTGAAACACTTATACTAAAAGGTAAGCTTATATATAATGTTTTTTATTTAGAAAAAAATCTTATAATTGTAAATTAATATTTGCTTGCCGAACCCTTTTGAAGATATTTTAATGATCAATTTGATATTAGTGAAAATATTACAATTTTAATTGAAAACTTGAGAATTTATATAAAAAAAACAGACAAATTTTCTGTACATGAATATCACTGGAAATAATTTTTTTAATTAATGCTTAGCATGATTTAGTTTTGGAAAATTTCAGAAACTGATAACCAATCATTATTATCTAATAACTCATCTCTATATATTTTATATTTTAAAAATTATCATTCGTTTTACTTATGGCTTTTGTTTGTGTTTTCCCTTATAAAACCTACTCGAGGGAGAGTAAAATGGGTTTACTCAAATCTTTATATTAAAACACTTCAAAAATAGGAAAGCTGGTACAAAACTTATTAGTTTAATTTCATAACTCAGTGTTTCACTTTTATAATAAATTATTTGTTTGGTGAAGATTTTCGGGAAATATGACGTAATTAATATTAAACAAAATATTAATTGTAACTTTAGCTAAGAGCTTTGGATTTATTTTAAAAATAAAATATGTTTTGTGCAGGAATTTCATTAAAAGACACATACATCATAAATATTTCATATATTTTAGAATGTGAAAAATTCACAACTGTAGTGTGTAACTGGTTTAACAGGAACAAAGAAATAAGTTCCTTAAATAGCTCAAAATATTTTATTACAATTTAAGGTACAATTTGAGCACAACACAGATACTACAAATAAAACAAAATTACATCTAAAACAGTTAAAGTTGAAGGAAATAGGGTAAACATGAGAGTCATATGTCTCATTCCTCCGGTTGTTGGAGAGGGACTCTCCTCCCCGTTGACGCTACAGACAGAGGGTGCTACACAACTAATTATTCAGTTGTATGCATTTTGTATTTTAAAAGCAAACACTTCTTTTGTGCTGATGACCATTGCGAATGTTTACAATTATGTAACTTATCGTGATGATCACGGGTAAAATATTTACACAAATCATCAGATTGAAACACGAGAAAAAGGTAAGCGAGTATAATAGTTATTAGTTTAATTTTCTTACTCACACACAATGCTTCATATTTATAATAAAATATTTATTTTCTGTGCATATTTTATAAATGTGACCACAATTATTAAATGAATAAAATCTTATATCTTATTAGAATTTTATTTAAAAATACTTGGGTTTTTTTTTTTTTTTTTTTTTTTTTGAAAGATAAATGAAGGTTTCTGAATGAATTTCACTATAATACTTTTTAGTTATTTATATTTAACATGTTTTAGTATTTGAAACATTTAGAAATTAATAGTTAACCATGAACGAAAATTTCAATTGACTATAAATATTTTATAGGAAAATTTTGCTATTTTCTTGAAAATCAATTTATTCAACTTCTGGTAAGCACAGACTTTTGGTTTAATAGTAATTGAGAAAAAATAAATAACTGAAGCTCAAATTAAGCAAATTTTTACTTTTACTGTAAATCTAAATTTGATTATAACATTTTAAACGTTTTAAAATAAAATGCGTTGCTTTAAAATGTTATCAAAATTACTTCTTTTAAAATTTTTTTTTTCGAGTTATACGATTTAATTATTTATTAGACGATGATTGGTAAAAATTATGAGAATTTGCTTACTTTTAAAGTTAAAGATTTTTAAGTACACTCTATTTTTCCAACTTTAATTATTTTTCTAATATGTAATAAATTGTTATTATAATATTATTTAAAAATGTAGACAACTTACCAAATGAAACTGTCATAACCGGAAATATTATTGGGAACCAAGTGTACGAAATCGGCAGTTACTTGTCAAAATTTTAAGTAATTTACTTATCTCATTCATTTGGTATTTTTCTTTGCTTCTTTTTGTTCTCTAGAATATAAAATTATTCAATGAATTTTAATTTCATATTGTTAAACTCTAAAATCAACCTTTATAATTTGGTGATATGTCCAGTTACGGCTAATGGTAATGGCTATTCAGATATTTCATTTTGTGAGCTTGGAAAATATAATTGCTTATTTGGCTGATAAAATAAAATTCATCCTGTGTTGTTGTTGTTGTTGTTACTTATCCTCCATGTCTGACGGAGTCAGACTAGATCCACGAGTTCGTTGACTGTAAGGAAGTCGAAGACTAAAAGAGGATTGCTAAAGAGATCCTCCCTAGAGAGACCCATGCAATCCAAAAGATGCTCAGGAGAAGCCTGATGATTTTGGCACTTGGTGCAGGTGACGAAAGTTTTCCTGCCCTCGTTGAAAGTGAGGCACTTAATATGACCGCTCGTTCGTTGATTCATCCTGTACCGCATGTTACAGAAATACTGAAATTCTTCATACATTTTGTATTACTTTTGCGTAGTACATTACACACATAAAAAATAAAATTTAACACAAAATAGTTTTCAAAATTTATTAAAAATTTTTAAGGAGAAGCATTTTTAAGAAACTCTTTTTTCTGATAGCAACAATGGTCTTAGAAGAGTCAGCTATAGCCTATTTTTATTTTAATAAGCAATCTTTTAAATATGAAAGAATAATGCAGTACTGTTTATTAGTTACATAAATTAGTGGATCAACATTAGTTTTCCTCTGCTATAAGCTGAAATAGATTTTTCGAAAAGTTCGACAGTTTTTAATTTTATTTGTAATTATAAATAAAGTTATAGTTTATATGACCAATTACTCTATTAGAGTATTTGATAGTTATTTTTCGTAAATGATCGTTGTAAAATGAGTATAATACCATGACATCAAAGTTCTTACTTTACAATTGCATTTATTTGAAAACTTAATTGATCTTAAAAGAGAAACTTTTATTGTAGAATTTACTCTCTAATTTGTCTTACTCTAGAAAGATATTGGAACAAAGAAATATGTTTTTAAAAAACAAAAGTAGCAAAAAGATTGTGAATAATTAAGTCTTGTTATTAAGAAAAATTAAAACCTAAGATATACTGAAATAATTTCATGACAATTTTTTTTTCTATTTAATATGCTGCCTTTTCATTTTTTTCATATTTTATTGCATACCTTTTAATTGCATAAACATGCTTATCGAAATCACGAAGCAAAATAACCACATAATGCGGTACCTTAATCGCATAACGAAGTCGGTATTTGAATTGACACTAATCTCTCGCCAGCAGAGAAAAATTAAATGGTATGAAATTTAACATATAGATTCTTTTTTCAGTAACAAAGTCAGGAATTGAACCAACAATCTTCTGTGCACAAAAACGCCTTTTTACGAGGCTACTATATGGATCATTTAAGTATAATTATTATGCTAAATGTTCGCATAACATTTATTTTTACTATGCGAAATGAAAAAGCAATTATTTAATTGAAACCATGAAATAATTACAAATTGAATTACTCAATCAAAAACAATCCCAAATCAAAATATCAATTTATAATTAGAATATTTATAAAATACGTTACTGTGTTAAATGGTTAATTCTAATTTATGTATAACATTCTTATCTTGAACCTATTTGTGAACAAACGAAATATGAAATAAAATTCTTTTATTTCAAAATTTTATTCGTCTGAAAATATGTCATATTTCTAAAACTATGTAATAAATTCTAGATAAAAGTAAGAAGTCAGAATTTGTTTGTATTTCAGAAATAATATACATTAAGAAACATTATATCAGAAAGCCACAAAAGGACTGAAAATAGCCAAATAAGAGTTATACATCACAAATCGAAATATCAATTTGTTACAATAGTAAAATTTAAAGATATTTTATCGGTAGGTATTACAATTACAAATTTCCATTTGGATTTTCTCATTTTGATTCTGTTTCTGCATAAAAATAAAAAAATTCCTTATAGTTTTATCTTATTTATTTAATTTTTCTTGAAATGTATACATATTGTCATAGGTTAGATGATTCTTCAAGTTTTCAAGAAAGCCTACTTCCGATATAGAAAATCTTAATAGGGTAAGAGGGAAAATCAGAGAGTTGGCAAGTGAACTTCAAAATGGATGATGGATGACTGCCTCTATGCGCAGACAGCCTACAAATTTTAATTTTCTTTATTGTGATTATTTCTAAATATGAGTATTATGTGGTGTATTTGTATGTGTTGTGTTTATTTAAAAGTAATATATAATTAGATGCTTTTTTTGTGCACTCACGTGCACTTAGCATTACAATTCTCGAAATACTCAACAAAACTTTGTTGAATCTATGAAAACTGAATAAAAACACTGTAAAAATTTTATTGAATTTTAAAAATTCCAATTTTTGCTAACTGTTGAGATAAAAAAAGAATTTTAATAACAAAGTGTGTACATATATTTATATTTACTGATTTAAAAAAAAATTGCCAAAATAATTAAATATTGTTAAGAATCAAAAATGAAAAGTAAATTATTATATCAAATTCACAACACGTAATAGCAAAATGCTTGAAATGTACCTAGAATTTAAAAATAAACTTTTATAATACTTAATTTGCTATATTTTTACTTTATGTAATTCGTATGAAATTCCAAGTTTTATTCATTACAGCAATTTTATAATTTTAAATTCTAAAACGATAATTAGCAACACAATAAGTAAAACAACACAATAACTAGAATTTTTATACTTACTTAAGAAAACTTCTCTCTTTCACAAAGAGTGATGCATATTCTTTTAATGACCAACCAATAGCTTCATCGCGATACTCCAATATTTATATATTTAAATTGGAACAAAGTGTTGCAGCTATTGGGTGGGGAAATTCAAAGCTTTCTAATTAAGAATGATTCACATCAGCTTAAAACAATCACAAAAGAAGTTAGAATATTTCACACTCAAATACACATTTTTAATACAATAAACTTTAAAGCAAAATAATAATATTGAAAACTTACCTTTTTATGTTACCTTAGATTTCATGAAAGTTATTACCTGTGAATTTCTAAATAAATTAAGAAATAACATTTAAAAAATGCCGAAATTCGAAGCTTCTGCATTGCGGCATTGATTTTCATAAAATTAATTATTGGGTAATATATTAATATAATCACCATACTAAGTTTTTTTTCCTTTTATATAAGGATGACATATCTTCTTATATATTGCCAACCAATTTGTCCAATCTTTTCCTCAATAAGTTTGAAAGAGAAAATAAAGTTGTTCCTATTGTGGAGATATTTTAACTGTTCTAAATACTTCTATTTCTGTGTAAAAAGTTTACAGGAGCATAAAATATTTACAAAATGAATTATAGGTCACAAATCGAAATATAAAACAATAAAGTAGTATTTTGAACTTGCCATCTTATTATTTTATTAGCATTTCATATATTTTGAATTTTTAAAGTAACTCACACTTTTATATTTATTATCTAGGAGTAATTTAAATAAAATAAGAAGAGAGTATCTCCCAAATACACACCAAATATTTTTCAGTATTAATTAGTTTACACAAATTAATGGCTGGATATCAAATTAATAACTTAAAAAAAATTAATTCCTATTCCATATTATTCAATTTTTCCATAAATAAAGACAATCTTTTCTTATCCATGGCCAACCAATCATTCGCGTCTTATTAATCCTATTCTGCATATTTAAGTAGGAATAAAGGATGTTGATAACCAGGAGATCCAATAAGACTTTCTTTTGTTTCTGCCAATATCAGAAATATACACAACAGCATAAATTAATCACAAAACGAATTATTCATCGCAAATTAAACTATCAAATTTTAAAAAAATTACAGTTTTAAAATAAACTTTAGTTAACTTTAGAAATTTTTGTTCTAATATGTTTTATTCGATATTTGTACAAGTAAAAAAATATTTTTATTTATTCTTAATATCCAATTGATTGCTTTTAAAATATCTGAATATTGTATATTTATGCTTCAAATGATTTTCAACAAATTATCTATCTTATTTTATCCCTTAATAATCAAACATTTTCCAAATAATTAGATTTTTCAAATGAAATAAAATATAAATATATACAGATTTATTACAAATTATTGCATATTCATAGACATAAGAGCATTTCCTATATTTTTACTTTATGTAATTTGTATAAAATTGCAAGTTTTATTCATTATAGCATTTTCATAATTTTTAAATCATAAAACGATAATTATCCATAGAATAAGTAAAACAATAGTATCTAGAATTTTTATACTTACTTTAGAAAATTTCTCCCTTTTACAAAGAGTGATAAATATTCTTTTAATGACCAATCAATGGGTTCATGGTTATGCTCCAATATTTATATATTTAAATTGGAACAAAGCGATGCGGCTATTGGGTGTTGAAATTAATTATTCCAAAGCTTTCTATGTGAAGAAGGATTCACATTGACTTAAAACAATCACTAAAGAAAATAGGAAATTTCACACTGAAATACACATTTTTAATACATTAAAATAAAAAGCAAAACAATAATATTGAAAACTTACCTTTTTTATGTCACCTTAGATTTCATCGAAATTATTACTTTTGAATTTCTAAATAAATTAAGAAATAGCATTTAAAAATTGACGAAATCCGAGACTTCTGTATTGCGGCATTAATTTTCACAAATTAATTATTGGGTAATATATTAATATCATTACCATACTTATATAGTGTTTTCCCCTTTGATATAGGGATGACATATCTTCTTATGCGTTTCCAACCAATTTGTCCAATTTTTTCCTTCACATATACATTTAAAAGGGAAAATAAAGTTGCTGCAATTATGGAGTTATTTTAATGGTGCCAAATATTTCGATTTCTGTGAAAAGTACACAGAAGCATTAAATAATTACGAAATAAATAATAGATCACATATCGAAATATAAAAGAATAAATGATAATTTTAATCTTGTCCTTTTATTAACATCTCATATCTTTTATTTTTTTAGAATAACTCATATTTTTAGAATTATTACCTAGGAGTAACTAAAAAAAAACAAATAAGAATCCCACATTTGAAAATCAACTATTTTGCAGTATTAATTAGTTTACACAAAGTAATGTTTGGGTGGCAAATTAATAACTTAAAAAATTTCATTGGTATTCCGTATTTTTTTCAATTTTCCCATAAAGGATGGCAGATGTCTATGGCCAACCAATTCCTCTCATCTTATGATTCCTATTCTGCATATTGAAATAGGAACAAAGGATGCGAGGAAGCAGAAGGTCACTTTTCCTACAAATATAAAAAATATACACAACAGCATAAATTAATCACAAAACAAATTATACGTGACAAATTAAAGTATCAAACTTTAAAAAAAAAAATTACAGCTTTAAAATAAACTTTAGTAACCTTTATAAATTTTGGTTCTAATATGTTTTATTCAATATTTGTACAAATAAAACATAAAAAATTTCTATTTATTCTTAATATCCAACTAATTGCTTTTAAAATATATGAATATATATTTACGCTTCAAATGATTTTCAACAAATTATATATATTATTTCATCCCTCAATAATCGAACATTTTCCAAAGAATTAGATTTTTGAAATCAGATAAAATATAAATATATAAATATTTATTACAAATTATTGCATATTCATAGACATAAGAGCATTTCCTGTATTTTTACCTTATGCAATTTGTATAAAATTGCAAATATTCGTTATAGCAATTTCATAATTTTTAAATTATAAAACGATAATTAACAATAGAATAAGTAAAGAAATAGTAACTTGTATTTTTATACTTACTTCAGAAAACTTCACTCTTTCACAAAGTGTTATAAATATTCTTTTAATGACCAACCAATGGCTTCATGGTTATGCTCCAATATTTATATATTTAAGTTGGAGTAAAGCGATGCGGCTATTGGGTGTTGAAATTAATTATTCCAAAGCTTTCTACGTGAAGAAGGTTTCACATTGGCTTGAAACAATCACTGAAGAAGTTAGGAAATTTCACACTCAAATGCACGATTTTAATATAAATTAAAATTTAAAACAAAATAATAAACTTACCAATTTTATATCACCTTAGATTTCATGAAAATTATTTCTAATGAATTATTAAATAAATTAAGAAATCGCATTGAAAAATAGTCGAAATCGGAAACTTCTATTTTGCAGCATTTGTTTTCACAAATTGATTATTGGTTATAAAATTAATATAATTATAATACTTAGATTTTCCTCCTTTTATATAGGGATAACATATCTTTTTAAACAGTGCCAACCAATTTGTCCAATCTTTTCCTTCTCATATACATTTAAAAGAGAAAATCAAATTGTTCCAGTTTTGAAGTTAATTTTAATTGTTCTAAATGTATCTATTTCAGAGAAAAGTGTACAGAAGCATTAAATAATTACAAAATAAATCATAGATCACAAATCAAAGTATACAAAAACAAAGCATTATTTTAAGCTTGTTATATTTAATTAGCATCTTATATCTTTCGATTTTTTAAAATAACTGACACTTTTAGAATTATTATCCCGGAAATATTTAAATAAACTAATAAGTATCACACAAATCAATTATTTAGCGATATTAATTAATTTGCACCGATTAATTGTTGGGTGAACAGTTAATAACTTACAAAAGTTAATTCATATTCCATATTTTTCAATTTTTCCATAAATGATGACAGATTTCTTCTTATCCTTGGCCAACTAATCTTTCTCATCTTATAATTGATATTCTGCATATTTAAATAGGAATGAAGAATGGAAATAACCAGGAGCTGCAATAAGTCTTTCTTCTCTTTCCACAAATCTAGGATTATTCACAACAGCATAAATTAATCACAAAACGAATTATACATCGCAAATTAAAGTATCAGACTCTTAAAAAAATCACAGTTTTAAAATAGATTTTAGTTAATTTTAGAAATTTTATTCGATATTTGTACAAATAAAACATAAAAAAAATCTACTTATTCATAGCTCATTCATTAATTACTTTTAAATTATATGAATATATTGTTAATCTTCAAATGATTTTCAAAACAAATTATAATTTTTTTAATTTTATCCCTCAATAATCGAACATGTTCCAAATAATTAGATTTTTCAAATGAAAATAATGCATAAATATATACATATTTATTACAAATTATTTCATATTCATAAATATAAGTGCGTAAAAATACAAATAATATTTCTTAGAAGCATTTTATTTTGTTAAATAAATTATATTTTTATTTTCGATAGTTTACGTTAAACAAAAGCATAAAATTAAGTCGACAAATAGAAAATATTCTGAATAATTAGGTTGCAATCTAGGTTAACCATTTTTTACATTACAATTTTAAATATATTTACTATAAAAACAAATCTCAGTGCATGGTCATGGGATTGAAACGAAAGACAGACCTTGGTAATGTATATTTCTTAGATCGTAGGGAGGTTACATAATTCAGTTTTCTGATTTTCAGTATTTTGCATATATTATCATAAAAATGGAAAGCTAGGTATTTTATGTTATGTGAGATGGGGTTATCATCCCCAAGTTACTTGTAAAATTTTATTTCTAAAATATTATTCTAATTTGGGGATTGATTTCAATAGTTTATTTTGTTGTCCTTCTAAAATGTTTAAATTTGTTTCACATGCTCCTCCCCCTATGGGAGTAGAATAGGTGATTATTGTCTTAAGCCAGGCATTATAAGTTAGCAGTTTGTCTTCTAATGAGAGATTAGCGTGTTGACCTAAAAGTGGGTATAGCATTGCTTTTTGCTGCAAAGAATTTTGATTGATTTTTGTAAAGCATTTTTCAGTGATAACTCCTAGACATGCAACGCTAATTGGACAAGGGATCTCGATTGCGAATTTTAGCCCGAGGGCTTACTTTTAGGAAATAATACTGCTTGGGTTAATTTTAATTTTGCAGTTTCTGATCCACTTTTGTATGTAAATCATATGCTCAATTAGATGGTAGTGATGATTAATGTCTGTTAATAAAATGTCATCCACAAACAAACAAAGCATAGTGTTTGGGCTTTGCGGGATGTCATTAATTAAGATGTTGAATGGTTAAGAGCCCAGCAGTGATCATTGGGGAATGCGCCTCCCAAAATGGATTTTTCTGTATCTGAGGAGAATTCTGTATAGGTAGTATTTTCTTAATCTGTTACTTTTTTTAATGAGCTCTGTAATTTTATCCGGCGAGTACTCTATTTGGGGATGTGTTTTAACGAATTTGCAATGTTCCGGGGCAAGCGCGCGCGTATTTTGCAGTGTTAGTTAATCCACTAACTTTCTAATCAATTTGATCGGAGTGGAAGCTGGTTTAAAAGCATCGGGTGGGAAAGAGATGTTTATTTTACTTCCGAATGTAATCCAAACATAACGAGTTTTTTTATTTTGAATTTCCTATGAGAGTGAATTCTCCTAATACAAAATTACCGGCTAGTGATCTGAGGGAAGCTCCTTGATACTAATTATATTGGTAATTACATCGTTGACGTTAAGTGTTACAAGGATATAGTTATTCGTTACTTTCTAATGACTGCCACACCTGCAACGTCAAAATCTCTGTTACCTAAATTTTATCTTATAATTTCAGAAGTTAATCTATTTATAACAACTTTAAGTAGTTTGTCTAAGCTATTTTTCATAATAAGGGTTTCAGCTATATCGTCTGTCAAATATTTGGTAATTAGGCAATGTGTTCCTCGGTTTGGTTTGTTTGTCGCTCAACGGTCATTTTTTGCACACGAGGGCTAATTAGACCGGAACTTACGGCTTAAAGTAGATTCCGAACCACTACAAACATCCATACTCAAGGTGGGATTCGAACCCACGAACTGTTGAACCGAAGGCAAGAGCGCTAACCATTCGGCTACCAGCTCGGCATGTGTTCCTCGGAAGTAAAAGGAGAGGCATTTTCAAATATTCCATTTTCACTCAATATCAAATTTTGTTTTCAAAACTGACAGTAATTCATTAAAATTGTCTTAAAATTTTATAAGATTGGGAGTATTTTATTATTACAGAGTGGAATGTGATTATCCTTTAAAGTGGAATCATTTGAGTCAGTGACGTTTTCTGCATTAGGTGCAGGGGGATTACGAAGAATTGCAAATTTATTGTTAGTATTAATTATTATTAGTATTAATTTATTATTAGTATTAATTATTAGATTAGGATCGATGTCGATGATCTTAACGTTAGCCATTTTCTTAAGATGGAAAAAGTAGGCACTCCTACTCGCTCTCATTAATTTTAGATCTTTTATTTTTGGTGAGGTTTCCAACATTTCATAAAACACTCGTGCTCGTGCAATTTATTTAAGAATTATGAATTGTAAAATTATCAGAGGTATTTTCGTCATTGTTTGCTGTATTATCTGTATAGAAAAGAATATTCATTATCTGGCTTATTATTTATATTAACATTCACATTTTTAATTTCAGTATTAGCATTAGAAACATTTGAATAACTATTTACTGAAATATTTTCATCTGAGAATCAGATGAAATATCACTAAACGTTTTGGTTTTACTAACTTAGGAAAGAGAATACACTGATTTTACATTATTTGTATTCATTGGAAAATTTTTACTTTTAATGTTCTCAGATAATTTTTTAACAGATTAACTATTTTCAGAATTATAAGGATTATTAATATCAGAAGCATTAGATGTATCAACATTTGCATTATGACAAAAAATTTTTCAAAATTTTTAACATCATTATTTACATTAACATTATCACTATGCAAAGTACAATAAGAGATAAACCATTATCCCAACTGGGAGTACTTACCTCGAAACTGTTGATTATGCATATAAACTATTACAGTTAATTCAGATAGGGTTTAGGTGTTAAAAAGGATTAGCACCTTAAATCAAACACTTTTAAGTGGGAAGAAGAATTTCCTGGAGCTCACTATTTTTAACAAGCTTACGCATATGATCTTTCCTTACCATTTTTTAATAGGGACACTAGGTCCATTGTTAGATATTCCTTCAATTTTGACATAAAATGTTTTATTTTCTGAAGTAAACTCGCGGTAACATTCCATATCTTTACGGAAGCACTAGTCTTACTACACACTTTCACAAAGAAACTCTATTATCAGCACACACTTTCGCAAGAACACTAACATTGTATTAAGTCTAGCCCTAAAAAAGAAATTTCAGCCCAGAAATATACTTAACGGCACCATTATTACATATTACGAGCTTTCCATAACAGACATAGGATCCTTAGAAGAGCATATTGGGTGGCGTCAAGAGACACAACAGCATCGGTATCATACATGTTCAGTTAGGCGGAATTACTAGACAGCATTGAAATATACAAACGCCATTGGAAGCACAGTAGAAGAATTCGTACTAATCATAGGCACGTCCGGAGAACCTCCTGCAAAACCCGACTGGAGAGATCCGACAGCCTCTGGGGGTCGGTCAGTGGAGGGGCCAATAGCAGGGAAATAATCGGGGGAAACACTTTCAAGTTTCTCGAGCGAGTCAGGAATACGACATTCTTCCTCGGCAGCAGAAACTATGAAAGTCCTAAAAGTCAGAAATGGCAAATCGAAATTCAGACCAACGCTGTTTTTATCATCCCAACGATGGCAACTCTATAATAGTAAGACATTCCTCGTCAAGATTACAGCTCCACAACAACCACTGTAATCTTCATGATGCTAAATAAGGTAAAAGTGGCCTCCCTTGGGTAGGGCACCCCCCTCAAGCAGAAATTTCCCCCGTCAGCTCCTTTCATTGGTGGATGCTCTTGGACCCTGGCTGTTGTTTTGCAAACATTAGAATCTCTCAGAGCTGGGAGTTAAAATTAATTTGAAGCAGACGCCATTTTTATACTAAAAATAAGTTGCTTAATATTAATAATAAGTTAGTTTTGATAATTAAAAGAGGAACACACATGAAAAAGATGACAATGTATTCAAAAATAATACTAATAATTTTATTTCTCTCATGGTTAGTAGTAAATCATACCACTATTCAGTTTCATATTATTACACATGGTTTTAATTTATGAAAAACAGTTTTGAAACTTATTCAATCAATAGAAACAAAAATACTATTCAATAAAATCATACTAAAACTCGTATTAGATGGAAGATACTTGTGTACAGTTTATAGAGAAAAAAGGATTCATCTCCCCCCCCAAAAAAAACTAAGTAATTGAAAGAACCTGTTAAAATTTAAAGGAATTTTGCATTAATCTGATTTTGCTAATAATGCAAATATTCAAACACACATTGGAAACAGATACTCTATCAGTAATTCAATTTTGATGTCATTGATTAAATCGTATGAATCAAGGAATGTATTGATTGAATTAAGACGGTTTTATTATATTAATGAATGAATTGTATATATATATATATAATACATCATTTTTAGTAAAATTATTACATATTATCGACTCAAATTCCGAGAGATTTAAGTATTTTCTTAAAACTATTGAATCATTTGTATCATATTTAGCCAACAATTTAATTCCAATTAATTTTAACATCAAAATCAGGCAATTAAATAATTATCATAGTTGTATTATTTAATCATATATGATCATCTTGTTTCTATATGTATGATGTAGAACAAAGTATTATATTTGTAGCTTACAAACATTTGTCTTTCTGAAATTATAATTGCTTTTATTTCTCGCTTTATAAATTTCACTGAAGAAATAGTTTTTTCAGAGCTATTTGATAATGACTTAAACCTTGAGAAGATCAAATTAAATATTTCGATTTTTCTCCAATTTCCACAGTTTACGTTTTTAAATTTTTCTTTCCATTTACATGTAAATCTTATACCTGATACATGTTTGCTTATTCATGCATTGTTCTTACTGTTTTCAGGTATTCTATCAAACTGATTAAAGTTGTATCAAAGTTGCGAATACATTGTTGGGAATTTCTACCGCTCATTCTAAGCATTTCTTGAAATCGCAATTGTCATATCATTAATAAAGCTACCAGAACAAAATGCATTTCTCAATTTTTTCCTTTATACTTTTCATTTTTTTAAGGTTTCTCATTGGAGAATCAGTAAATTGTTTTTGAAGATGCCTAATCAAAGACGAAATATTCTAGTTTCATTGATATGCTATTTTTTAGCTTTTCCTTCATTTACAATTAGTTTCTGACAATTTAAAAAATGATATATTTCTCATTGTAATTGAAGGTATATAAATACATTTCGTTTTTTTTATTTATTTTTTATTTTTATTTTATTGGAAATGTGTTAGTTAGAAAATTTATTTTTAGTTATTTCCATTTTTTAGTGGATTTTATTCTCAAATTGTGTGTTTAAAGTCTTCATATAATTAAAAACACTCAAGGTTTATCACTCAGATGTCAGTTTTTGCACCCGAAGATTAATTAGACCAGGACACAAGATTTTAAGTGTGTGGACTCCACAAACCACTATAAACATTTAATTCTTAGGTGGTACCCAATAATTATTTAACCCCCGGAAAGAGCAAAATTCATTCGGCTACTACATCTGCAAAGTCGCTAATCAAAAGCGGGAATTGAATTCTTGAAGAAAAGGCCTGAGTGCCAACCATTCGGTTGTCATCCTAGCTTCAATTGTCATTAATAAATGGGTATGAAAATATTCTTATTTGTTTCACCTGAAATTT
Organism: Latrodectus hesperus; assembly: GCA_037975125.1. NCBI lineage: Eukaryota > Metazoa > Arthropoda > Arachnida > Araneae > Theridiidae > Latrodectus > Latrodectus hesperus. Next base: position 6,805,145 of record CM075856.1, read on the forward strand.
GTAAATTTTTGTGTAAATTTGGTGCATAAATATAATATAAATTATTTTGAATAAAAAACAAATAAAGTATTGCAACTATAATGTTAGTTTACTTGTTATTATATATGCTAATTAAGATGAAGATCAAACCATAAAAATTTTAAAAATAACAAACGAGGTAAAAACCCTTAAAATGATATCCTTTGAAACTATTATTTTGATAACATCATATTTAAACTAAAATACTATATTTATAGTATATTTAAGCTAATGCTAAAATTGTCATACATGAGAATCTCTCTCTCTCTCTCTCAGTATCCTTTATTATTTCAGTATTATCAAATATACAAGAAGTACTTAAAACATGCCATTTGAGCGAAACATACAAATGTTATGAAAATATAAATTAATGTGTAGAATAAAAAAGTTTAACAACAAACTTTCTTGTAAAGTATTAAAAAGTACATAGTTAAAGAAAAGTTTTTCCAGAAAATATTAAATATTTTATTAAATTAAGAATGTATCATCAATAAAATTTACCCTTATTTTCCATAAAATTTAGTTTTCTATAAAAATTTATAGTTTGCGAAAAAATGTTTAGTTGGTTAATTTAAAACTTCAATTTTTTTTTCAAAAAATTGAAAAGCCACGAACAACGCGTTTAATATGTAAAAGAAGCTGGTAAATATATATTTTGCGTAGTTATAAATAAATTAATTCTATAATTAAATACATTTATATTGGTAATTACTTCATATTTAAAAAACGTCTTTAAGAAATTAATGTTTCAGCATGGAAAATCGTTAGTTCCAGAGAGATAATATTAATATATATTTTTTTTGATATATTATAGTTCTGTAGAAGGCTTCATTTGCGATCTCAAAATATATCTAGAATCTTGCCCTGAAATATAAAATAATGATTTTAAAGTTTATAATTTATTATATATCAACGCACTCTTATTGACATTGTTAATTTAAAGTATCATTTCAGGATTCGAAGGTATTTTTCTTCTATCAATGGTTTCAAAATTATAGTCAGATTTAATCTGGAAAACAAGCAAATTCACCTACTGTGTTACCCTATGTAAGGGGATTATCAGTTACACTCGCATTTGACTAAGTTTTTTTTATAAAATTTTTTTAATAATGGCACTATTAACTTATCATATTTATATGTAAATTATGTTTTATATATTTAGCGTTTCGTTATAATGTGAAATTGTTTTGAAATTATTACCGTTACAAATGTTTCTCATGTGAAATCTTATTAGATCTACGTATTAAAAAATAATCGTTTAAAATTATAAGTTCTTGGTAAATTTATATGCTATATTTCTTCAAAAGAAATCAAATGCTCTTAAGAAAATGGTTTTCTCGCCATTATTAATTAAATACATTTATGTCTTTAACATTTAAACCGCCTCTTTTAAAATGGTGTGTATGATAAGGATCATTATTATTTTAAAATATATATCACTTAAATTATAAGAAAATTCAATAAATTGTATTTATTTGAAATAATTTGATTAATTGTGTAATAAAGCGCTAAAAATTAATAAAACTACAATCAAAAAAGTAACTTTTTATATTTAAATATATTTCAAAATGTCTTATACTTAAAAAGAGATTTTGAAGTAGCATGATTTTCTTTCCAATTTTTTGCTGTGGTTAAAAATAAGCTAAATGTTTTCCGGACAAATTTGTCATCAAAATTAACCTATTTATAATACAAGTATCATAAAAATGTTAAATAATGTAAAAAGATTTTTATTTTATCAAAAGAAAAAACAGTTAATGAGGACAAATAATATTTTTAAAAAAGTTTTGTATGTCTAAAAATTCTGAAATTAATTTATTTTATTATATTTAAAATCTATGAAATATTTAAAAACAATAAAATCACAATAAATTTTTATATTTGTTCTTTTAACTTTCCTGAAAAGTTATTTGGAACTCCCATGACCTTTCGAGCAAATGCTATGAAATACAAAATAACTAAAAATGTAACCTATAAGTTGCAATCTAAAATATCTTGGGCCCCCTAATGATAAGTTTAGAACCAGTGAATAGAAGGTCCTTCAAGAAGTCCAACGACCCATGAAGTTGAGGAGGCCTTTTAAGGGGCTCTTTGCACTTGTAGTAAGCATTGCTTTAAGCGAAATTCTGAGATATTTCTCTGTTAGTTGTTTTAAAAGTGTGCGAAAACCATTCTGAAAGCAGCGTTATCATGTTTCGTCATCTTAGTTTTTATATGGCTTTCTCGAGAACTTCTCTTAGTTTAAAAAAAAAAAAGATCAATGAGAGAGGAAAATGGCAGCACAATATCTGGATATTAAATGTTTGCTTGCTTAAGATTTTTAATCATTGCTATTATTCTGAAAATGCTGATACATAAGGAGTATTTTAGAATACGGGTAATTAAGAAGATTAAAAAATAAAAGCAGTTATTTTTATTATCTGAATCACACAAAATTAACTTATTACGTAAACAGTAAATTATTTTCACTGTAACTTCTTGAAAATACATAACAAGGTAAAATATTTCAGAATTTACATTTTGAATATTAATTTTTTTTAATAGTGTTGCTGAAAAAATTATCAGTCTAAATGGTAGTAGATTTTAATAAATAATTTATAAATTCATGTTTAATGTTCAATAGTTTATGCTAAATAATTAAAAAAATTATGTTATTTTAATATAATTAAGAAATATTTATTAAGGGTATGACGTGAAGAAGAAAATTATAATTATATGTTTATTAATGACAAAATATGAACAAAGAAAAGTGAAAGATATAATTTGCAAGTGAAGATTTTACAGCATAATTTGTGTTTTTATATTTGAGTTTATTCATAAGGTGAAAAAGGTAAATAAATCGGAAATTCTGTCTCAATTTAAAATAAACAAATACATCTTTTGCTTTTTAATTGAAATCGAATTACACAATGCGTTATTAACGTTGATATGGGATACACTCTAATATGCATTCGGTGACAGTTCATAATATCGAACCTTTATTAAATAAAGCAATGGACAGTTGAAATGTAGACTTTCTTTCCCAACTTTCACACCATAATAAGGGAGAAGCATATGAACTGCATTTATTTAGATGAGTTGCGTCATTGCGGGAAAGCATTTGAAGGAGTATTTACTCAAGAAATCCATTCGCAGGTCATCTGGAAATTACTCATTATCAATCAATATCGATTATTTTAACCGTAGAACTTGATTCCAGATCCATATGATAGGAAAAGGATGCTAAAATATACCTCATTACTGCCAATTCAGTTCATAATTTATCTTCACACAAAAGGATGAATGCAGAAATTTATAAGCGTATCAAAGTAGCTAAATAATAATAAATCATGCACAGCTATTTTTTTAAATATTTATTTTTATTTTTTTAAAAAAGAAGTGGAATTCTGAATTATATTTTTTGAATACAAATGGATTTAATTGATTATTTGTACTGAGTAAAACTAGGTGAGGTAGTTTGGGGCTTGTTTAATAGTAATAGTTTATATACATAATTCTGTTTTTTTGTGCATGATCTCTTATTTGATCGGGACACAGATACAGCTTAAAATGAATAAAAAGTTATTAGAAAAATAATCAAATGAAGATGGATAGTTAGAAGGATAATCAAAATTAGAAGGATAATCCATGCCGGAGATACGAATCGAACCTACGAACTGTTAAACTTTAGGCCAGAGCACTAATCTTTCATTTTTGACGCTATGAAAGATGAACATAACTTAATGGAAATTAAGATTTGATGTTCATAAGCTTTACTTACGAGGTAAAATTTTAGTTTCCAGTAAATAATTACAAACTATTCTTTTAATAATTATTTACTAGCTTTAATGAATAAAAATTTATTTCATTGAACGTAAACCTATGTAAATTTGTTAGATGTGACAGTAAACATGCTCATAAAAACATTTCGAGAAATAAATTTTAGATTATCGTCATTGTTTGATCTTTAATCAATGATAACGTGAAAGAAACCAGTATTATAAGGTTAATATTTTATTTATTTTAATCCTTATGTATATATATTATAAAAGAATTAATGTAAGTAATTATTTTCAAAACCGCGTATATTCTTCTTTTATTGATTTCATATTCAACATTTAGAGAAATGTTAACATTTTAGGCAGGTATTTCGTATAATTTTTTATCATTACTACTCACATTTGAAGAATGTGAAAATATTGAGAGAGAGACAGAGGGAGAAAGAGAAACTTTTCGAATAAAAGATAATTCCAAATAAACTATTTCTGTATCTAAAATATTAATTATAATATATAAATAAATTGTAGGATAGCTAATTTGAAAATAACGCCTACATAGAAATTTTTGAGACATAATGGAAGTATTCTCACATTTCAGTCAACATTTTATCTCTAATTCTGCTGATTTTCCAAACATAAATACTGCATTGACTTTTACCTTTCCCTGTGACCTTTGGGGCCAAAGGGGGGGTAAAATCCAGACGGCGCCTCTGTTGCCGCTGTTATTCTGAAATACTATTAAAAGAATTTCTTTTTAGTTTTTATTTTTCCCGCACCTTTTATGACTGAAACGGAAGGAAAATATATTTCTGTTTTCCCGCACCTCCTAGGAGGTCCATTTCCAAACCTGTAAATGTGGGTGTAACTGAAAACATTATTCGCTGGGGAAATACCTAAAAAAACCTGTTCCACAAGTACACATATCTTCCATTTCTTGGCTTCGCATCACACAGAAGAAAGATTTCAAAACTCTCTAAAAATACCCGGTGTCACCTTTTCGCAATCAAGAAATAGCTTTCTTACAATCATGAGTAGTTCTAACTGAGAAGGGAATGAAGAAAAACAAGGCATACATATGAAACTGCGCACATTGCATCTTTTCATATTTCTCGCGACCCAAATAACTCCAATCGTCATTAAAATTTACTCAACAATTTTAACTTCTCAATTTTAGATTATTATTTATTATTTTTCATTTAAATTATTTTTTTACAATTTTATATTATATTATTATTTACCTCAAAAATTCTTTCTTTAAAAATTCTAAAACAAAATGAATTCTGTTTAAAATGAAGAAATCTAAAATTTTCGCTTGACTTTAAATATAATGCATCACGTTTATAGCACAAGAAACTAGGTGAAACAAGCCATTTAAGTGCAGAAATGTGTATGAGAAATATAAAAATAAAAGATTTGTGTCAATCAAAAATAGATACATTTTTTTAAAAATTCTTTTTTATTTAATTTCAATTTGTTAAAATTTTTACTAGTATTTAAAATAAAATCTTTGAGACTTTCAAAATCTTTAAGTAAAATTTCTAATAAATAATGTAACATATTGCTAAATAAGAGAAAAGGATTTAAAACATATAATAAAATATATAGCTAAAACTATACCATTATAAAATAAATCGAATGTATTTAATATTGAAAACTGGATTCCTTTATCTATGTAGACTTTTCGAAACAAATATATCCATTTTCGATTGATACAAAGCCTTCTCTTTTATTTTTCAGATTCATGAAACATTTAAATAGTATTTTCCCTTTATTTTCTTGCGTTAAAAAGTAATGAATCATATTTTAAAAAATTAATTTGAATTGCTTTACTTTAACATAATCATTGCGTTTCAAAATTTCGAAATAAAATTTTTTTAATGATTAATATAATATATAGCTAATTCTTTCATTATGAAATAAATTGAATGTATTTTACATTGAAAACAGGATAAATCTACCCATATATAATTTTTTAATGCATTTTCGTGATTGATATAAAATATTTAATTCGATTGATATAAAGTCTCTTATACGTTTCTGCTTTTTATAATAGTTTCCTTCAATTAGTTCCTTGTTTTAAAACCATTGAATGATATTTAAAGACCTTAAATTTTAAATTGTTTTAAAAGTGATTCTCTCTATTCTGATCTACTTTGAATCGAATCGAAGCTATTGATTCTTTTAGTAAATTAAATCAATGGTAGTGATAAAATGTCAATTGTTTCACTGCTTTGTTAGAAGTTCAAGACGATAACATTGTATTATATGATCGATTAGGTAAAGTTTCAGATAAGCATATTTTGCGCCACATTCCGCTTAGATTAATTTTGTTCAGTTTTTCGCTTTTATAAATTCAAATAAAAACTGATTTATATTTGATAATTTGTTATAAAGCTCTTGAATAAATATTTTTCTAAAAATTATATATTTCTTTAGCACATAATAAAGCTGAACATAATTAAAAGTGAATAAGTAAAACAATAATTTATGATAAAACATTAACAAAAAGTGCAATTTCAAATACTTTCTCACACACACGTGAAAATAAGGTTAAAATACTAAGACCTTGAATATTGGATACAATTGTTTTATTTTTAACAGAGATATTTCTTCTTTCTTATTTAAAACTAGGATTCACATACGATATTTTTATTCTAATTTAAAAAATGTATTCATATTTTTGATTGTTTGATAAAGATGAATAAAAAAATTTATATTCGTGTACTAAATATTAACTTTTAAAACATGTAAGTATAAGTTTTATTATATTAAAATCATTAATTGAGCTAATATAAGAATAGGAAAGGGTGAAACTTATCAAAATAATTTATTTGAAAAGCCTTCAAAGATCCCACATTTACTTACATATTTAGTAAATGTCATTAACAATCCTTCTGTACCAAATTACTGTGTAAATCCTTTACATTGAGTATTTTAAATCTCTAAAAATACTTTTACAGGAACGATAAAAATATTGAGCCCAGTGAAGTTATAAATTGTTTTTTGTACTACGGTTCTCTTTTTTCATCATTAGACAAGAAAATTTCCTGTCAGTTTAATCCGTTTTGAAACGATACAGAGAAATCGCAATTGTTTTGAAAGCGAAAGTTATTAATCTTCTTGAAAAACGAGTTTCCAGTGACGCCATTTTTTCTTTCTCTAAGAAGGCGAAGGTCAAGATTATTTGAAAGCGAAAAATTTTATCTTCGTTTCAACGAGTTTCTAGTGACGCCATATTTTTTTTTCCAGTTCCCTAAGAATGGGAAAGTAAACTTCAGTTTCGCTGAAAGTAATAGTGCCTTGGCGTTCCTTCTCCATAAGAAAATATGATTCATTTATTTTTTTCTTGAATGTTCTAAAAACTATATGACATGAGAAATAGTTTATACACAATAAATAAGAGTGTTAGTTAATATCACTGAATTGAAATGATAACAAAAGAAATTAAGATAATGAATTCGTGACACTTAATTTTCCTTTGAAAATATACCTATAAATCGGAATTATAGCAAAGCTGATTTCAACGCCATTAAAAGAAGGTAGTTGGCCAAAATTTTCCGAAATCCCCAAATGAAATAAAATAATTAACTTTGGTAAAAAACAAGTTTTATCCCAGAAAATTTTGTTTATTTTTAATAAAAGACTGGAGTAAGATTTGATTGTAAAAGGATTACTTCTTGAGCCATATTTTTTTTTATTTTCAAGTAATCTGTCCTAGTTTTAATAGGAAAATATTTATTAATAAGGAAAATAATAACCTTCACAAATATGATTCAGATACACTGCTATTTTTCGTTAAAAATTTAAACTATTAGTGAAGATTTTTACTATATTATTATAGAAAGTTTTGAGACTGTATTATTTAATATATATATATATATATATATATATATATATATATATATATATATATATATATATATATATATATATATATATATATATATATATATATATATATATATATATATATATATATATATATATATATATATATATATATATATATATATATATATATATATATCAAGTTGAGTGATTAGAACTTAAGTGTATGTAACGATGTTATTACAGCAAAAGATTAAAAATTAGTTATTGATATTTGGTTATTAAGAATGAAATGTTAGCATTTTTGGATTTTTTTTCTTCTATGATGATACTTTTGCACATTTTTTCCGCGACATTATTACCATGTCTGAAGAAGAGGTCATAATCAGAAAATATCTTATAAACTTTGATAGTTTTTCAGGAATTTTACCCTTTTGAGCATCGTAAAATCATATTTTCAAGAAGTTTTTATAGAACTGAATCACTAATTTTGCGATTCAAAATATATAAAATTTAAATTTAACACTCAAATCAATTTGTAAACCTATACGCGTGAAATGGGTAATTAGGCAGGGATAATTTTGATAATATGAATATTTCGATAGACAATACGTATTTTTTATTTTCTCTAGATTATATATGCGCTATTTTCATTATCATAATATTAATATGTAGTTTTCAATAGAATAATTTCAGTAGAAATTTCCGTATAAATTTTGAAAAGTGTTGCTATCTAGGGTGATGTGAAACAACATAGATGTATGATATTACTTCTAAATTAGCAATAATCTACTAGAAATGCAGGCATTCAAATTGCACATTAATTGTGCATTCGATAACAAAATTGTTAACTGATCTTAAAATTATGCATATATTTTCCTTAAAATTTGTGCCATTCTAACAAAATTAGAGTACAAATGGTCAGTTAAGTATAACATAAATCAACTTCATTGCCGAATAAATTCACAATGCTTTAAGCTGTAATCCTTTTATTTACGTGGTAAATGAAAATCAAGGAAAATTTAAGCAGTGATACTTAATTTTAATTGACCTTGCATAGCTCAAATTTAAATATTTACATTTGTTTCCTCAGGTATGGAATATAAGACCTGGAAGGATAAATATGTTAAGTTATAGTTTTTTTAGAAAGTATTATTTAAATTAAAGTTAAAACTCTTCACTCTACAAATAAATAATACTTCTGATAACACTTTCTTTTGAGAAATTTATGGTATATCCTAAAAAGCATTACAATTTATTGAAGTAAGTAACATTTAAAGCAGTAACTATATATGCATCGAAGCTTATAGAAAATTTGATATTATGGAAAAGTATATATATTTATCCAGAATACAAAGCTTTCTTCTTATTAAAAGTTAAGCAACATATTAAACAGAAAAATTAGTATTTATTTTTTTACATTAACATGGATTGAAATATTAATATTTATTTCAAATTAATTTAATATGTAACTTATAGCTATATTTCCAGTTTTGAAACAGTTTAGCAAATCATTAAAATAAAAACTATTTTGAATAAAACATAAAAATATCTAAAATGTAATCTACCTATGTAATAAAAATTAAATATTTTTTATTTTTAATTAAGATTTTTTCATTCTAATCAATGTAATTTTGCATATTATAAGAACTGATATGTATATAATTAGATAATAGAACTGATAATTTTGCATATTATAAGTATGATATCACATTCGTCTGATGTAGAATAAAAATATAAAATATGTTTTAATTTTTTCATTAATTGTTTTCATTGATTATAAATGTAATTGTAGACTATGGCCTAAGTATTCTGATGAAAAAAACGTCGTTCTCGAACCTGTAAAGTAACAAGTTCGATACCTGACCCAGTCAAAATATCAACACATTGAGAGAGGTTATGTTCATTAGAAAGTTTCTTTGCCTCTCTGCAGTGGATGCCAGGGCAAACGTCAACTTCATAATTTAATGGTAGTTCGAAATTAATAGGCTTTAAAGTCTTAACAACTTCTCTCGGCAGACATAGACAGCAATGACGTAAGCTGAATTAATAATCTCATGAAATTACTTTCATTGAAAGTTTCATTAAACATATTTTTCATAACTGTGAATAAGTTGATCGATTATTGGCCTTATTACTAAGAAAATATTATTGAATACCACAATTAATTTAGTATTAACGTTTATAGAAATCATGGCGAATACATAAATAAGTATAATATACTATTTTATGTTTTTTGTAAATATATGAAATTTTTTAACTTAGAAAAATGATAATTCCAGTTGAATTTCAACTATTTGGATTGGTTTTTTGGTCGCTCAACGGTCATTTTTTGCACACGAAAACTAATTAGACCGTGTCATGCGTTTTAAAGTAGATTTTGAACCGAAACAAACACCCACGCACCAAGGTAAGATTCGAACCTAAGAACTGATGAACAGAAGGCCAGTGTGCTAACCATTCGGCTGCCAGCTTGGCTTCAACTATTAGGATGGAAACATATTAGTTTTAATAAATTTTTGCATGGAATTTACCAATCAAAACAGAAAGTATATATTTCATCTACTATTAAAATGTTTGTTCATAAAAAGTAAAATTTTGAACTAATATTATTTATTTTAATTTTATTTAATTGTATATTGTTTCGCGTAGATTTTTTTCCAGTTATAACTAATGAAATAATCTTCTGAGTATGGTCTATTTGTCAAATGTTGAATTATCCCGTATGCAATTTTTTCTGTCAACAGATTTGACTTACAAATATTTTCTGACAGATTTTTAGAATATCTAAAATTTAAATTGTAAATAAATTTAAATTTTAGGAAAAACAGTTCAGAAAATTATAATTTTATTTTTATTATTAATTAGATTAAAGTGACAAGAATTAACATGAGAATTATAAACTTGAGAAAAAATGTTTTTTGATTGTTTTAAAGTAATAGTTATTTAACTTATTATTTTTAATTTGAAAATATTTTTACGGTTTTAAATAAAGTAAAGAAAATAATATACTTTTAACAATAAATAAAATTTCGATTTTTTTTTAAATATTAATTGAATAATTTGTCATATCATTATACGTATAGGAATTCATACTTTATTTTTATATGATAGTATCTTAAGTATGCATATTTAGTTAGTACAATCAAGGTTATTTCTTTCAAAAGAATCATAAATAATAAATTTCTGTAATTTTTATCAAATTTTATACCATAAAAATTTTTATTTGAAATAAAAATTAAATCAATGGCTATAAAATGCTTTTTTCATTAAAAAAAATTAAATATGGTGGGTTTATCTTATGATCAGCTTAAAATAATAAACATTGCTGTTTTTTTATTTTTTGGCTAAACAGCCGATAAAACTTGAATTCCAGCATCTCCTCTGAAATTACCTGATTAGTTCAAATCGTGAGTGGACAATATTGAATTAACCAATGATAGTCCTTGATAACTGAATAGGGTTACCACAACAGCATCTAATAAAACTGAGATTCCTCTGAATGAGCTCCATCTTCTGTTTTCTCAAGGTGAGTACCGACTTTCTTCGACTTCTTTCAGATAATTTTATTATATCTGAGTATATATTTAAACTGTTTTCGATTTATAAACTTTTACTTAAATTGTGTGTTCACTGGGTCTCACAGTCTTCGGTTATATTTGTTATCTTATGATTAAAATATACGCGCGCGCGACCATTTTATGTAATTAAATAGTGAATTTTTACAAAAATATTTTGTAATATCTTAGTTAATAATAATTGGTCAATAAAGTTTAATTAACAAAAAGTTTAAATTAAATAGAATAATTTTGAAGCTGTGTGAATTTAAACATTGTAGGCTATCATTCGTATTTTTTAAAGATCTTTAAAATTCTATCATGGGGAATGCGAAATAGTGCCATTTTACATTTTTTACTGTTATGAATCACATTTAAAACTTTTAAATTACTTTTGAATATTTATTGAAACTAGAACTTCACTTACACTATTTAAGATTACATTTGTGAGTCGTTTGCGTAAGTCGAATTATTGTCGTAATGTGAGAAGCATTTTCCGTTTTTTAATGTATCAGACAGTTAAATATTCATAAATATCAGACTTTATATAATTTAATTTTAAAATTTTTCTGTCGAATAAAACTGCTAATTTATATTTTTTTTTACTCAGGATAATTAAGTTTTCAAACACATGATATCTTAATATAAATGAATCTTAAAGTAGATAATTTTTAAGAATATGTATGAATGAAATTCGTATCATTAAAATTTTGTCACAAATTTATATCCATGTTTAATTTTGTTTAGGAGTATATATTTTTACATGAAATGTTTATTACAAATATAAAATAGTTATCTATCTATCTACATATATATATTATATATATTATATATTATATATATATATATATATATATATATATATATATATATATATATATATATATATATATATATATATATATATATATATATATATATATATATATATTGTCAGAGAATTGTTTCCAAATTGTAGTTGTACGTTTAAAATTTAATATTTTTACTTATAATGATTAATAAAGAAAAACAAAAAACAAAATTAAAAAAGGTAACAAAGCTAAATTTACAAAGATATCAAAATTTAATACATTTTTATGAATTTCTCGATCTGTTATTTTTTTAGCAAGGACATTTTTATTTAATAAAAGTGTTCTTATTTATTACATATGTGTTATTGATAGTTGATAAGATATAATATTCATAAGCCAGAACTACTTTTGTAGTTCTGCTTATGAAGTGTAAATCTATTGTTCTTCGCGAGTTCAAGTTTTAAGTTGTTTTTCATAGTTATTTAGCAATATCAGATGTTAAAAGAAGGTTTCTTAATTAAATTTTCTGCTCATTTAATGCTTTTAGAATATCCATAATTTTAATAAAAAAATGAATTTATTCGCTTCAAAATATAAACATTATTTAAAATTTCATATCAAATTTTTTTAAAGAAAAAAAGATACTAACCATTTTTATTGTTTTAACATTTAAGATTACACAGCTTAAATTTAGAAATAGGTTTCGATACACGATTGTGTTTACTATACAAGGTTACTATTTAAGTAACTGTTCTTCCTGTGTTTTGCAAAATTAAAGGAATATTTAAATGATTTTTATTCGGTCTTTATTTTCTCTTGAAAAACACACACACACACAAACTCTTTTTTGCTTTGAATTCATAATCAAATCCCCAATGTATGGAACATTCAAGCAAAACTTTCGAATGATTTTCATTTTAATTAGTAAGTATGACCTAAAATGACATGAATGTTCTTTCCTTTTCCTACTTCCTTTCATGTATTTATTATTTTTTTTTCTCTTTGTCTCTCTGTTTCATTTTTTTGTTTTTACGATGTATCAGTGTAATCTGAGAAGTACAGATTTAATCATTCTTTTTAATAAAAAATTGTTACTTTTTAAATAATAAATACTTTAACAGAAAAATGTAAGAGTATAAAACAATAAAATGATATTGAAAATATTTTATTTTCCATTTACGTGCATTCTTAAAATTTTTTAATATATTTATACATGCACTGATTTACGTGTATTTTCAACTTACGTGTTAAATTAAATGAGCTGACGCATGTGTAATTTTATTTGCATATATGTATTAATCTACATATATTTCATGTATATAAGTACTTGCTATTCAACTAAAAATGTATTTACTCTATTTTTAAAATGAATTACATTTATTTTATAAAAAAAATGAACTAAGTGTTAGAATAAGATGAAAATATCGTGGGTAAATATCATTTTATATGTAATTCTGTTTGAATTATATTTAAAAATATAAAATTATTAAATTAAGAGAATTTTATAAACCTATATTTCGATAAAGTAAACCCATGTTAAAAGACGGCTAGAAAAAAAATATAAATAATAAATTTGTAATAAATCATATTTACATTGCTCTCATTGTTGCACAAAATTCTGTTTATTTGAAATAAAATGAAGGTTGCATATTCTTGGATACCATAATTTATTTTCTTTTATGTCTGTTCGGCTAAATCGAGATACCCATAAATCGCTACGCTTACGAGTAAATTGTTCGATTTGAGGACTTTTTTTTTGGTTATTATTATTGGAATCGAGTAAAAAGATTTTTTCCAGACTCTCCACCAGACCAATATCTGCACCCATGAACAGCGCATAAAACCATTTTTAATAACTTTCAGTTCCATTGAAGTGTTAACATATAGGCATAGTTTAATTTTTTTGCATAGTCTAATTTTTTGGGCTAAAAAGAATTCACTGTCTCCGTTGCCATGAGCAACGAGTGAGCTACGGAAGTGTGACGTCAATTGGATTCGCATTGTTGACGTCAGGTTGCGATCCCATAATCGTAAGCGAAAAATATAAGTAGAATGCAACTATGTCTTGATCCGTAAGGAATATAGATGCGTGCGCACAGAAACTAAATCTTGTAAATATATCTGTCCTCCTATAATATTTTTTAATAATAAATAGATAAATATTGATAATGGAGAACATTTCTTTAATCATGTGTATAGAATTTAGATGGAATATTCTTCAATCTGAATCCCGGAACCAATAAGGTAAAAGTAAATTTTCTCCTACAAATTGAATTATTTTCGTAATTTGAATTATTACCGACAGTATGTTTAAAGTAGGTTGTTTTATTAAATTTATTATATCTATTATTTTTTATAAAAATGTAAGAAATCACAGAAAACTTTAAAAATATGCGAACTGGAATGTGCAAATTCTTGCGATGCGAAGTGTTAAGTACGCAATCATTCAAACAATACATTACTTATCATTAGAAATTTTAAAGAACTTTATTACACTTTCCCTTTTTATTGCTAAATTAAATATTTTTTTGAAAAAAATTAAATTATGTGTTTTATAAACTCACTTTTAAATTCGCAAATGACACTCAATCTCTTGTAATATGATATTAATATTAATTTTTCCTTTCAGAAATAAATTGTGTTTCATGTAATAATACTTATAATGAGAGGTAGCGTATTATACATAATTCATTAACATTAGCATTACATTACGATACCTCAGATCGTAAATATTTTCAAACAATATTGAATGTGATAAACACTTTAAAATGTACCAATCACTTCGCATATGTCACTCTGCCTCTCTTCTAGCTGTAAAATAAAATAAACACAAACATTTTTTCTTAAATATATTGGTTGTTTTCTGAATAAGGAATTGAACATATAGGACCGCACAACAAAAGTTAAATAATTAAACTTAAATTAAATCACTGCAAAATAATAAAGAGAGTTAAAATATTTACAAATGAAAAGATTGTAAACGTGATTCAACTTTAAAAACCAAGTTTAAAAAATTAATTAAGTATTAAAAGTAATTAAATAATCTATAAATAGCTTTAATAATTAATTTCAATAAAGATGTGTAATGCTTTAATAAAAGAGAGAATACTTACTGGATAGAGTTGGTTTCAATAGTATTGTTCAACACTTTTAAATTCAGTTTAGAAAAATTGTAAAAAGAATGCTTGATGATTAAAAGCTATACTAATTAAGAATGCTTACCACAAAAAAAATAAAATTACTAGACAATTAGTATCAGAAAAAGGAAACATATTTATTACCAGAATATATATTATGAACAAATTTATTAACAGAGGCTGATTGAGTAATTTAATAGAATTTATAATACGATAGGATAACATGATGATAACAGCATTAAAAGTTTGCAATATATTGTATTACTTCTATTTAATGCGTACAAAATTATAAATGTTAGTTAAAAAACAAACATTTCTATAAGTCGTGTTTATTAATATAAATATACCATATATATTTTTACACAAATTTACATAATTATTTCTATGTAGGAATATTTTCCATTTCAGAGTGAATTCATTATCATAGCGCATTAAGTAATTTAAAGCTAACTCAGACAAAAGGCAAGAGTTTTACAATAAGAAGGTATTATACAAATATTTCGAAAGCTACTTTCAAGTATTACCTTAATAATTTAAATGCTGAATTGAAAATTTTTCAGTTTACTTAAAAAGTTTATTACTCTACAATTTGTGATTACTTAAATATTAATCTAAATATTAAATTTTAACTGGTTTAATATTATTCAAAGAACTATATATATAACTTTATTTCATTCAAAATAATATTTAAAATTTATTAAGTTACAATTGAAAGTAAAATATTTGTACTCTTTTAAAGCTATTTCTATTTTTGACATCTAATTATTTAAAATTGCATTAATAATACTTTTGTGTTTTCAGAGTCAAATTATTCATTTAGAAATAAAATTGAAAATCATTTATCTAGAAATTATGATTATTTAAAAATTTAAAATATTGTAATTTAAAAGTCTAGAGTTTTTGGAAAATAATAATATTTTCTGAATAAAAAACAGTAAAACGTAAATGATATATATTGACTCTATGAATGTACTTCAATAATTTTTTTCTTATTTTCAAGACAAAACATATCAAGCTTGTAACATGTTTATCTAAACGAACGAATGACCTTTGTTATCATTTTATAAGTCTGTACAGTTTAATGTTATAAATGAATAAATTTCAAAATACGTCAATCGGTTGAAAACTTAATATGAATTTCTATATTGGTTTTTCTTAATCTATTTATTGTCTACTGCAAATGAGTAATTTTATTATTTCCTTCCATTAAGTATACTATATTTTCTTTTAAACTTATCAAACAACTTGAATATAAACTTAATTTTATATCTTTTCCTATACAAACTTTTTTTCTTTTTAGAAATCAATTTAAAAACTGAGATAAAGAGAACTATTTTAAAACATGCCATCATACACAAAGATTTTCGAAAATTTCCTTTAATTTTTTCTAGAAGAATTGTATATTTCAATGATAATTAAATTTTTTTGCGCTTGTAACTATGTGTTTCCAATTGCATTATTAAATTATTATTTAAATATTAATTTTAATGCTCTTAAGTATCTTTAACTTAAAATGATTATTTTATAATTAAAAGCACTTTTATTCCAAAGCTTAGATTTTTTGTATAAAATTTAAAATCTTATTAATTTACTCTGTAAATGTATTTTAATAATCTTTCTTTTTTTTTCACAGTCTCCATTTAAACAGCAGGACAACTTTCGATGAAAAACAAACCTGCCACACGTTTAATTAAGTGAATGACTGACCTTTGCTATCATTGAATAGGTTTTTCTTTGTTTGAAGAGGCCTTCAAATTGAAAAGTAATGCATCAATAAGTATCAAAATTATTTTTTATCAGTTGAATATTTCTTCATTTTTCTATATTAGTTTTTCTGAATATGTTTATTAACATGAGTAGATAATTTAAGAGAATCATAGAACATTCCAACAAGTGGATGTCATATGAAGTTGATATCTTAATTCAGAAAACACATTTTGTTATTATTGTAGTATTCAAGTGGCATATTACTTAGTTAAACATTTTTTTTTGAATTTAAATTTTTAATTGCAACATTTAGCGATATATTATTCGTATATAACTTCATTAAATTTTCAATTTATAATGGAATTTAAATTAAATGTTGAATATTGGTTGTATTTAATATTAAAATGATGGATATAGCACAAACACTCATAAAATAAATTTTGAAATTTTAGTTAGTTTTCGCAAATAGAATTTTTTATTTTTTGATGATATGCTGGCAGTTTTCGTTGTGACGTGAAAATCACCAAAAATAAGCTACTTGTTTAGCTGAGCATTGTAAATGATGTTACAAATTTTATCCTGACTAAGTGGCGATATTTGAAACATATCAGAACTTAATAACGAATTGGAATGCATATTATATAAAATAGTTTTATTTGTAATAATAATAAAATCAGTTCCATATTAATTAAAATTTTTATTTATAAAACTAATCATATAAACTGAAATTGTTATTTGTGTCCTTGAATTTCTCTATTATTTAAATAAAACTCCAATACGATTTTTTATAAGTTTTACATCAATTGTAATTTCTTTTTTTATTTTTAGAATCTATCATTGTTTGAGTTCACGAGTTTTAAATGACCAACTTGCTTCATTATTATGCGAGTATAATGCCAAGGAAATGTAAAATATTGCCATCTGCCAAGCAAATAACATTGCAAGATGAAGTAAGTTATGTATAATACATATCCAGATACATATTTATAAAATAAGACTTCTTGTAGTCTAAGTATCACTTACTATAAAGAAAACCCAAATATCGATAAAAGGTACTGCACACTTTTATATTCAGTATCAAATTCTACATTAAGTTTTATAAATTTAATTAACTTTCATTTAGTATGCTAGAAAATATATATTTGAAATTATTTCTTTGAATTAAAAATTGCAGAACTCCTTAGTTTTAAATTTGATTTCTTGTTGTTAACGGACAACTTTTGCGCTCGATATTGTCTATCCCGTAATCGCCTTCTTACGTCTTTTGAAAATAAAAGAAATTCTCTAAGTTTTTCTTAGAGCATTTTCACAAACTTTAAATCAAATAATTCTTGTTCGTTATTAAAATTGACTGAAAATATTATTTTTCCTCAGCATTCTTATTTAAATTTTATGAATTTTACTTTTAAAATTGCATTATATTGGTAGGAGTTAATTGAATTTGTTTAAAGTTTATAGAAAAAAATGACATGCGTGTAAAAATTCCTTCCTGAATAACAAGGAGAAATAAGTTAAATTTGTGAAAACAAATGCCGTTGTTTCTTGAAAACCCCTCTATTATATTTTAAAACGTCATTTATTCTATGGCATTCTTTAATAAATAAGAAAATATTTATTAGTTAATTTTATTAAAGATTTGTTATGCTTTAATAAAAGAGGGAATACGTACTGGATAGAGTTGGTGTCAATAGTAATGTTCAACATTTTTAAATTCAGTTTAAAAAAGTTGTGCACAGAATTCTTGATACATAATAGCTACTAGTTTAGAAAGGTTACCACAAAACAAATTAAAATTAGTAGACAATTAGTATTTGAAAAATGGAAAATAAAAAAAAAACAATTTAATACCAGAGTCGGATTGAGTAATTTATCAATATTAATAATACGAGAGGATGTAATTTGATGATAACAGCATTAAAAGTTTTCATTGTATTACTTCTATTTAAAGTGTAAAAAAATTATAAATGATAACTAAAAAACTAACATTTCTAAGTTGTTTATTAATATAATTATACCATATATATTTTTCCATAAATGTATATATAATTTTTTTTTAGGAATATTTTACATTTAAGCCTGAATTCATAATCATGAAGCATTAAGTACAAGGGCGAGTCAAATGAAAGTGAGCCAATGCGAATATATGACAAACAGAGTACTTTATTTAAAAGTAGTCTCCATGAACATTGAGACATTTATCCCATTGACAAATGAGGCGCGTGATACCCGTCTCATAAAACTCCTTGGGCTGTCAATTCAAAAAGTCTGTAACCGACTCCTTCACGGTGGCGTCCGACACGAATCTGGTACCCTTCAGATGTTTTTTCAGTTTCCCGAAAATGTGAAAGTCGCAGGGCGACAAATCTGGGCTGTATGGAGGATGTTGCAGAGTGTCCCACTTGAACTTTGCCAGTTATGTCTTAACCACATCAGCGACGTGGGGACGAGCATTGTCGTGTAGCAAGATCACACCATTCGTCAATCTTCCAGGTCGTTTGTTCTTGATTGCGACACGCAGCCGATCCAGCGTTGTACAATATCGCGAACTATTGATAGTCTCTCCACGTTTAGCAAATTCAATCAGTAATGGCCCCTGACGATCGGGAAAAAAGTCAATAGCACCTTTCCCGAGGAAATGACAGCCTTTGCTTTCTTCGGGGATAGTGAATTCAAATGTTTCCACTGTAAGCTTTGCCGGCGTGTTTCAGGTTCGTAGTGGTGGCACCATGATTCGTCTCCGGTCACAACTGCAGGTAAGAAGTCGTCACCCTCATTGTGATACCGGATGAGATGAGTTAAAGCAGCGCCGGACCTCTCCGTCTTCTGGCGGTCGTTCAAAATCTTGGGCATCCATTGAGCACACAAAAGCCGATAACCGAGATGATCATGAATTATGGTGTGAACCGAACCGTGACTGATTTTCACACACTCTGCCAGTTCATCGATGCTTATCCTCCGTTCTTGTCTAACCTGCTCATCAACCTGTGCAATTGTGTCGGGGATGATTGCAAGGTGGCTTTGGTCCGGTCTTGGATCGTCTTTGCAACTTTCACGTCCTTCTCTGACCCGTTTGCTCCAACGTTTCACAGTGGCCAATGCGATGCAATGTTCACCGTACACAGCAGTCATACGGCGACTAATTTCATATTGGGAAACACCTTCAGCTGTCAAAAACCTGACCACACCACGCTGTTCCTCTTTTGGAGGGTCCATTATGTCACGTTACCGTCTTCAACCCAGTGTAAGAGCGCCTTAAAGAACTTTAACCTCACATTTTCGCGCCACTTTCGTAAATGAAGGCTGTCTCTGTGCTACGCGCATGCGCCGCAGATGATGGACCGAACCATTCTTGCTGAGGAGGGGTTGGCTCACTTTCATTTGACTCGCCCTTATAATTTAAAGCTCAACTCCTACAAGAAGCAAGAGTTTTTCAATAAGAAGGTATTATACAAATATTTTCGAAAGTTACTTTAAAATATTACCGCAATAATTTAAATACAGAATTGAAAATTTTTCAATTTACTTAAAAAGATAATTTCTCTACAAATTGTGCTTACTTAAATATTAATCTAAATATTACATTTTAACTGGTTTAATATTATTGAAGCAACAATATATATGTAACTTAATTTAATTGAAAATATTATTTAAAATTTATGAAGTTACAATTGAAAATAAAATATTTGTACTCTTTTAAATCAATTTCTATTTTTGACATCTAATTATTTAAAATTGCATTAATAATACTTTTCTGTTTTCAGAGTCAAATTATTCATTTAGAAATAAAATTTAAAATCATTTATCTAAAAATTATCATTATTTTAAAAGTTAAAATATTGTAATTTAAAAGTCTAGAGTTTTTCGAAAATAATAACATTTTCTGAATAAAGAACACTAAAATGTAAATGATATATAATGACTCTATGAATATACTTCAATAATTTTTTTCTTATTTTCAAGACAAAACATATCAAGCTTGTTACATATTTATCTAAACGAACGAATGACCTTTGTTATCATTGTATAAGTTTGTAGGAAGGTTATTTTTGTTGACAGTTTATTTGGTAGAAAGAAAAAATAAATATGCACACGGCTTAAATTGGAACAGGTAATAACTGTTATCTATAATTGAATTTTATTTCATGAATCATTTACCATGTTTTAGGACCATTTGAAGAATTTAATTTAATTTAAAAGGATTTTTATCCAAATGCTTGAAAAATCTTTTAAAATTAAGAAATATTTTCTACTTTTGTAGTAGTTTCAATAAGTGACTTAAAATCTAGATTAATAAGTTTATTTGTAAAATTTTTTGTGTGTTCTAAATATTTGCTAAAATTCTATAATATTTTCCAGATTAACTGAAACTGTCTCATATTTTAGTATGATGGAATAATAATGCTTTCTATAAACAAATTTTCTGTATAGAAATGTCAATTTTTATCACATATTTTATTGATTGGATATAAAAACTGTTTGTATTGACATCCTCCTTTAGGGAATTATTGATATCCTATTTCACGGTTCTTGTTAGATATAAAAATTTCTTAATCTTTGACCAATTATTAATAATACATCAACATTAAAATAATTTGTAAATTATTGGAGCTTAATTATTAAACATTTAAATAATTATCTAAAGTGAAGAAATATTTACTAAAAATGTTTCTTATTATTTCAATAATAAAAAATTGAATTTAAGAATTTTACCTTCATTTTAATGGAATTTAATAAAGAATCAAGTGTATATTATCATTACCTTCATTTTGAAATTACTTAATTAACATAATATTTTTTTATTAATCAAATTCTACATTAAGATACTGAAAATAATCTAGAAAATTAAATTTTATTTTTAATATCAAGAATTTATTTCTTTCCTCTTGATGTAGTTATATGCTTCAAAATGCTAATGATTAATTATTCTGTTTTACAATTTTAAACAATAATAATTCCTTCCAGTTCTAAAAAATAACTAATTTTCAAATGTATAACAGTAGAAAGAAATTACTTGCATTTTTTCAACAAATTAGAATGTTTAGATTGTTGATCAATTATTAATAACATTAATAACCTTGCAAATTCAAAAATGCTTTTTGTAAACATTATTTTACAGTTTCTATATAAGTAGAATCTCCAATAATAACTTTATTATCATTCCTTTTAGTAATAAATAACTGAAATTCCACTATGCATATTAAAATACCTGATTTTTGATCAGCAAATAAGGATAGTTTTCCTATACAATAGTAGTTAAAAGAATGATCAACATAACATAATTTATCAGTCATTTAATTCTAACAATCAATGCTGTTTTGTTTTCTTTAACATTGCAAAGGATGGAATTTTCTTTACGAAATATGAAAAGGATTGTATTACTTATTTTCTTATTACCCATTGATTAAAAGCAACTATAAAATATTTTTAATTAAAATAACTGTAAGGCTTTAGTTCAAAACTACCAGCGGAGATTCTTTTTTATTAATTTTTTATATACTTTAAAGATTTCAGATACATAATAAGAGCAGTTTATAAATGTTCAATAGGCAGAAAAATTTTAATTTTTTTATAAGTAAATCTATGTAATTTTTGCCACCAAAAATACATCTTAAGGTAAATTAAAAATTTTCAACTTCATTTAAAATGTAACAGGCTCTTAAATATTTTTGCATGCCACCTTTAATCAATCACTGAAGACATATTTATGTCAATAGAAAGACAAAGAACCATCAACTGCTTTTAAGGAGATTCCACAGAAGAATTGTTTATAAACCTTCGCCTATGTAAAAAAAATATCATATTAAATTACTTTGTCTGCAAGAAAAACTTATAATTAGTTTATAAAATAAACTACTTTCATCGCATTCATAATTAAATAGTATGTCTAAATATAATACAGAAAAGATACTTTCATGAGAATAGTTATTGGTGGATTATTAAGTATGACACATGTAACATTTTAATAGAATTAGCTAGTTTATATTTCTTAAAAAAACATAAATTTATAAAACATAATTTGAGCACATTTTGTAAATTAAAATTAATCTTTATAAAGATTGCTTTAAATTTTATCTCTTCAATATTTTCTTTCAATATTATGCATTTATTCAACTAAATTCAAAAATAACATTAAACTTGTTTTACATTTTGATCATTTTTTAAAAATATTGTAGCGAAAATTATTCCTTCCGATCAATGACTTTGTGGCTCAGACAGTAAAGCATCGGACTCGTAAGCCAGAGGTTGCGGGTTGAAAAGCAAGCGATGCAAATTGCATTAGAATTTATTTCTGTTTGCTATGTTAGTTATGCAAATTCATGTAAATTTCAGTTTCCAAATATCTGCGGACCTTCCAAGTCTGGAAGGTTCTGAAACTGTATATAAGTAGCGACTGATTAGATTTAATAATAATAAAATATTGATTTAATCTTGAGCGCTTTCGTTTCCATTGGCTTTACTTCATCTACGCGACATTATGTTTTGTTTTGTTTCGTGTAGTTATGATGCTGAAATTTAGTTGAAGTGACATGTTTAAATAAATTCCTAGCAGTTTAATGATTGATTTTACCAAAGATAATAGAATTTATGGAACACTTTTGGATTTTTTATTAAAAATTGATAAATAGAGAGGAATTCATGGTTGGTAGTGATATGCAATCTAAATGGCGAAATATTAATATATTGATAAATTTTTCTTTCACATATAAAGGACATGGATTTAATATAGAATATTTATCTTTCACTTCACAATTTTTTTTCAACATGAAATGGCTTAAAAGAGATAGATTTTAAGAGTTGAAACAATAAGAGAATAATGTAAAGCTTGATTGTTTAAATGTCAATTTTTCTTTCATAAAATTTTGTATAATTGTGACACTTGTTGTTATTCCGAGCTAAAAGAAATTCGCTCCTTCTGCATAGCGCATGCGCAGTAAAGCTTAAAATGTTTTAATAATAGCTGCTTACATCTTATATGCAGTAACTAGGAGAGAAAGTTTTAAATTTGAGACAAAATTGGTATATATATATAAGGGAAAATAGAATATGGTTAAATAACTAACACCCTACAAAGATATATAAATCTGGAAAACATTTAGGTAAAACACAGAAATAATTATATTATTTAGAAAAATTTCACTCTTTATAAATTACAACAATTTTGGTTAAATATATTTATATTATTCTGAATTCCCTTAAACATAGTCGAACTTAATTTGTACAATATTCAATGAGACTTAATAGCAAAAGTAAAAACTGATAATTGTAGTAAATAGTTGCCTGATAATTGATAATACTTTTGTTTGTTCAACCGAAGATAAAATTTGCGATTTCTTTTTTCGCTGGTGAATGCTGTCGTTTTTGAAAATAACATTAATAAATCCAAATGATTTCATTCAAAAATCAAAACGCTATATATTTGAGATGTACAACATACCTAACATTTATTTTTTTATAAAAAACTCTAGGGTATTGTACATTAACATTTATGAGAAGTAAAACGACCCAAATAATTACATTTGCTCTTGCTGTATTAAATAATTCTGCTTATCTACCAAAAATTCAATAACTCCAAGCATAACCAGAAATACTTGTTATAGCTGAGAAAACATTTTAAACCGTAGATTTCATTTGAATAAATCCTTATGCTAAACAAACATAAAATGACCTGTAAGCAAAGCAATGATTCCTGTATATTCACACAATTTTGAGAAATAACTATATTCTCCAATGTGCAAGAGAGCTTCAGGAAATAAGTTCATCTGATTTTTTTATGGTTAAACTTATTTAGATTATTTTTAGATTCAGATACTAGAATTGAATATCTATAATTATCAGAGAATAATAGTTAGTACTTTGATTCTCACTTCAACAATTCGCGAGTTCGATTCCCGCTATGGGCAAGGCTGTTTGTAGTAGCACAAATCAATTTATTAGTCTTAAATTTTCTGAATTTCTGATAAAGTTTTAATCATAAGAAGCATATAATTAAAAAATCCTAATTAATTAAATAACAGGCACCACAGTACAGAATAAATTATTTAAAGTGTAACACAAGGTATAGAAAGAAAACTCAACATTCTTTCCCTAATAGCAGTTATGAAAGAATATTATATTTAAATTTCATATAATGCATAAAAACTGGCTTTTGCATATGAAACTTGCGATTCAAATAATAAAGTAATGTTTGATGACAAAAAAATGTTGCAATTAATTCATAATTAAGGCGAATATTTAATTATAAATGTAATTTTGTATAAAAAATCATTTATGAATTTATTATAAATAAATGTAGGATAACCAAACTAGAGGTGTATATTTTAATTTCCTACATTAAGCACTTTTCAAAGAACAAATACTGTCAGGGTTTGAAAGAACTCTCTATTCCTTATTGAACATCATTAAGTTTATTTAACACTAAGTTATATATACTTGAGGTTTTAAAATTAATGTTAAATTCGTGAATGACCACACCCTTCCTTATTGAACATCTGTTAGTTTATTAAACAGGAAAATTATACCTGAGGTTTTAAATTAATGTCGATTATAAGCAAATCAGCCGCAATTCGGATCTTAAATATAACATATACAGTAGGAACATACTTATCTGAGGTGATGCAACTTTAATAAATACTTTCATTTTTAGGTCTCTTTTTTTCAATAAATAAAATGAGTAAAGTTTTTTTGAGCAACTACATCAACACTTGTTATATAAATAAAGTTTAATATTTTATTAAGCAAAGTAAAGAGTTAATGAATAACCTATCAATTTTTCCAGCTTTTTCCGAATTAAAATTAAATTATTATGTAAATGAAGATGACATTTCTTTCGATTTCATTTCAATGCACATGCGCTTCCCAAAATTAATCTGATATAAACAGAATGGTTTGCAAAATATACTTATCTAAAATTTCCTTTAATGGATTATAAAAGTTATGTTATCTTCTTGAACTTCTTACAAAGCAGCGAAAAAACTGACATTCTCTCCCTACTACGTATTTAATCTACTACAAGAAAAGTACTATATGGTTTATAGTTATTCGGTTGAGAGCTCTTAAGTATTGAAGAATACTCTTATTTTAATAGGTACGTACACAATGAAACAATAGAATGTTATCTAATAGTTGTTAATTCATGCATTCCACAAAATGTTATGTAAAATATGAGGCTGATTTTCTAATGTGAACATTTGTTAAGTATTCCCATTCAGAATGATTATTTGCTTAAACATTTTATTAATCTGCTTAAAAATAGACATTCAAATGACCCACTGTTTATGATGTTAAGTGTAAAAATAGAATAACAAATCAGATTCTGGGTGGTATAGTTGAACTATTATATAAGAAAAAAATTGCTTGAATACTTTAATATTTCCTTAATTATTACTTCTTATAATTTTACGTACTTGTTAATGCAAATATTCTTTTTATAAGATTATTTTCTACAATGATACGCGTGATATTTTACAATGATATATATATTCACAACGCTTATATTTTTATGTGCTAATAAATTATAAATAAAGGTTAAAGTTATTCTTTAAGGATTTATAAATTCTCAAGTCTTCTATTACATCAATTTTTACACTATTATGGAAATTCATATATTATTCAGATGCCCTTAGCATGTACCTATTCAGAGCTACAATGAGGAAGATGATGGCATCTCGTGTGAAAGATTTAAATATGAGATAAGATGATGGCATGTTATACTGTGGGGCACCCAGTGGGTGTGTCATTGCCGCCCCAAAATTGAAAGGATAAAGATAGGCAAACACAGAGTGAGAAAGGAACTTTCAAGCTCAAACCAGGATTCGAGCGTGGGACCTACTACTTCGAAGTTAGATTCGCCAACATTTCCGCCATCAGTGGATTTATTTCTTCAAGTATGTTGAATCATTATTGATACTCCTACTATTTATTTCACACATGTAAAATAACTAAGTACTCAAATATTTTAATCCTAATATATATATAGATATTTATATATAATTATTAATTTATAGTATAATTATTCAGATATAACGAAAATCTCTTAATTAATGCAGTAAAACTTAATATACCAACTAGTTCATTCATTCATTGTCGTGTGCCAGCTAGGCTGGCAACATGGGGTGCGCTGCTCCACTTTTCCAACTGAATCATATTTTGGTCTGGAGTCCGACTTCCTCAGTACACACATGCTATAGAGACCCGTTTGTAGGGTAGGCAATCATTTACACCTCATTCATGCAAGGAAAGAACAAGGACAAATTGATAAAGAGAGAAAGTACATCTATGCCTGAACCGGGATTCGAACCCAGATCCTCCTTATCCGTAGTCAGGCACGCTGACCACTAGACAAGTTAGTCGGCATATACCATTTAGTATAAAGGTTAAAAGATTATTAATTTGATTAATTAAATATAGAATATTTCTTATAAATGTCAAAGCTATTGGAAGTTTTACAAATTAGAACCAAGCAAAATACAGAATGATAATTTTTATAAGATGAAAAACATACAATTATGGTTAATTGAAATAAAGTAAACTTTAATATTTCTTATGCATGCCACAAGCATGAGTTTAAAATTAAAAAAAATGTATTTCATTAATAGTTTAATTATAGTTATTTGAAATAAATAAAACAAGAATTTCCCTAGAATTTTTTGTCACTTATAGATTTTCTTGAGGAATAACACACAAACTCAAAATAACTATTTCTCTAACATATCTTCATTTTTATGAAAACTGAAGATAGATACAGAGGGAGAAATTTCAACTTGTGGGGGTGTTTTCATCCTATATTAAGCTTCAGCTTTAATTTTAAATCAACTATTTGATTTTTGATACAATGTATATTTTTTGTCATTTAATCATGCATATATTAAATTTAATTATCTTTTAAACCGTTAATTTAATTTAATTATGTTTGTTAATTAATTGTTTGTTATGTTTAAATTAAGTTTTATTCTATTCCTTTATATATATAATATGTTGTAATATAAGTAATTATTTCTTATTTTTATTTTCTAAGAAAAAACCTGTTTGGATTCTTTCTTCTAAATTTTGTGGTAATATGCCAGAAGGAACTGATGACAAACGCTTCTCTGAGCGCTATTTATATTATACAAAAAATGGCAATCCTATCATAATTGTACATTTCTTAAAAAGTTTACAGCCGCATAACATCCTCTATAATCTCCTTGATGATGAATAAGATAAAATTGGTTTCTCTTGGGAGGCAAAATACCCCCTAAAGACAAGACCTGAATACCAAAACTTCTTTCTTGGTTGTACCATCCACACAAGGCACACCAACACTAAGAGCCCCTGAAAAAGACGCCCGCGCACTGCTATAATCATTCTTCCATATGAGGTTAGTTTTTTCTTCTCCTTTATTTCAATGTAAATAGTTCACTTTATAGTATGTATTTTGTGATAAACATTCTAATTATTTGAATTATACTACAGCGAATTAATAACTACCTCATAAAGCTATGTTTAATAATTGTTTGAAAAATTTTAACATTTGTGTTAAAGATCTAAATTATTGTAATAAATAAAATAAAAATTGATCAGAATTTTTTTCAAGACCACATTTTTCAGTTTAAAAAGGGCAAATTAAAAAAAAATGCTTTATTTAAATAAATTAAATAAAAAAATAGTTTACTTTTTTGTAATAGTACATTTATAAAAAACATTAGAATAGAACAAAACAAAATAGTCAATTTGCCAAAAAAACTAAATATGATTAGAAAATAAGAAATATAAATAAAATATTATTTTAACTATTGAACTTGTAATTCTTAAGTTAAATATTTTTAATATTTATTGTAAAATGCTATGTGTTTTGTTATATTTTTCCCAAAAAATTCCATTTTTATAATTTTTAATTTATCAATTATTATTTGTAGTTTTTGAAGATTTTTAAGTTACTTGTAGAAACTCAGTGAATTAATTGAATTCCTAACTTTGCACTCTTTGTTGTATAATTGACAATTGTATGCATATTGTAGTTTTCTTTACAATTACTCATGAAGTTCATTATATCGTTTTAGTGTTGATCATTGTATCTCATGTTTCATATTTCAACAAGACTGATATGAATAATTTTCAAATAAATTATCAGGTATGCATTGTTTTATGTTTATTTTTATAGTTTAATAAATTTTTTTCTGCTTATTTCTTTCTTTTATAAGTGTTTTAAGTATCAAATTTTAACCTTTTCCATGTCCCAGTGGATCATCAATGTGTGCTACTGTTTACAAAGTACTAGTTGCACTCTATGATGATTTTCCGGGATAAATATTGTTTCAGATACTTTAAACTAAAATATATATTTTAGTTAAAACTGTGATGTTTAACGTTTGATGTTTGCATATTTTAGTCTTATTTGGTACTTTTAAAATTCTTTTTTAGAAAAATTATATATTTACAATACTATCGCTTCCTTTTCTATATCTAGAATAAAATCGAATAGTAACTATATATTTAAAATTAAATATTTTTTAAGCACTTTCTGATAATAAATCGTAAATGTAGTATAAAAATAAATTGATTCTTAACTTATCGATCATGCTAAAAGTAATTTTAACTTAAATGCATTTTACTTACACATACTCCATTAACTTTTAATCTTCAAATTTTTCACATGTATATTTATTTTTTTGAGTGAAAGAAAATACGAATTTATTAACAATTTAAAATTTTTTTTAAATACTTTAAATAATGTGTAATAATCAGTCACATAATAATTTTCTTTCTCCAAATCTGAAATTTTTAAGATTAACTGAATACACAATTCTGTGTTGTCGCTTTTTCATTTTTGTTATAGTAATTAAAAATTTAGTATGAAATTAGTAAATAGTCAAACTAAAAAAGCAATGGATATTCAAGCTATTGTTAACATTCAAAATTAAGTATATTGAATGAGAATGTTAATTGTTTTTTCAAGCATTTTTTTCTGATGCCCGGCTGCCCTTAGTATATCCTTATTTTGAGCTATAATGGGAGACATTGATGGCATCTTGTGTGAAAGAATTGAATATGAGAGAAGATGATGGCATCTTATACTGTGAGGCACCCAGTGGGTGTGCCATCTTCGCCCCGCAATTGAAATGATAAAGAAAGACAAACACAAAGAAAGAGAAAGGAACCCAAACCAGAATTCGAGCCCGGGACCTACTGCTTCGAAGTTAGGGACCCTAACCACTCCACCATCGATCGGTTTACTTCTTCAAGTATGTTGAATATATATATACTCCTATTATTTATTTCCCATATGTAAAATGTGAAGTCAATAAATTCTCAAATATTTCATTCCTAAATTAATTATTAATTTATATAATATAATTATTCCAATATGAGAGAAGATGATTGCATCTTATACTGTGGGGCACCCAGTGGGTGTGCGATCTTCGCCCAACAATTGAAATGATAAAGAAGGCAAACACAAAGAGAGAGAAAGGATCGCGCGTGCCCAAACCAGGATTAGAGCCCGGGACCTACTGTTTCCAAGTAATATCCTAACCTGTCCACCATCGATCAGTTTGTTTCTTCAAATATATTGAATAATTACACATACTTCTATTAATTATTTAACATATGTAAAATGTGAAATCAATAAATATTTCATTCCTAAATTAATTATTAATTTCGAATATAATTATTCAGATATACCAAAAATCTCATAATTAATGCAGTAAAACTTAATATACCAACAAGTATAAAAGTTAAAAAATATCAATTTTAATTAATTAAGAATAGATTTTTAATTAATTAAGAATAGAATTTTAATTAATTAAGAATAGAATTAGAAATATAAATATTTCTAATAATTGTCAAAGCTGTTGGAAGTTATACAAATTAGAACCAAGGGAATTACAGAATGAGAATTTTATAACGTGAAAAACATAAAACTACGGTTAGTTGAAAAAACGTTAACTTTATTTCTTATCCATGCTACAAGCATGAATTTAAAATTTAAAGAAACTTTATATCATTATTAATTTAATTATAGTTATTTGAAATAAATAAAACAAGACTTTCCGTTGAATTTTTCGTCACTTTAAGATATTCTTGAGGAATAACAGTCAACAGTATATATATATATATATATATATATATATATATATATATATATATATATATATATATATATATATATATATATATATATATATATATATATATGTACATATGTATACATATATATGTACGTATATACATATATATACACATATATATACACACACACATATATATATATATATATATATATATATATATATATATATATATATATATATATATATATATATGTTTATTTATATGCATATATATATATGTATTCTGATTTTTATTTCCAAAGGAAAAAAGCCGCTTAGCTTCTTTTCCTCTAAATAAGTGCGGTCGTTTGCAGAAAATAATATGAGACCAAAACGCTATTCTGAGAGCTATTTATATTATACAAAAAATGGCAACCTTATAAAAAATTATACATTCCTCACCAAGATTACAGTATGACAACATTCATTAAAATCTCCATGATGAAAAATGAGCTAATAGGGGCTTTTTGGGTAGGTCACCCCGTCAAACGAAATTTCTCCATGAGCTTTTTTCATTGGCGGATGCTCTTCGACCCGGGCTGTAATTAACAACAGTATGTCAAGTTTATCTATCAATTTAACCTTTAATGGATAAGCCTGGAATATTCTGCAATTTTCAAATATTTCGGACAGGGGTCGTTTTGCTTTCAGGGCAGTTGACGTACACGGGGAATTTTGCCCTTGATCCTCTAAGCATTATCAATGTTCTTCACTCCTCAAGTCAAAGATTGGTCTTACAACATAGTTTTTTATTTTTATTTATTTATTTATTTTAACTTTTTGAAGGAAGGAACTCATTAGTTAATGCATTTCATAATTTTTTACTAGGAATAAATTTGTAAGCTGGCAAATTTGTTTTGCAATTCTTTCCAAATTTTAGATAACCTAAAAAAAAGAACATCCTCACATTTTTAATAATTATAATCCCTAACAACAACACTATCTTTGATCCATTCCTGATCAAAACTGCTGGTTTCGAGACAAACTTATAATCAATTTATGTATCAAATTCTTAATGGAACTTATTCTTAAAATTATTTACGCATAAAAAATATATTTTAGAAAAATCTCAATTCAAAGGTTTGGAACAAAGTT
This sequence comes from Latrodectus hesperus, assembly GCA_037975125.1. NCBI lineage: Eukaryota > Metazoa > Arthropoda > Arachnida > Araneae > Theridiidae > Latrodectus > Latrodectus hesperus. The sequence goes on from CM075856.1 coordinate 6,837,123, forward strand.
TTTCTTTCTTTACATTCGTAATATTAGCATACAATATAAACAAACAGATAATTTTATTTGTAAAATGAAAGTTTTTGATTTGATGAACTTTGTTCCCACTTATGCATTCGTTATTTTAATAAATACAGTATTGAATTTCATATTTAATTCTGTTGGAGTAATTTATAATTATTAAATGTTTAGTCATTTTTCATTGCTTTTTTAATCGAAACATTTTCCTTAAAAAACAAATCTCATTATAATATTTGAGTTTTCTCGTACTCTTTCTTTTAAGATGAAGTGATGGAACGTCTTCATACAGAACTAATGTGATCTAGTGTTAGGAACTTGCTTTTTGAGGTGGAATATATCTGATTCGATCTCGCTCATTACTGAACAATGATAGCTAAACGTAGCCTTTTTATTTTTTCCAGCGCACACGAGTGTCGGGATAGCAGCTAGACAACTTTTAGGTTTCTTCCTTGTGACACTTAAATAAGGCCTCTTGTTTATGGACCTATTCCAGGACAACTTTACACTTTTTTGATCTCACACACAAGAACATGCGAGTAGAAATAAATAAAGATAAAACTTAAAATGAAAGTATTTCCACCCATAAAGTGGGATACGATGCACATTTTAGAAAGTTACTTCATAGTTTTCAATCTATTTACTTCGCAGTTTTAATTTCTGCACAAAATGAAAATGACATGATATTGGTTTTTTTAAAGGTAATAAACATGTTTATACAAAGTTTAAAACACTAAAGATAAGAATTTATGTTTAGTATTACACTAATATTTTTCTCTTTCCAGATGAGAAATTTATAGAAATATTTTTTAGACTAATATGAGTACATTTTGGAATGTATTCTTTGAATAAACAATTTTGAAGATTTAACTGATTGAAAAATGAACAGAATTTTCCAATTTATTGTATGTCTAAAACACTTTTATGGACAATTAATCTGAATACTACATATCAAAGAAAAGATCTGTTCAACTCAAAATGGACCCCGTGACATTCTTGAGGTAAAAATTTCATACTTAAAAACAGGAATGCCGAAAGGAAAATTTCAGTTTTAAGATTTTTTTACAAAAGATAAAACATTATATATTTTAATCCATTGAATATAGAAATTACTTAAATGCAAAATATTTATAGCAAAAGAAAACAATTATTAATGTAACTAACTTACAGATTACTTTAAATTTTTCAAAGACAACTTCGGTAATTTACATGTATTCGCTTTAGGAATGAAAATCATTTGTTCAAAACATCTTTATTTACATTTTCTTATATTATATATACTGTGATGAATGAAAAAAATTCGATTGCTTATCGATAAGTATAGTATTTATGATAAACCCATTTACACATTTTCGTCAAAATTACGGCAGACCCAGTACGAGATATCACCCTCAAAAGATAAGCACTTACAGGGTTAGGACTAGCGGATAGGGAAAGTAAACTTTTCACCGAGAGAACAAGTCCTCGGCTATTGAATTCATTCTTGTCACCCCCTAAATCCTTAACGTGTGGACAACCGACTGGCGCGGATGTATACAAAGTTGCTGAATGTCCTAAATTTTATGTGCACAACCGACTGGCGGAATACATACAGTAGTATACAACCAACTGGGAAGCGCAATTTATGGTTTTTAAAGTTGTGTAAACTTTGCAAATTTATATAAGATGGCTTTAAAACGAAAAATGTCTTCAATACAACAGGCTTATATTTAAAGTCCTTTAGTGAATTATACAATTGTCAAACTTCAATTATTATTTGCTTTATAATAAACGAAAACTAATGCACAACCGGCTGGCACACTTATTCACTATATTAAGAGCACTGTTAAAAGCAAAAAGAGTGCTTAATTTTTCTTTTGATAATTCAATTGTAATATTTTAGTGATAAATTTATTATTAATTATCATTTTATTCTTAAATGTACAGTTGAATGGCAAGAATTTTAATTATTAATAATTTACTTTTATAAACAGTAATGAAGCATAACTCTTACTTATGACCAATAAATTTCTGAAAAGCAATTATAAATACTAAATGTGTATGTATTTACATTTAATATTCCCAACAGTTATAATTTTATACATTCACATTTTAAGAGATGCAATAAATATTGAACTACTTAAACATGTAAAAAGATTTTTTCAATTAATAAATGCATTTATTTAAATATTTAAAATTTTGAATTCAAATACTTTTATTTCTAGTAACATTTTATAAAATATAAATGAGAAATGGATAATGAATTAAATAATTTCATCATATTGAAAGTGTAAATAGACAGTATATATATATATATATATATATATATATATATATATATATATATATATATATATATATATATATATATATATATATATATATATATATATATATATATATATATATATATATTTCTGCAGAATTTAGATGTGTTAAATTTGGTTCCAATATGGAATTTTATGAAGAAATAAGTGTCTTTCATAAAACTTACAACGCTTGTATTTCTTATTTTGACATGTATTGTAGTCAAATTATAAATTTACTTCATGCATTGTTTGTTGTATCATCAAATGGCTCAATATTATTGTTCTTAAAATATTTAAATTTCAGAGATCTAGATCCATTATAATCTTTTCAATGTAAGTGATGTTGAAATAAAAAAAATCTTAAAATACATAGGTACAGCAAAGAAGTGTTAATTTTTATCTATGTCAGATAACAATAGGAAGCCAAATATCTTACATATCCTTTGAATAATCTATCAGTAGAAAAAAAGGCTTTAAAATACAACATATATAGTACTAAAGAGCTGTATTTTTTAAATAAACTTTACCAAAAAATTAAAGTTTGCTTTAGTAAATTTGTATCATGAGAAATATGCCATGAGTAAGTTCTTAAAGGATGTTTCAGTCACAAATTAAAAACTTGATTTCTGTATACTTGGGCTGTGGTCTAGATGTTGACATCATCCATAACTATTTCCTTGCTTTCTTGCCTTTTCATTACTTTCATATACAATATCTAAATTCTACGTATCAGACTTCGAGATTTTTAATGTAGAAAAAATGTGGTATTAACATAATATATGGACAACCATCTCGGCAAAAAATGTCATTAAATGCAATAAATTTTTGTCATATAAATTATCTTTTATTTGTTTCAATGTAGTTAGTTTTTTATGTTTCCTTACATTAAAAAAATTATAATTAGCAACATTTTATGACAGTTTCTGTCAAAAAAAAAACATTAACTTTTACTAATTAAATAGAGGCTTCCTATAATTAGTTTAAATGTGTTTAAAAATTTACTGACATTACATTTTTCTAAGCTAATACAATTGTGCAAGAATACAAAATAGGCCTTGTGAAATCAGATAAATTAATCTATATGATAATAAATACCTAATAAATAACAAAGAAATGTTGCATTAATAATAAAAATATGTAATTAAACTGCAACAAAAAAGTGAAATCAGAATTCAAAGACATTAGATTTTTTAATTTAATTTTTACTTTTATCACTAAACAATACTAATAACTAGTTAAAAAAAACATTGAAAAATTACCAGTTGCAGTTATGGTTATTCAGTGTACCTTTATAGAAATAGTCATATGGTATATAGTAAATTTATTTGATGTTAAGATTATGGAAACAAGATGTGATAATGCTGTTTGTTAGAAAATTATTACTAGGCTATAATTATAATTGCACAGAAACAAAAATCTTTTTCTTTTCATTTTTTTCAATCTGAAGGAAAAATTATAAATGAACAATGTAATTAGTTTAAACTAAAATGAATTTTATACAAAATATTCAAAAATTTAATTAGTTATGAAAACTGTACCATACTTTTGTAAGTTTTATTAGGAAAAATTGCAACAATCAATGATTAAAAATATTTTATTAGCAGTTATACTTTGTAAACTTTCTCTTAAAATAACCAAAATTTTAATATTACTTAGAGCAGTTAATTCAAGCAGCATGATTCATAATTTCATGACAACCAAATACAAATTAAATATGTAAACCGATTTACAAACAAATAAGAATATCACAACTCTCGACTGCATAACATAAGAGCGAAAAATATGTACCCTATCTTTAAAGAGTATTGATCTTCTAGACATATTAAAAAAATCAAGTCTAAGTAAGGAAATAATATCTAAGAACACTATATTTGTAAAAGTACCAATATGTACATTTTTCGAAGACAGTGCCTAAATTTAAGTATTCATAATTTTATAAATCTTAAATTCTAGTACATAACATGGAAAGAATACTACATAGATAGCTATTTTTAAAGATTAGCTAGCTAATGCAATTTCTCACCAAGTCTTTAAGACATGTATTACTAAATAAGATTTAGTAAGAGCATGCCTTTAACACTGGGAACATATGCAATATGTTCATTTAATTACAATTAAAAATGTACTAATTTCTTGAACAAAATAATTATAGGATAAATTAGTTAAAATTATTCTTGAGTAAATATAAAGTTAGAAAAACATAACTTGAATATATCAATAAAATAAAAACAAATATACAGAAAACAAATGAAAAAAATGTCTTGAATAAATACAACTTCATATTTTCACTGAAATTATAAATAGAATCAAATATACTTACTTTAATAATGAATATGCCTGAAATTTCTTTTACAAGAAATAATCCAAATAAAAGTTTATTAACAAAGACCTCCAAGTGAAAAACCTAACTATTTTTTGTACTATTAAAACGATCCTGGGGACATATAGATTTATTTGCCGGTTCCTTACTAACACAACTTAAAGGAAAAGAATTTTTAACCAATACTGCACCATATCTATTTTTTAAATCTTTAAAACCACTTTCTAAAACTGCTAGTTGTTCATCTGTTCCTTTCATAATGCATTCCTGTAGCATGGCTAAATATGATAATAATGATTTTTTTCTTTCTTCATTACTTTTTGTTTTTTTCATGATCTCTTCTGATAAAACAACATGTTCTACTTTCGATGTATCATCAATCACAGATAAAGAATCTGAATCCATAACTGCTGAAGGCAAAACTTTAGGATAAAGTAATAAAAACCAGAGGTTGCCAGATAGATAACAATTCAACAAAAAGATAAAATTCGCTAAAAAAATGACCAAACTCGGAATTGGGCATCCTTGATAATATGGCATCTGTTGTTCATTACACACGTATATAGGAGAATCACTATTTTTTCTACAATCTTCATAACTTACTATCGGAATCGTGAAAAATTTTACAATCGAATATACCTTGATTATTTAGCGATTTTTTTTATTTTTTGACGTTAAGATGCGACTAACAAGAATATTTAAAGAATTATTTCTGTGAATTAATCACAAATTTATTGTTTCTGTAAAACCGAGGGGTTTGCCGTTACGCACATTTTTTAAATAATACTAACCAGCTAAATTGATTGAGAATTAATAAAAATAAATGCTTTGATAACATAAAAATAGAAGAATACACTTTTAGAGCTCTATTTTACTACATGAAATCAAGTTGATCAAGAAAAATTTGTTTACAAATATTGTTCCGATGTCAGTTCTAGTTAAAATATGGGTTCAGAATATTCGTTTACATCTGATTAAAATGTAAATTGTTTACATTTAAAAATGCATGATTTATCGCAGTCTTGCATTAATTAAATGATTTTTAAATAATGCTGCCTAGAATGCATTTTAACAGTAACTCCATTTTATTTCTCAATCTTAAGTTATAATTGAAGAAAGAACCAGCTTTACTGGAACCGATAACTGTTTACAGATGTAAATAAACAAATAGATTATTCTAAAAATGACGAAAAATTCTAGGGTTTTGTTTTGTTTTATTTATTTCAAATAACTATAATTAAACAATTAATGAAATAAAGTTTTTTTAAATTTTTAACTCATACTTGTAGCATGGATAAGAAATATAGTTAAAATTATTTCAATTAACCATAATTGTATGTTTTTCCTCTTATAAAAATTCTCATTCTGTAATTCACTTGGTTCTAATTTGTAAAACTTCCAATAGCTTTAACAATTATTGGAAATATTCTCTACTTAATTAATCAAATTAATAATTTTTCAACTTTTATACTTGTTGTTCTATTAAGTTTTACTGCATTATTTAAGATATTTATGGCGTATTGGAATAATTATATTATATAAATTAATAATTAATTTAGGAATGAAATATTTGAGAATTTATTGACTTCACATTTTACATATGGGAAATAAATAATAGGAGTATATATATATTCAACATACTTGAAGAAGTAAACCGATCGATGGTGGAGTGGTTAGGGTCCCTAACTTCGAAGCAGTAGGTCCCGGGCTCGAATTCTGGTTTGGGTTCCTTTCTCTTTCTTTGTGTTTGTCTTTCTTTATCATTTCAATTGTGGGGCAAAGATGGCACACCCACTGGGTGCCTCACAGTATAAGATGCCATCATCTTCTCTCATATTCAATTCTTTCACACAAGATGCCATCAATGTCTCCCATTATAGCTCAAAATAAGGATATACTAAGGGCAGCCGGGCATCAGAAAAAAATACTTGAGAAAATTATTAACATTCTCATTCAATATACTTAATTTTGAATGTTAACAATGGCTTGAATATCCATTGCTTTTTTTAATTTGATTATTTACTGATTCCATACTAAATTTTTAATTACTATAACAAAAATGAAAAAGCAACAACACAGAATTGTGTATTTAGTTCGCTTAAAAATTTCAGACTGGGAGTAAGAAAACTATTAGTATATATATATATATATATATATATATATATATATATATATATATATATATATATACCTTTCAAATTAGACTAAAAAAATCCTATGTGAATGCTAATTTAAAGCAAGAAAAAAGAGGCATCTCTTTTTTAAAAATAAAACAATCGGATCCAATATTCAAAGATTTAGTATTTTAATCTTATTTTCCTCTGTATGTGTGAGAATGTATGTGAAAGTACAATTTTTGTTAATGTTTTATCGTAAATTATTGTTTTGTTTATTCACTTTTAGTTATTCTTATTTCAGCTTCGTTATGCGCGTAAAAAATATAATTTTCAAAAATAAAATTCATCCATAAGCCTTAAAACAAATTATCAAATATAATTCAGTTCTTATTTCAATTTATAAAACCGAAAAACCAAACAAAAGTCATCCTATATAAAAGGAATGTGGCTAAAAATATGTTTTTCTGAAACTTTACCTAATCGGTCATATACAAGTAATGTTATCGTATTGAACTTGTTTCAAAACAGTGAAACATATGAATTCAATCACTCTACTATAGATTTAATCCACTTATAGATTCATTCGTGTGAGATAGGAGCTGCAGGGTCTATTGTTTTTCGGGCGAGAGTTCATAAGTAGAGAAGAACAGTTTTATTTAATAGGTACGTACATATTGAAATAATTGAATGTTATCTAATAGTTATTGATTCATGCATTCCTCAAAAATTTAACATAGGAATTTTGGCCTTTGTAAGACATGAGGCCAAATTTCAAGTGATAACATATCAAGTACTCCCATTTAACAGAATGATTTGGTTAAAAAATTTATTAATCTCTTTAAAAATATACAATTAAATAACCAACCTTTTATGTAGTTCAATGTAAAAAAAAAAAAAGCCTAAGAAATGCGTGTGAGATTTTTGATACTATAGTTGAGCCCTTTTATTAAAATGCTTGAGTAATGAATATTTAAGAAATATTTTTAGGTTTTATAATTTGATTTCCATGATAGTGAAAATATTTTTGTTATAAGATCATATTTTTTACAATCGTATGGTTATTTGAAAATATTTTAATAAGTAAAAAACTTAGTTTATTTTGTTTTATCGGTCTTAAATATTAATATAGAGTAAAAAGAAGACTACGTTAAATTTTTTTTATATATTAGTTTAGGGAAAGTTCTACTGTTTTAAACTAGATTGTAGTGTCTTTAAAAATTAGTTTTTATAATTTAGGATTTGCGAGAAATTGTTATCCAAAATAGCGCGTAATATTTCTTAGCGTATAGATATATTCAGGGACATTGAATAAAAATCATTAAAATATACCCTTATTTTTCATTAAAGTAAAAAATCTTAACAGATAAAAAGTGCAAAAAATATGCATAAAAGTATTGAAAGTAGAAAAATTATCCTTATTAATTTTCCTAAGTATTTTAAAAACTTAATCCCATAATTAATATAAGGGAAACGTCCCAAGATACAAGTGTCTTAAAAACTCAGCGTGCATACAGGTGGCTAGCGGCCTGGCTTTCATTCAATAGTTCGTGGTTTCGAATGCAACCTTGGGTATGGATGTCAGCAATGGTTCGGAATCTACTTTAAAGTGTAGGCCCGAGTTTAATTAGCTCTGGTGTGCAGAGAAGGACACCTTAGCTACTGGGAAATCACGAGTCACGCACAGCCCTTGACTTCAATTCAAGTCCAATTGTTACACAATGTCATTGTATTTAAGTTGTGAAAAAAATTAGGTTTTGTACGAGTATCTATGATATAATTTTTTAAAAAATGTAACTGTTAATAAATGTTAAATTATTTCAATTAATTCACAACTAAATTTAAATATGTAGTTATAAAGTCTAAAAATACGTAATTTAAGTCAAGCGCGATCACATGCGAATTTTGTTTAAATTACAGTGGTGTGTTTCATTGTACGGTGGCATTGAGTGATAAGGAGTTTGCATGATTTATTTAAATAACACATGTTTTCATTACCTTAAAAATTCTTACAAAACAACTCTTAAAGCTTATCGATATGTGATTAGGAATATGAAAACGGATATAAGTTTTTAATGTATTGAGAATTAATAATTTCGTTTAACTGAAAAATAATCTCTTAAAGTTGAATAAATAATAGATAATTTTATTATGACTGGACAATAAATGCCTTAGAGTTACTTTAGTAATTAATTTATGTGCACTGTAATTGTTTTTCGATATTGTTTAGTAATATAAAATCTAGATTATTAATATATCTATGTTTGTATGTACTTTATTTTTTATTACTCTTAATTAAATAACTCAGGGCTTCTTAAACTATGGGTCGCGACCCCATTTGGGGTCACGAGGGATAAGAATACAATTTAACAGAAAATGTTTTTTAACTTGTAAAATTATTGTTATAAAGATAAAATAACAATTATCGTAGATAAATATATCATAAAATCTTCTAGTTCGGAAAGATTGTTTGTACCTGCATTTCCATTAAAAGTATTATAATACTCTTAATAGAAATGCAGGTACAAACCGAAGAACCGAAATGATCCTGAAAAATATTATCAACAAAATTTCTAGGTATTATTGCTGAAGAAACTATAAAAACATTTCGTTTTATTCTCATTTAGCCATTGTTTGATTGTGAACGAAGTGCATGTTATTCCGAATTTGTCAGTTTAAAAAAATTTTTCCATTTATACTCGTATATTGTTGGATCTACCACCCGCCAGTTAATTGAATTTATTTTTTTATCACTGAAAGTAGTAGTGTTAAGAAAATACAGGTTGCTAAGGCATTTAACGATTTGTTTTAAGATTTTAAGTTTATTACTGTGTTTTTTATAAATAGCTTTAAATATTTCACAAGTTTTTATAATAATTATCTACAACTACATAATTGTTCCTGTAGGACATAACAACCAGGTATGTATAGTATTAAATTATTGCTCCAAAAAGGGTTTCATATTCTTAACTTTCTTTTGCTGGAGTTTTATTTAATTGTTGTTTGAAAAAAATAATACCATGAAGTAAATGGAGTGGTTATTTGAATATATTCGTGAGAATTAAGACGGTCAGAATCCACTTTTATTTTTGAAACTATAATAAATACAATTTTATAATTTTTTGTGCAATTTTTAATTTTAGATTTTTGTATATTTCAAAACAAATTCTAAACTTATATATTTTTATATGTATATGTATATTGTTACCTAATAAATAAATCATCAAAAAATATTAATTTATTTTTCTTTTATATTTGTATGGGGTCGTCAAGAAACTCGCAATCATAAATGAGGTCGTGAATTACAAAAGTTTAAGAAGCCCTGAAATAAATCAAAAATTTCGATTCGAAATAGATCAAAATAGAATAACTTTTGAAATGATTTATATAACTTGAAATCTTATTTAAATATCATTCAATGGTTTTGACAATTGGAACTAATTGAAGGAAATTACAAAAAATACAAAAACGTGTAAACAAGAGATTTTGTATCAATCGAAAATGTATACATTTACTTCAAAAATTACCTAGGGTAGATTTATCCTGTTTTCAATGTTAAATACATTCAGTTTATACTTTAATGAAGGAATTTTCTATACATTGTATTAATTGTGCATTTCAGAATTAAAAAAAAACTTTTTTTTTTAATTCTGAAATGCACAATTAAATTATAATTAAAGTAAAACAATTCAAATATCTTTTCTTTAAATATAATTCATTACTTTCTAACGCAAGAAAATAAAGGGAAGAAACTACTTAGGCGTTATATGAATCTGAAAAATAAAAATGAAGGTTTTTTATCAATCGAAAATGGATACATTTGTTTTGAAAAGTCTACATGGATAAAAGAATCCAGTTTTCAATATTAAATGCACTCAATTTTACTTTATTTTATATTTTACACAATTTTATTTATATATACTATATATTTTATTATATATTTGAAATCCTCTTTTATTTAGCTTTATGTTATATTACTAATCAGAAATGTTTTTTAAAAATTTCGAAACACTCAGCGATTTTTATGTTTATTTTATATACTAGACAAAAAAACGTAACACATTGAAATTGTATAGAAAAAATAATTTTGAAAAAATTTATCATTTTTCGATTGACACAAAATCTTTATTTTTATATTTCGCATTCATATTTCTGCATTCAAATGGTTTGTTTCCCCTAGCTTCTTGTGTGTTTAAACGTGATGCAATAATATTTAAAGTCGAGTGAAAATTTTATATTTCTTCATTTTAAACATAATTCATTTTGTTTCAGAATTTTCAAAGAAAGAATTTGTGATAAATAATAATATTATCAAAAATTGTAATAATAATGTGATTGAAAAATAATAATTTAATCGAAAAGTAAGAAAGGTAAGTTTTAATTGACGATTGGAGTTAATTGGACCAAGAAATCTGAAAAAGATGCAATGTAGTTTTACATGTATGCCTTGTTTTTCTTCATTCTCTGAGAGGTTTTCTCAGTCAGACTATTTATTGCAAGAAAGCTATCTCGTAATAACGAAAAGATAACACCAGGTAGTTGTGGAGAGTTTTGAAATCTTTCTTCTCTGCGATGCGAAGCCAAGAAATCGAAGACATACATACTTGTGGAACAGGTTCTTGGAACAGGTATTGCCCCAGTGAATAATGTTTTCGGTTACACCCATCCACAAGTTTCGAAATGGACCACCTATGAGGTGCAGGAAGACAAGAATATATTTTCCTTCCGTTTCAGTCGTAAAAGATGCGGGAAAAATAAAAAGTAAAAAGAAATCCTTTAGAGAGAGTATTTCAGAATAACGGAGGCCATAGAGGCGCCGTCTGGATTTTACCCCCTCTTCAGCTCCAAAGGTCACGGGGAAAGATAAAAGCCTCTGTAGTATTTATATTTGGAAAATCAGCACAATTAGAGATAAGAGGTTGACTGAAATGAGCGAACACTTCAATAATGTCTCAAAAATTAATATGTAGGCGTTATTTTCAAATTAGATATCTTGTAATATGTTTAAATATTATCTTTAATATTTTAATAAGGAAATAATTCATTTGGAATTATCATTTGTTCAAAAAGTTTCTCCTTCTCTCTATATATATTTTTACATTCTTCATATGTGAGTAATAAGGCCTATCGCTGCCTCTTGGTTCTGCTGATCCGCTGTATTGTTAAATATAATTATTGAGATAGAGTATAAATTATTGAGCACTAAGCAGGAATTTATAAATTATTTATTATCATTAACTCTTTGTTATTCAGACTGATAATATTTTCAACATTGCAATTAACTAAATTATTATTCATAATGTCAATGAAATATTTTAACTTATTATGTATTTTCCAGAAATTACAGTGAAAAAAATTCCTAATTACATAATAAATAAATTTTGATTCAGATAATAAAAAATAACTGCTTATTTTTCTAATCACTTTAATTTAAATACCCTTATCCTAAAACACTCATTATGAATCGACATTTTCCAAATACTAGCAATGATTAAAGATATTAAACAAGCAAGTATTTAGTCATCAAATATAGCTGCCATTTCACTCATTAATTATTTTTTAAACTAAGATAAGTTTTCCAGAGAGCCACATGAAAACTTAGATGATGAATGGTTTTCCTACACTTTTAAAATTGCTGATAGCGAAATATCTTAAAATTTCCCTTAAAGCAATGCTTACCACAGGTGCAAAGAGCCCCTGAAAAGGCCTCCTTAACTTCATGGGTCGTTGGACTTGTTGGAGGACCTTCTATTTACTAGGTCTAAGCTCTTATAATATATATCATATAGTTCTTATAGTTCATATAAATTGCGACTTATAGGTTACGTTTTTAGTTAGTTTATAATATATAGCATTTGTTCGGAGGGTGCATGTGAACTCCAAATATCTTTTCAGCAAAAGTTAACAGAACAAGTATGAAAATATATAGTGATTTTATTGTTTTTAGATATTTTATAAATATAATTGCAAAATAAATTAATTTCAGAATTTTTAGTCATACAATACTTTTTAAAAATATTATTTGTCCTTATTAACAGTTTTTATGATAAAATAAAATTCTTTTTATATTATTTAATATTTTTATGATATTTGTATTATAATGAAGTTAATTTTGATAACAAATATTTCAGGAAAAAATTTGAGTAAATTTTAACCATAGCAAAACATTTGGAAAGAAAATCATACTAATTTAAAATCTCTTTTAAAGTATAAGACATTCTGAAATGTATTTAAATAAAAAAGTTACTTTTTTGATTGCAGCTTTGTCAGTTTTAAGTTCATTCGTTTCAGTTTTATTACAGTTATCTAAATTATTTCAAAGAAATACAATTCATTGATTTTTCTTATTATTAAAGTGATATATTTTTTTAAAAATAATAATGATCCTTATTAAACACACCATTTTAAATGAGGCGGGTCTTAAAGAATATTAACAAAATTTACCATATTAAATTTATTTTGTTAAGTATAAAAAATTAATTAATTTTAAGTGGTTCAAACGTTAAGACATAAGTGTCATTAATTAATTAATAATGGAGAGAAAACCATTTTCTTAGGAACATTTGATTTCTATTGAAGAAATCGCATATAAATTTACGGAAAACTTATAATTTCAAACGATTCTTTGTAATATGTAAATGTTATTAGATTTCACATGAGGAAGAATTAAATTAATTTCTTGAAATTAATTTTCAAACAATTTCGTTTTAACGAAACGTTAAACATATCAAAGATAATTTACATGTAAATCTTATATCATATATTTATCTTATATCATTATTATTTTAAAAAAATATATTATTATCTTCTCATGATTGATAATAATGACCACTTACATACTGTAAAGGACTTGTATTTTATTGGGTTTTTATTGATAAAAACTTCTAGATAAGTACTATATAGTATCATTAAAACGATGTATTTTATGATATGTATAAGTTTTTAAGAAACCACTTTTAAGTCTAATTACTTATTCAGTAACTAAAAATATACAGATTCATAAAAGGGATAAAGATCTTTTTTATGAATCTGTATTTAATAAATTATTAGGTATACTTTTAATATATTTTTAATTTATGTAAAATATCTATCCTTTATGCAAATACTTGTTGTTCGAAGAAAATTAATTACAATTAAAAACATCAATATTCAAGAAACTTTCAAGATTTATTTTGATAACGTCGTCGTGTCTAAAAAAAGTGCATTTAATAAATTTAGGCGGTGATCCCTTCAAGTTGGAAAATTTTCGGAAGCTGCCAGCCGTAAGAAAAATGACGTGCATCGTACGCCCACTGTTTTTTTAATGTCATAAATAATTGATATCGGATGTTGAAACGAAGCTTTAAGTGGTACATCAAGCAAAAAGATTTCACATTCTCTTTGATTCTGAATTGTGAAAAAAAAAAAGAAAACGGTAAGAAAAGAAGTTGATTGGATATCTGCTGTATAAAATGAATTCGCTTGAAGCTATTTCTTTAATAATCAATAGCTTCTAACGATAAAAAATGAGGATTATTTTAGGAAAACTTATAAACTTTTAATCACGTAGATATCATTAATTGTAAAGAAATAACCGTCATTTTATGTATTAAATACAACCGAAGATAAAAAAAAAAGTGTTGGTTTGAAAACAGCGTAAAGATTAAAGGGATCAAACTCTTTCTTTATGTCCTGCTGTTGCTTCAAGTGATGGATAGTGAAGAAAATGAATCTTATATTTTTTATATATATGATTTTAAGTTAGTCTCCAAATATTTAAGAATCAAGTGCTTCGTTGAGCTCTCATAGAAATAGTTTTTCAAAATGTTCAAAATTATTATATTTAATCAAAATTGTTTTTCATTCTTCTCATTAAAGTTATAAATGTGTTTAGGGTTTTTTTTTGATATGGAGGAAATGGATTTTATAAGTGTTATTTTAATCGAAAAATTGTAATTTTTTATATTTTGATCCTAAGCGTTAAGAAGTGTTTAATAGCGCATTTATTAAGTTAGTACTATTATGTCAACTTAGAACATTTTTATGAAGAATACTTTTCCTATTTTTGAATATAACACAAGCATTATTTAATAGAGCCCTTCAAATTATTTCAATTATGGTTTTTTCCCCCAAATGTTATTCTTTATTCCATCTTCCTTTTATTTTCATTCACTTATTGATTTTTTTGCCAACAATGATTATTTCTCTTGTAAAATTGAATTTTATGGTATTTAATTAAATACACAATATTTAGTTTGTTCGTTGACTTATTTCTCTACAACAGCTTTTTTGCACACATGCATTAATTTGATCGAGATTTACAATACAAAATGGATTTCTAGTTGTTGCTCTAAGCATCCACAGACTAAGTAGAAATCCCAAGCATTAGAAATCGGACGTCAAGGTGATAACCATTTATTTAGCAGCTTGGCAGACACATAAGAAAATAATACAGTTAAGTTGAAAACTCTAGAATCATATAGATTTTAGCAATTCATTTCATTTTGCGCATCTTCATTAGCTTTGCTTATAATTTTAAGATATGAGTCTTATTTCAAGTATATATCATGCCTAAAAATATAAATTATAAGACATTGCTAACAATTATCTTAAGAATTTCATGACACATTGACACCAGTGAGTTTACTTAAATTGAAATATGTGAGTTTTACTCTTGTATGAATATAATTTTCTTATAAAATCTAGTATTAATTTGGATAAAGTAGGAATAAATCACTTTAACATAATTTTTTCCTCTTTTTTAAATATTTCTGTCAAGAAGAAAGAAAAAGCGACAAAAATTTGTAATTTTCTGTTATAAATAACTAGTTACCTTTTAGTAACATTCTAGAGGTTGAAATATTTCCCACTTTCCCACAATTGAGTTATTTGTGTATCATGTCGCATCATAGATAATGATAATATTTTGTATGAAGTTAGAAAAACAGACGCTTTCTCAGACATCTTCGAACATTAAAAGTGAAAACGAGAAAGCACAAAAAAGAAAAAAAATGATGCTGAACCAAAAGAATTTTACGAGAAAGCAAATCATTCAACATTTTAGCAGCACCTCTTTAAGAAATGCCTAAAAGCTTTATTTGTAGAACTCTTTCGCGGTAATTCCGATGAATTTGTAAATTTGAAACATTACTTTTTTTCAGGAATCAAGAATCAGATAAATTTTCTAGAGCTTTCAGCAGCGAGGCTGCTTTTACTCTTCCATCGGAAATAAGACGTCATAGAATAGGGAAAAGGTGGCTAGTGGGAGGAGTCATGAGAAGTAGAAGGAGAGGAAGAAGGAGTCTGGGGACAGCGGACGTCTCTGATTGGTCGGCAGCGTTGAGCCGGCAGTCGAAAAGAGAGTGCGAGTTCTGAAAATTTTTTGTAAATAAAAACAACTTTACAGGGGCAAAATGATAAAATCTGTCTTGTTTAATAGATACAAGTGAAGAACTAAATAAAAGCAGAATAACTAAGCCAATATAATTGAAATTAGAAAAGAATAAAATCTGAATATATAAGTAAACACTAGGAAGTAAAATGCAATAAATATGTACAGAGAAATATGTACAGAGAAAAAATAAAATCTAGATAGATAAGAAATATACAAAATGTACAAAATATTATGCAATTACTGTAGACAGGCTAGACATTGTGGCGTCACTAAGGTAGTGCGATGCAATGGGTCTCAATTTGATTTCATCCTATGAGTTAATACAGTTGAATAAATCATTAAAATTAGCTGCTGAGCAAATCTCGGCTTTGTTGAAAAAATTGATATTTCTTTTTGCGAAGTATTGTTCAAAAGTGTCTAGTTTTAAATCTCTTCTAATAGCTGAGTTCTTGAGGTATCTAGGGGCTCCAAGAATATTCCGCAGAGTTTTATTTTGAAATCTGTGAAGTAGTAGCATTGTTGATTTATCAATTGCGCACCAGGCAGGAGAAGCATAGGTGAGGATGGAAAGTATCATTGTTGTATATAGTAGTTTTTTCATTTTTGCGTTTGTTTTGCTGTAATAGCCCATGATGGGTCTAAGTTTGAATAGCATTCCTTTGGCTTTATTGATGATGTTTGTGACATGAGGCTTCCATTTAAGGTGTTGGTTGATGGTGAGACCCAGATAGTTTGCATTGTTGACTATGGGGATTTTATCATTGTACATTAACAGGTCAGATGTTCTATTGCTTCTAGTCCATGGTCTTTTAATGATGAGAAGGTTGGATTTGCTAGTGTTTATTTGGACTTTCCAAGTGGAGCACCACTCTTCAACTGTATTTAATTTCTTTTGAAGTTTACGAATAGCTAGCTCAATTGATTTGGATTTAACCATTATGCCAGTGTCGTCGGCGTAATATGCAGTGATGCTATTGTGGTCCAATCTATTAACAGGGAAATCAACAGTATAAAACAGGTAGAGAATTAGTCCTAGTATGCTGCCCTGAGGAACTCCGGCCTTGATGTTTCTCTGAGATGATAGACATTTATTATTTCTAATGAAAAACGATCTGTTAAGTAAGTAGTTTTTTATGAGGAGTATCATATGTGCATTGAAGTTTAAGTTTTTGATCTTGCAAATTAGACCTTCATGCCATAGTTTATCAAATGCTTTTGCAACGTCAAGCATCACAAAAGCAGAATTTTCTTTGTTCTTTAGTCCTCTGCTGATAAATTCTATGATCCTAAGGAGTGGCTTGGTTGTACTAAGTTACCTACGGAAACCATATTGCTCATTAGGAAGCTTGTTCATGTAATTTAAAAGGCGATTGTAAATAATTCTTTCTAAAAGTTTTCCCAGTGAAGAGAGGAGACTGATGGGCCGATAGTTGTTTGGAATAGTAAGATCTTTGTGTGGTTTAGGGATCATGATTATGATAGCTTCTTTCCAGATGTGTGGGAAGTAGCTGAGATGAAGACAGGAGTTGATAATGAGGGAAAGCTGTTTGATGATACTGTTCGGAAAAGATTTAATCATTTTATTGGTAATGCAGTCTTTACCAGGCGATTTTTTGATATTGAGGTGTTTTATTATTGCATAAAGTTCTTCAGGGGTTGTGGGTTCGAGTCCCGGGTCCTCTATGTTTGTTCGGTTTATCTCCTTGTAAGTATTATTAATAATATTTTCAAAATTTTGATCAGTTTCAGTGATGTTCAATTTGAATTGGTCTTCCATACTGTCCGCAAAGGTCTCGGCTTTTTCTTGATCTGTATATATTAAACCCCTTTCACCCTTCAGAGGTTTACAAGTTTGAGTCCTATGTTTCAAGTTTCTGGCAAATTTCCAAACGGAATTATCTTCAGTATTCAGGGATTTGAGCGTTTCTTCCCATTGCTGGTTCCTATGAGTAGAGCATTTTTCTTTAATTAGTCGATTAAGATTGTTTATTGCCGTTTTATATATAGGATTTAGCGGCTTCCTGTACTTTTTTCGAATACGATTTCTAGTTTTAATTAATTCTCTGGTTTCTTGAGGAATTTTGTGGTAGTTATGGATACATTTAATCTCCTCGGTGGCATCTTTAAAGGCTGTGGATAATTCCAAGTTGAGAGATTGAATTGAGATGTCTATATCTATTATATTGTTAATGACGGGGGCTGTCCAGTTTCTTGTGAGCAATATATTATGGTAAAGGTTCCAATTCGTTCTTTTGGTGGTGGTGGGAGTATTACTTTTGCTAATGTTGATTGTAGATATAGTCGGGAGATGATCTGAGCTCAAGTCATTGCACACATCAGAAGCAATGTGAAAATTTGTGTTGGTTAAGATAATGTCCAAGATGTCTGGTATTTGTGATTGGAAAGTTGGGTAATAGGTAGGTTCCATGTGGGAGAAGACTTTAAGTTGGTTTTTGTTAATGATATCGATCAGTTGTTTGCCATTATTATTGGTTGCTCTGCAGTCCCAGTGTCTGTTTTTACAGTTGTAGTCTCCTAAAGAGATGGTTTTGAAGTTTCCAGAAAATAAGTGTTCAATATCCTTTTGTGTAAGTTTTCTGTGTGGCGGGTTGTAGACTGCCGAAAATTTAATTTTCATGCCAGCATTGAGTTCGGTAATCACTGAGACTTCCTCGTAGCCTTCATCATTCTTGCTGCTATACAGAGTTGATGGAATAGCTCTTTTGACATAAAGAATTACCCCACCTCCTCTATAGTGTAATCTATTTGTTGCGTAAACTTTGTAGTTGCTTATGTTGTAGTTTCGACTGCCTTTGGAGTGAGTCTCTGTGACTGCGCAAATGTCCAAGTATTTATTAATAATAAAATTTTTAAATTCTTCAAATTTGTTTGCTAGGCTATTGGCATTCCAGTTTCCAATTTGTAGTAGTTCTAAGGAGATGGGGTTATTACTCATTGTTAAGTTGTGGGTTTTGGCTAATAAGTTGTTGCTGGTTAACGGCTTGCATTACTCCAGATTTTTGAATATAGTTCACAATGAGTTGTAGCTGGTCAAGTAAACTCTTTGCCTCTTGTATTGTATTATTGCTGGTAGCCTGTGCATATGTTTTATTCTCTACTACTACTCCTTTAGTGATGCGTATAGTGGTGTTATCTTTGTTTTTAGTTTTTGTTGCTTCAATGAAGGTCCTGCATCCTCTAAAGTTCGCAGGGTGGTCCCCTTGATAGTTCGCACATTTAGCAGGAAGGTCTTTACTTTTTGTGCATAAGTATGTTAAATGATTTTCTCCGCATTTAACACAACGTGGTTCATGTTTGCAGAGTCTTTAAGAATGATGTAAGTTTTGGCACCTATGGCATTGCGTAGGGCCTCCTCTGTTTTTATATTCTTCTATGCGAACATTCACTCTGCCTATGTATTGTAGGTGATATATTTCCTTTGCTCTATTAGTTTTTGGCATTGTAATGAGAAAAAGCGGAAGTTTTTGAGTCTCTCCGTTTCTGCGACGTGTCATCTGGACAATAGTGCTGATGGTGAATCCTTCTTCTATTGAACTATCAGATATATCAGCTATTTCCGTGTCATGTGGGAGGTCACGAATTACCACTTTGAGTGGTTTATCCTCTGGTAGGAGGTAGGTGTGGTAGCCTGCCTCTATTTTTTCAAGTATTTTGATGGCCGATCTGAGAGATTCAGCGTCTGTGAATTTGATTTTCATTTCGTAAGTAGAGGATTTTGCAGTATAGCCGGTGAGTTTGGCATCTTGAAAGTGTTTATCGAGAGTCTTCCAAGAGAATTTTCTATCTCTGATAACAATAGGCGGTATTTTCCTCGATGGCTTAGCCATGATGGAGGGATTTCCATTTTCGTTGTTTTCTCCCTGGGAGTGTGTGCTAGTAGAAGGGATATCCTGTTGTACATCTTTGGTACTATCCGTGTGTTGGAGTTTTTTATTTTTAGTATCTGCAGTGGAATCTTCGATGAGGGTTTTCTTAGTTTTGTTAGGTGGTTGTTGATCCTCATTGATTTTTCGAGTTCTTTTGATGTTGTTTTTGTTTTGGTTATTTCCTGAGTAATTATCATCCATAGTAATGATATCAAATTTATTTTGTGTTGGAATATCCTGGTTTATGACTTCCGTCATTTCAATAGAGTTATCTTCTGTTGAGGAATCATCTTGACTCGCTTCTTTAGCTTTAATAGTAGCTTCTTGAGTGATGTGTTTTGCAAAGGTGCAGAGTTTTCCTCTAACAGTTTCCTTGTCTTCGGTAGTAAATTCATCCGAGTTCGTAATGTCGTTCAGCATGCTGCAGACTTCATCTAGCCTGGCAAACAGTCGTTCCAGCATATTTTTTTGGGTTGCCCGAAAGGCGTCCTGTCCAGTAGGTTTACTAGTATCCATAATCAATCGAGATTCAAGTGAAGAGATTAGAGAGAGTCTCCCTGGCCAGGGGAGAACAAAGAGCGAGTTAGACCGCTCAGTGACTCTGGATGACAGAGTGTGAGCTCCTGGTCTGAGATAAGAAACTTAAAGTAACCAGAAATTGTCCTCAGGGACCCAGAACTAAGTTAGCTAGGTGTGAGTAGTCTGCCTCTTCCATGTTGGGCTGCGGTATTTATACCTGACTTGGCGTAGAAATCTACCAGTTTCGCCAAGGTTCTAGAAGCTTCTAGGCTATCTCGCTAAATATTGGTCCTAGAGCTTAGGTGATGGATGTTTCCATAAGTATCTATTTCTCGCAAAATCACCAAATCATTAGAAAATCCACTTTTAAACTACAACACGTCTAAATACCGCAATTTTTGCCCAAAATGTGAGAATTTCCGATCTGTCTGAGATATTTTAAGACAAATACAATCATTATTTATAAATTTGTAACAATATGTACTTCAAGATGCTTCTCTTCCAAGCGAAATATTGAAACACTAAGCAACAAGTTTTTAAAAGCAAATTATTTATTTTATTATGAAAAATTCATTCAATTCAAAGAATGAATAACAAAAATTTCTCACTATTCAGATAAAAACTATCAATATCGTTAATTTGGGCCATCAAATGAAATATTTTTAAAATTATATAATTCTAATAAAAATTGTTAATTAAATACAGGAAATTGTTATACATTAAAACAACACATAAAACACAAACTACAGTAAATTTTAAAACTATTCTCATTATGTAAGCTGTTATAACCAATGATAACACATCTGGAATAAATTCAAGATATTATTAAAGTAACTGGCAGATAAGTATAAATGACTTTTCGATCTAAAAATTATGCATAAATGAACACAGTGTAAAAAACAAAAATATAATACATAATTTATATAATATACAAGAGCAATTTTATCATTTCGATTCTTAATATAAGAAAAATCGGCATACCCAATATATAAAAGATTTGCATAAAAAAAACAATAAAACAGGAATTTCACACCTTAGAACAATTTACGAAATAAATCAATAAGGATTATTGAAAGTTAGAGCATCTGAATATCCCATGAATACAAATACATCATAGTGCATCAGTTTAAAAATTCTAAAGTACTTTGAAAGAGATATTAAATTAATGCTAATTAAGTAATTTTTAATAATTAAGGTTTCGTTTAAAAAATTATTAAACTTTTTAACACTTTTGTAAGTGTGAAGTGTCTTTCAAAGAGTGAAGTGACAGATTTGACAACAAAAAAAAAGTTCTATTTTCAGCAGAAACCATATAATACTGATGTTAATCAGTTCTATCAATTTTAAAAAAGTGTTTCTATTTGCTCAAATTTATGTAAATAGTTTTACATAAAGATTCTTTAATTGCAAAAGGCACACAAAAATATGAAGTGTAAAGAAGTTGTAGTCAACTTTTCTTCAACTTTTAATAAGTTTTTCTACATTATATTCTATTTAAAAATATTTCTGTTATTATGTCAATAAAATCTTGATGCTTTTCAAAAACATAATAGGCAAAGTATTTCAAAGTATTAGTTAAATTAACCCATTGAAAATATGAAACATAATTTGCATTATGTAAAAGCAAAATCTGTAATTAAATCAATTTAAAAAAATGAGACACATAAAGTGCATTCTGGGAGCTTATAGTAGATAAACTCTATAAATATCTAACATTTTTCTAGAATAATTTTACACGTGAAATTTACCTAAATTAAGAAAATTGCAAATGGATATTAATCAAACATCAATAAATAATTTTAAAACTGTTTTCAGAGTGTAATGTCTCACCATCGACACTTTCGATTTTAAGATCCTATGGGGTTTTTTTTTTTTTTTTTTTTTTTTTTTTTTTTTAATTCTGAGACTCGTTGTACGCTAAGCAGGCGAGAGAGATTGTCGCGAACCCATACATGACTCCTTGTAAATTTTATTCTTTTTTTTAATTAAATGTGTATGTTTCAAAATTGGAGTCATTTGTTTGTTTCATAACAAACTTATGTTTTTGGTGGCAGCGGTTTGATGCTTTTTTAATGCTTTGCATTAGCATCCATTATGGAAATTAATTATGTGCACTATAATGGATTACGTGCCGCAATGTTGGAATACAGGTAGGCCATTTTGATCAATCTTTCTCTGGCTACTATTGAAAATAAATAGTTTGGAATATTATATAAATTTATAGAATATTTAGTTCCAATCTTATTTACGTGGTTTTTCATCTTATATCAATTAATTTTGTTTATAAGTTTGTAAAGGGTGTATTCCATATTACAAAGCTAATTTCTGTATTTCGTCTATTCGAATTTACAGTGTTCATGCTAAATCAATTAATTTTGTTTATAAGTTTGTAAATGGTGTATTCCATATTACAAAAGTTAATTTCTGTATTTCGTGTATTCGAATTTACAGTGTAATATTTTTTATAAGAAAAGTGTATCTTATTATAAATTTGCATTTCATAATTTTTATGTGGTTGATGTATTCCAATTCACGTAGGAATATGTTAAAATAACTAAGTTGTTATAGATTAATGTGTAAAATCGAAAGTACACTTATATTCATAATTTTTTGAATGTTTCACTGAAAGTAGTTTTTATGAAAGTAATATATACTTTAGAAAGGTTTTGATTTCGTTATGTGAAAACGAAAGTACATGATTACAAATAGGTTTGAATTTAAAGTAATGTGAGATTTATTGATATGTTTTTGATTTTTGTTTGCAAAGTATCAAACTGATTTAAATCAGTCAAATATTATTTGATCAGTCAATATCAGTCAAATATTATTTATATCAAATAATTATTTGATATTTAAAAACGCATATGCTTATTTTCATTGATAAAGATTTGAAAAGATATTTTCTTACTGTTTAAAATATCGTACGTTATTATCATTTTCATGTCGTGTATGATTAACTAACTAAGTTTATTGATTTGAAATCGAAAGCTGATTTCTGGTTTAGATTAGTTAAAGCTTTTAATTTATATTGTTGCTATTACATATAAAAATATATATTGTAATGTTCTATATTTTGAATTAAAAATATGTATAATTTCATTTTCTGATTTAATATAGTAGTATTTGTATAAGAATCTGATTTTATAAAATTTATACATTTTTGATTAATAATTCAATTTATCTGAGTATCAAGCATTAGCTTGGTGATAAAAAAAACTTGAAATCGAGAGTAGAAGATTTAATAAACTTGTTCTTCTTTTCAAAATATATGATTTTCTATCTATACACTATTTGATGTATTAAAATATAGTTTGTTTTCGATTAAATTTTTAAATGTTATGGATATGTTTTATATTAGTAGAGTGTGTTAAATAATTTCTATAGTTATTTACGAAATTTTGCATATAGGTGGGTGTAGTCTGTTTTTCCTCTCATTATTGCATCTCTTCTGAGATAAAGCGTTAATAAATAAAATGGCTTTTTTAGCACGGGGGAAAAAGGGAGATTTAGTAGAAGTAGCTGAAGAGTTATGGGAAATGGTTCCAGATTCTTTTAAAATCCCAGATATTAAAAAATTAATTTTAACTAGTAAAAACTTTAACGAGGAAGAAGTAAAATGTATATTAGATAGGGTAATCGAGGAAAGAGTTAAAAGGGAACAGGAAGAAAAAGAAGAAAGAGTTTGGCGAGAAATACTAGAAAAAGAGGAAAGAATTAGGCGAGAAGAAATAGAAAAAGAAGAATGACGTGAAGAAAGAGAACATATTTTGGAAATGAAACGTCTGGAAATCTCTTCAAATGCTGCAATTTCGAATACAGAATCAGTTACAAATAGGACTGAACATGCTCAAAAAATTCAATTAATGCAAATAACGCCAAAATTCGATGAAAGGAAAGATGAGATGAGTTTATACTTAATAAATTTTGAGCGTAGAGCAGAAATGGCTCATATTCCAAAAAACGAATGGGTAGTTTATCTTGTAAGTGCTTTACCTTCAGAGATATCTAACATGTTAGCTAGAGAACCTCCAGAAAGGGCTGATGATTACGATTACGTGAAGGAAATTATTCTTAAACGATTCAAGTTAAATAGCGAAAAATTAAGACAATTGTTTCTTAAACATCAGAAAACGTCAGATAAATCATGGAGAAATTATGCACAAGAATTGAATAGTTACTTTACATTGGCTTACGGAATTAGAAATAACGACATTTGAACAGCTTAAGGAACTAATGGTAACAGATCAATTGAAACGTCGTGTGCCAATTGAAATTAAGGAACATTTTTTGGCGGAATGGCTTAAAATAAATTCGCCGTATGATCTGGCAGAGAAAATAGATGAATATGAAAGTTTAAGAGATAGTTTTAAGACGAAAGATTTTACAAAACTCCCTCGGAATAATTTTGGTTTTCATCAACAAAATGAAAACCGTGCCTTTAAGTTTAATGAAGTAGTTCGGAATCATAAATCTCATGTTCCTAAAAGAGTCGAGAATAAAAATTCTAATTATTCAATATTAAGAAAAGGAATTTGAAAAACGAAAACAACTCCGATGTTATGAGTGTGGTTCTTATAGTCATTTGCGACCTCAGTGTGACAAAATAAAAAAGAACTTATAATCGGTAGCATCCAACGAAATTGCTAGGAGTACATTTAATGAGTTGATGGCTCCTTACACAAGCATCGGCACTGTTAATGGAATTCAAATGCCAATTTTCAGAGACACTGGAGCAACTCTTGATTTGATTTGTGGAAAATACGTGAAACCTGATATGTTCACGAAGGAAAAGGTTTGGCTAAGAACACCTCTTGATGAAACTTTAGTATGCTTACCTATTGCCGAGGTTGAAATAAATTGTAATTTAGGTCACATTTTGACAAAGGCAGCAGTTCTTCGAGATTCTTTGGATCAAGGAAGATATTTACTGGGAAACAAAACAGCCGCTTTATTTGAGGAAATTAAAAAGCATGAGGAGGTGAAAATACATATGATAAATGCTATAGAAATTCGAGCTCAAAAAAAACGGAAGGAAAATAGCACGAATAAAGAGATTATTGATTCTGAAATAGATCTTCTAGGTCTTGCTTCCAAACTAAATAAAATGAAGAATTAGAGCAAAATACAATTTTGCTACCATTAAAAACCGAAGTTGAAGGGATGGATTTGATAAAAACATCTCCAGAAGAATTTGCTCGGGAACAAAAGGTGTGCGAAGATTTGAAACCTCTCTTTGAGCAAGCTAAACGACAATCTTCAAAAGACAATAAATATATTATAATAAATCAATTGTTGTTCTATAATAAAATGGACAATGATGGAACTGTAAAAAGATTATTAGTTGTGCCCAAGAAGTTTCGCAACCAACTAAAAGGGATCTGCCATGAGATAACTGCAGCTCATTTAGGTATAACTAAAACAAAAGATATGCTGTGCAAAACTTTCTACTGGCCTAACTGCTTTAAAGAAATTGAAAATTTTGTTAAATCTTGTGACAAATGTCAACGAGTAGGAAAGCCTCAAGATAAGAAAAGGGCTCCTTTGAAACTGGTTCCAGTAATTCCGGAAATATTAACAAGAATTAACGTTGATGCATGTGGTCCTTTACCTATAACTTCCTGTGGTAACCGGTATATTATAACAGCCATTTGCATGTCATCCAAGTATCCAGATGCCATCCCAGTACCAGATATACGTTCTACTACTGTGATTGATGCTTTTCTTCAGATATTTAGCCGCATGGGTTTTCCTAGGGAGTTGCAAAGTGATCAAGAAACATCTTTCATGGGTGTCCTGACATCAGAATTTTTAGAAAAATTTGGTATTAAAGTTGTGCATAGTTCCGTTCAGCATCCCCAAAGCAATCCTGTTGAGAGATTGCATAGAACTTTAAAGAGAATACTGAAAGTCCTTTGCTTAGAAAAAGGTACAGATTGGGAGAAGATTTTACCTCAGACACTTTTTGCTCTTAGAACTTGCATTCATGATAGCACTGGATATTCTCCTGCAGAATTAGTCCATGGTCGGAACTTAAGAATACCCGTAACACTATTATATGAAAATCTAACTGGTAAAACCATTGAAGAAGATAGTGTGATTGCTTACGTTTTTAATCTTTTAAATAGAATGAAAAGATGCCAAGAATTAGCTGTGCAAAATATGACAGAGGCTAAAGAAAAACAGAAACTTTGGTATGACCTTAAGGCTACGAAAAGAGAATTTAAAGAAAATGATCTTGTGTTAGTTGTTGCACCTTCTAGATCAAACAAATTTTCTGTTCATTGGATAGGTCCAGAAAAAGTAGTAAAACGACTATCGGACACAAATTACGTAATACAATTTCCCGATAAGGAAAAATTACATGTATACCAATATGTTAAAACCTTATTTTCAGCGGCCAGAAGATGTTAATTTAATTTTTACCTCTAATTCTGATAATGAAGATATTGATTCTGAGAAAGAAGATATCCCAAGTTTTGAAATTAATTCATCTACCCTTTTAGAGACTTTTCCTGAAAGCTGTTTTAATGAAAAGTTAGAGGAGGAGCAGAAGAAACAATTGAGTAGACTTTTGATTCAATTTATTGATATTTTTTCAAATGAACCAGGTTGTACAGAACTGGCTGAACTGGACATCGAGTTAGAATCTAATAAACCTATTATAGCTAAACCATATCGAATGTCCCTACGACAGACAGAAATTCTGAAATCGGAAGTAGACAAGATGTTGAAATTGAAGGTGGTGGAACCAGGTGAATCCGATTACACATCACCTTTAATATTAGTTTAAGCTCCTGGAAAAGAACCTCGTCCGTGCATTGATTATCGCAGGTTAAATGAAGATACCAGAACGGAATATTATCCATTACCAAATATTGAAGAGCGTGCTGAATCCGTTTCGAAAGCGAAGTTCATATCTTTATTAGACTTAACACGAGGTTATTGGCAAATACCTTTGAGTCCTAAGGCTCAAAGATATGCTGCATTTACGACGACATTTGGTGTTTATAAACCCTTGAGAATGGCATTCGGTTTGAAGAATGCTCCTTACTATTTCAGTAAGTTAATGGCTGATTTATTAAAAAATTGCGAACATTTTGCTGTGCCTTATTTAGATGACATAGCTATATATTCACTTACCTGGTCTGATCACATCCAATATCTTAAATGTGTTTTGGAGAAGATTTGATTTGCGAAATTGACTGTAAAACCCTGTTCCGTACCCATAAGCGCTGTGAGAGCAGCGCCATATTTGTTTATGGAAAAAAAATACACACACTGAAAAAACTGTGAGACCAGGAGTCGAGCTACGGCCTTGGAGGAGGGCAGTTGTAAAATGAGAGAGGTGAAGTTACGAAAAATAAAGAGTTTTTGTTTTGTTTAAATTTTACAGTCCACTTATTCATATACCAGAGCTACACACTAAAACATCTGGTCCCCTTCGCCGGAGTTTTTTGAGGAGATATTGCCTACAACGAGTGCGAGAATGAGTGCCAACTGTCTTTGAGAGCGATATCAGTTGCTTGAGGTATGTGCTTGAGCTTTTTTGGTCATTCACTCCCATGAGATAATTTATATTATCAGTTCGAATTTTATTTTGTTGAGCTTAATAACTATGTTTATAATTTGTGTTGTTAATTAACTTAATTATATATAAATTTAAAAATTGAGTTTTGAGTTTCGTTTTCAAAATGTTTAAAAACGTGAATAAAATTGATTTGCAAATTGCGGCTACAGAGTTAGGAGAGGTCATTACGGATAAAATGACAATTGTAGAGTTAACGAACATTATAAAGAATAATGCCACGTTTAAAAATGAGCCCGAATATGTAGCTGATCTCTTAAAATCTATAAAAGAGAACCGTTTACTAGAATTAGAGACAATTGAGAAAAATAAGCAAACAGAGTTGCAATTAGAGCAAATAAAATTAGAGAGAATGAAAGCTGAATTAGAATTAACACGCTTGAGAGTAGATGCAAAAATTGTTGAAATTAATTCAGAAAATAAAACGGAAGACAGCAACTCTTTAGATTCTTTAATAAAAAGCATTAAAACATTAACAATTAAAATACCGAGTAAACCAGAAGGCTGGAATCTATTTTTTACTTCTTTGGAGAGAGCATTTGTAACAAAAAATGTTTCAAATAAATTTAAATCAGAGATTCTTTTAAATTTGATCGGTGAAAAAGCATCAAATGTAATTACTTACATAGGCGACGAGGAATTAAATAATTATGAAAAAGTTAAAGAAATTATTCTCAGAGAATTTGAGCCCACACCACAATCATGTTTAGAGCAATTCAGAAAAACAACAAGACACCCAAATGAAACTCATGTCCAGTTCGCTTCGCGCTTAACAACAAGTTTCGATTACTACTTAAAATTTGGAAAAGTGGCTGATTTTGCGAAATTAAAACAATTAATTGTATCTGATAAATTATTTCAAACAATAGATAGAGAAACCGCTGCTCATATCAGTATTAGACAGTCAGATACTTGGTTTGAACCCATAAAATTAGCAAAAGAAATTTATTTATTTTATGCATCCAGAGGGAAACCGCTAACGGTAGAAAATAAACTAGTGAATCCGAAAACACAACCCGCAAATCAAAGAAATACTTCTAGAGTGTTTTTCCCCGATTTTAAGAATTCAAAATGTCTCCTTTGTTCGGAAAATCATCCTTTATATAAATGCAAAAATTATATGGATTTGCCTATTTCTGATAGAGTAGAGATAGTTAAGAAAAATAATTATTGCTTTAACTGCCTTGGTAAACAGCAAGTAAGTAACTGCAAATCGCGGTTTTCATGTTATTTATGTCAAAGAGAGGGAGTCAAAAGGCGGCATCATTGCTCTTTGCATTTTCCGAGAACTGAGGAGTCACCACCTGCACAAAGTGAAAGCGTTAACCGACCCTTATCAGCCCCCCGTGAAGAGTCCTCACTTTCCCCACTTGCCCCAATCTTCCCTTCTAACCAAAACAACCCAGTTCTTTCTACTCGAGTCGTAAATCTGTCAAAAACTGTTTTGCTTAGTACGGTAAACTGCTTGCTAAGAGATCATGGAGGCAATTTTTACAGAGCGCGTGCGATTTTAGATCAAGGCTCAATGAATAATTATATAACGACTGATTGTGCAAATTGTTTAGGCTTAAAGCGAAATAAAACAAATTTGACAGTTTGTGGTATAGGTGATACATGCACAACAATTAAATCGGTTGCTAAAACTACAATTTCTAATTTAGAAGGAAATTTTAAGAAAGAGTTAGAATTTTTAGTTGTTTCTAAAATTACTGATTTCATGCCGTCAAAGATGCTTAAAGTTAATGTACCAGAGTTAAAACATGTAAAATTAGCAGATGAAAACTTCAATAAACCAGGATGCATAGATTTACTTTTAGGCGCTGAAATATTTTACGAATTATTACGTCCAGATCAGATTTTTCCTGTAAATAGTGATTTGGTTCTTCAAAATACCGTTTTTGGTTATGTAATTAGTGGAAGCTTACCCACTGCAATGGGGGGAAAAGTACATTGCGGATTTATTAAAGATAATACTGCTTTACATGAAGCAATAGAGAGATTTTGGGAGATAGAAAATGTTTAAATTAAAATTTCTAAAAATAAAGAAACAATAATATGTGAAGAACATTTCAAAACAAATGTTAAGAGAGACAGTACAGGGAGATATATAGTTAAAATGCCATTAAAAGAAGACCCAATGTGTTTAGGTAAATCAAAAGAAATTGCATTAAAAAAATTAAATTCGTTATGGAATCGTTTTTTAAGGGAGCCTGACTATTTAAAATTATATAAAGAATTTTTTAGCGAGTATGAGAAATTGGGTCACATGACAGAAATTCCAGATTGTAAGGAAGAAGTAGGAACGTATTATATACCCCATTTAGGTATTTATCGCCCTGATAAAAGTTCTACAAAACTTCGCGTAGTATTTAACGCATCTTCTCAAACAACTTTAGGAAATTCACTTAATTCCTTACAATTTAATGGTGGTACTTTACAAGAGGATCTTTTTTCAATAATGGTGAGGTTTCGTAAACATATTTATGCCTTTGTAGCAGATATTAAACAAATGAATGGAATGGTTTTAATTGATCCTAATCAAACTAAACTTTTGAGAATTCTTTGGAGAGGGGGAGTGGATGAACCAGTTAAAACTTATGAGCTCGAAACAGTTACGTATGGCACAGTTAGTGCACCATACCTTGCAACTAGAGTGCTGTTTCAGCTATCAGCAGATGAAAAAGAGAAGTACTCCCTAGCATCACCCGTCTTAGAGAGCGACTTCTACATGGACGATGTGCTTAGTGGTGCTGCCACTATAACTGAAACCAAACAGATTCAAACTGAACTGGAGTATATCCTAAGGAGTGGAGGAATGACGCTACACAAGTGGTGTAGTAATCATTCGGAATTGAAGACAGGCTCTGATAATGAGTACAATTTCCAGGAAGAGACAAAGGCGTTAGGAGTTCTGTGGAGACACAGCACAGATCATTTCACCTTTCAAATACATCTTGAGAGTGCAATTCCCCCAACGAAAAGATCAGTGCTTTCTATAATTGCAAGAACTTTTGATCCCCTTGGCCTCTTGGGTCCAGTGATAACTAAAGCCAAGATTTTCCTGAAAAAACTTTGGTGTTTAAATCTAGAGTGGAGTGATGCCCTTCCTGCAATGGAAGCACAGCAATGGCAGAACTTTATTGAAACTTTGCCAAAGATCAACAATGTTAAATTTAAACGATGCATATTGATAGAAAAATCAATGCACATTGAGCTCCATGCATTTGCGGATGCATCTGAGTCTGCGTATGGATGTGTCATCTATTGCAAATCAACATCTGAGGCTGGAGATTCTGAAGTGACTTTGGTTTGTAGCAAATCACGAGTGGCACCCCTTAAGAGAGTTACAATCCCGAGGTTGGAACTGTGTGCAGCAGTTCTCTTAGTGAAGCTGATTACAAAAGTTAAAGATGCCTTAAAGCTTAAGGAATGCAGTAAGAACATCTATTTGTGGAGTGATTTCATGATAACTCTTTCGTGGATCCGGAAGGAGCCTTACCTGCTGAAGACGTTTGTTGCCAACCGAGTTACTCTAATACAGGACTTGACAGAGATTCATCAGTGGCGCCACGTGTCATCGAGGGACAATCCTGCTGACCTTATCTCGAGAGGAATGGAACCTAATAAACTTATTGAAAGTGAACTTTGGTTTAACGGCCCCAGTTTCCTTGCTGAAGAAGACTATCCCAACCGAGAAATTCCTGCATTAGTGATACAAGATGAGTTTACCTCTGAACTGAGAAATATGCCTCAAAATGACTCATCTGTGTTGACTTTAACTTCAAATTCCTTTATTTCTGACTAACTCAACATTAGTAATAATTATACTAAAATTTTGCATGTTGTAAGTTATATTTTCAGATTCCTATACAACTTAAAGAGCTCTACTAAAAGGAGGATAGGAGAATTGTCAACTGAAGAAATCAAGGTAGCAGAAAAATTCTTAGTAAAAGAGGTTCAGAGACTAGAATTCGCATCCGAAATGAAATGTTTAAGTCAACAAAAACCAGTACCTGATAAAAGTAAGATAAAATGTTTATGCCCCTTTTTAGATCAGGATGGATTATTAAGAGTTAATGGTAGGATAAAAAATGCAAGTATAAATTTCAATAGTAAATTTCCTATTATTCTTCCAAAGGGCCATAAGCTCACAAAAATCATTATAGAAATGTATCATAAGCGATATTTTCATTTAAGGCCAACTGCTTTGCTGAATTATGTCAGACAAAAATTTTGGCCTATACGAGGTAAAACAACGTGTCGAAAAATTGTGCATGATTGTATTACATGTTTTAAAGTTAAACCTATAGGAGTTGAGCAATTAATGGGTTATTTGCCTAAAAAGAGAGTTACTTCAAATTTCGCATTTAATTGCTCAGGAGTTGATTTCTGTGGACCATTTAATATTAAATATTAACATCAAAGAAAAGGTGTCTTGCACAAAGTATATGTATGTATTTTTATATGTTTGGTTACCAAAGCTATTCATCTTGAAATGGTAACAGATTTAACATCAGAAGCTTTCATTGCCTGTTTAAAGAGATTTGTTGCTCGTAGAGGCATATGTTCAAAACTATATTCCGATAATGCAACAAATTTTATAGGTGCAAATAAAGAATTGTTCAGACTGCACCATTTAGTTTTAAAACCAGATGAGAAACTTGCAAATTATCTTTCAACAGAGGGAATCGATTGGCATTTTCTTCCTCCTAGAGCCCCCAACTTTGGTGGTTTGTGGGAGAGTGGTGTGAAAATATTTAAATTTCATTTTACTAGAGTGTGTTTCAATGCTAAACTTAATTATGAAGAGTTTTTAACTGTCATTACTCAGATAGAGGGTATTCTTAACTCCAGACCGCTTGTACCTCTGTCCTCAGATACTGATGTGTATGATGTATCAACACCTGTGCACTTCCTAATTGGTAGACTTTTAAATGCTATTGTTGAACCTAATTAAATTGACATTAATGAAAATAAATTGAGTAACTGGAAGAAATTAACAAAAATTATTCAAATATTTTGGAAGAAATGGCAGGTGCAATATCTTAACAATTTACAACAGAGGTCCAAATGGAGAATTGAGAAAGAAAATGTTAAAATCAATGAGATAGTGCTCATCAAAGATGAAAATCTACCTCCTCAAAAATGGTCATTAGGTAGAATAGTGCAACTCTATCTGGGCGATGACAAACGGGTCAGAGTTGTTAAAATAAAAACTTCTTCAGGAATTTTCAAAAGACCCATTTCAAAAATTTGTATTTTACCTATTAGTATATAATTGTTATTATATTTTATGTATTACCTTTAACAATTTGTGTTTATATTAATTTTTGGGTTTTTGTGTTTATATAATGTTCATATTAATTATGTGCGTAAGTTTTTTTAAAATTATTTATATGTTCATTGGTTGAATGTAACATTGCAACGTGGGGCGGAATGTTCCGTACCCATAAGCGCTGTGAGAGCAGCGCCATCTTTGTTTATGGAAAAAAAATACACACACTGAAAAAACTGTGAGACCAGGAATCGAGCTACGGCCTTGGAGGGGGGCAGTTGTAAAATGAGAGAGGTAAAGTTACGAAAAATAAAGAGTTTTTGTTTTGTTTAAATTTTACAGTCCACTTATTTATATACCAGAGCTACACACTAAAACAAACCCCTTAAGTGCAAATTCGCTCAACTTCGTGTTAAATATTTGGGACACTTTGTAGGACAAGGTCAAAGAACACCACATGATATTAAAGTGAAAGCCATTACCGATTTCGAATGTCCCTCAAGCAAAACCGAACTACGAGCTTTCCTAGGTCTTGTTGGGTACTATCGCAAGTATATACCAGAATTTTCGGTAGTTGCTGCGCCTTTATCCGACCTGTTAAAAGGGAAGTCCAAGAAAGGAACTGTAATATGGAATAATAACTGCGAAAAGGCATTCATACAATTAAAGAAACACTTTAATAAAGAAGCCTGTACTTTACAGTCCAAACTTTCAAAAACAATTTATCATTCAATGTGATGCCTCAAACTTAGGAATAGGTGTAATTTTATTTCAGAGAGATCAAAATGAAAATGAACACCCTATCCTATTTCTGAGTAAAAAATTTTCAAAATCTGAGAAAAATTATAGCACTATAGAAAGGAATGTGCGGCAATAATTTTTGCTGTTACTAAATTAAAATATTATTTAGATGGTCAGTATAAATTTATTATCGAAACTGATCATAACCCTTTAGTTTGGTTAAAACATCATACAGGATCTAATCCCAGACTCTTAAGGTAGGCTTTGGTGCTTCAAAGCCTAAATTTTGATATTGTTCACAGAAAGGGCAAATTACATCAGAATGCCGATAGTCTCAGTAGAATGCTGAATAACCAAACTTAATTATTTTCTTTTTTCTCAGATATTAAATTAAAATGTTTTTTTTTTTATAAAAACTTCCATTGTTGTTACATGTGTACATAATAAAAAAAATGTGTTTTTTATAATAAAATGTGTCTATTTGTAAATTTAGTTAGTGTTGAAGATTCTGTTGTGTTAGATAATTATTTTGTGCTATTTCAATATATATTTTTATTTTATATTTAATATTATATAATTCCATATAATTTTGTGTTTCAGCCAGAGTGCGATTGATCAGGGCTATCTGTAATATTAAATTTTGCTCTTTGTTGTTTGTGTGTGTTTTTTTCTTTTTTATTTGCAGGTTGATTTCCTTAGAATGAGAAAAAAAAAAACTCCGGGGAAGGAAGGAATAATTTAGTCTGTAATGTCTCACCATCGGCACTTTCGATTTTAAGATCCTATGTTTTTTTTTTTTTTTTTTTTTTTTTGATTCTGAGACTTTCGTTGTACGCGAAGCAGGCGAGAGAGATTGTCGCGAACCCATACATGACTCCTTGTAAATTTTATTCTTTTTTTAATTAAATGTGTATGTTTTAAAATTGGAGTCATTTGTTTGTTTCATAACAAGAGTAATAACTGTCAAAGAGGATAAAATCTATCATACTGAAAAGTAATAATATTTCTAGTTAAAACAAGTACTGGGAAATGCTCTTAAGAAAATGTTTCATAGTTGGTTTAAAAATTAAAATCAAGAAACCAAAAGTATAGCAAAAAGTACTTTCTTACCATGAATATTTAAAATTTTCCTATTCAAAATAATTTTTGAGATATTCTTGTACATGAATTGCAATGTGTTTGAATTGCAATGTGAATTGCAATGAGTTGCAATGTGTATGCCCTGATCTGATCTTTGATCAGATCAGGGCATACTACACTGATCTTTGATAGGAAATATTATGAATTATTTCAAAATTGTACATTTAATGTTATTTGAAAATAAATGAAAGGAAAAGGGGAGAAAAATAATAAATTGGAAACAGGAAGCATAAAATTGTGTAATTAAAGAGAATTATCAATTTTTTGACGAATATTTCCTTAAATATTTTTAAATATTGAATTTTTACAACATCAAAACATATAATCAAAATAAAATTTGTTTATTAATAATGAAAGATTTTTATTCTTAAAAAATACCCAGAACTAAAAAAAACAGTAGATTTTTAAAACTCTACTCCTTCGTAAACATTTATAACCAAAGAAAGATAAAGAATGTGGAATAAATGCAATATATTATAAAAGTAATTGGCAAATAAGTATAACCTAATTATTATTTCAATAATTATATATAACACATAGTACACACAAAATTATTTGTACATAATGCTTATAATATATAGGAGGCATTTTATCATTTCTATTCTAAATATAAAGATAAAATTGCAAGATTCCAATATACAAAACAAGATATTGTGGTGAAAAATATTACTCACAATAAAAAAGGAATTTTAGACCATTCAGCTATTGAAGAGAAAAATCTAGAAGGATGATTAAAAGTCCAAGTAGCAGAATACACTATGAATACAAATAAATTTTTCCCCGCAGAAGTTTCAAAACTCAGAAATCCTTCGAATGGGATATTACACATGTTTACAAAATATTTTTCATTGCATTTTTTTATTTATTAAACTATTTAACACTTTTGTAAGCGTGAAATGTCTTTAAAAGCATGAAATCAGATTTGACAACATAAAAAAAAAGATTTATTTGCATTAGAAACCATAGAATACTGATGTTAATTAGTTATATCAATTTTAAAAATTGTTTCTATTTGCTTATTTTTATGCAAATACTGTTACAAAAAGGTTCTTTAATTTGAAAGTGCAAAAATAAAATAATTAAATGTATACCAGTTGTAGTCCAATTTTCTTTAATTTTTAATAAATATTCCTAAATAACATTCTAAAAATATTTCTATTAACTCATTAAAATCTTCTGTAGTTTAGAAACATTCAAGGTAAAGTATTTTAAAAATTACTATTAAATTTCACGAATTTATAACATAAAACACCATTTGTATTATGCTAAAACAAAATCGAAATTTAAATCACTTCAAAAAACCGTGGAAAACATGAAGTGCATTCTGAGATGGCATATTAATTAAGGGATGGTGAATTATTGATATGTAACACTTTTCTACACTAATTTATAAGTGGACTTTTCTGAAATGATCAAAATTGCAAGTGGATATTAATCAAACAATAATGAATAATTTTCAATCTAATATCAGTGTAGTTAATAAAAGTAAAAGGGCATAAAATGCAGCTAACACAAAGTAATAACATTTCAAGTCAAAGCAAGCTTTGTGAAAATGTCTTTACAAATTACTTTAAGCTTGGTTCAAAAATTATATTAAAGGGAGAGAGGGAGAAGGAGAAACATAAAGTACATACTTAACATCAAAATAAAATTTTCCATTTAAAAATTATTTTTAGGTATTCCTGAACATGAATTCTAATCCAATATGACACTCATCTATGATAGAAAATATTATAAATAATTTCAAAATCAAACATTTAATCTTGTTTAAAAATGAAAGTGAATAAAATAATCTGTTACAAAATTTAGAGAAAGTTACTGAATCTGAAACTCTTAAAATGAATTATTTAAATTTTATTGAGACTATACATTCTTCCTGTAATCTTTTAAAATTCACTTTAGATGGACATATATTCCTTCAAAATGTCACATATAAGATTTTTGTAACACAACAAATTTTTATTTGTTTGTACTATATCAAATGCAAATTTAATGAATTTAATAATTTTAAATAATATTTAACTAGCATAGTCAGAAATAAATTCAACAGAATTGTCAACAATATAAAAGTAATCTAAACATTATTAATTACATATAAGTACTTAAATATTTACAAAATATATATTACTAATCAAAAATATTTATTTTACTTCCAGGATCTTGGTACAGTCTAGCAAAATTGAGAAACACTTTTGACATGGTATTTCAATTATTCTTAACAGGAAACAGGAAATATGAGAAGCATTTCATAATTTTACTATGTAGAATAATTAAACTTAGGAATGTTTTATTTATTCCCATTATGTTTTACAAAGTATATTATTTGTCAGCTTATCTTACCCTGATCTGGGCTTATTTATAAATAGTCAAATGTATTAGGAAGGTTTTACAGATAATTATTAAAAAAAATACTATTTTCCTTCCATGATTTATTACAAAGCAATGTTTACATTTGCTTTCACGTGAACATTCTAATTTTTTCTTATATTGTCACAAAACTAATCTAATATATTCGAAGTTATATTTATTTAATAATAAATCGACATTAATGTATTAATTACTTTAATTATAAACACGTACAAATTTATGTACGATTACTAAAGATTTTATTTACATTTCTTTGTTTTCTCGAGTCCAACAAATTTATTTTGCAGACACATTTCTTCCATTTAAAGTCTAATATTTTTAGCTTTCCTTAAATTTTTTTTCTGAAATATTTTTAAGCTGAAAATTAATATTTAAGACGATTACTATTCAAATTTACTGATTTACTGAATTAATGAATGATTGGTAATTATGCTTGATCGAGAAACACTCCGCCCGTTTTTTGATCCATATCAGCCACAATTGGCTCAGATTTTGGATTGCCGATCCTTCTTACACTTGGCGATATCCTGTACTTAGCGAAAAAAAAATCGCCAAATTACTCAGTTTATTACTCAGTTTTACCTTTTGCGGAAATGTTCGCAATTTTTAAACAAATTTTCTTTGTGTCATTCTTAACCTAATTTAATTATGGCAATCATAAAAGCAGAAATTTGTCCAAAGTTACAGTTACATATATAATAATGTGTAATGAAATTTGTAATGCTTAAAAATTTTAAATATAGCATAAGAATATAAGAAATTGAAAATAACTAAATGAAAAGTTCAAAATTTGTTAAAGTATCATTTAATAGCTGTAAAAGTTTTCTGCTTGATGTAAGAATATACATGAATTGATGACATAATGGATTTAACTGGAAACATATTGAATATTGTGAATAATCTGTAAAAATACGAAAGATAAATTTATTTGCTTAATTTACGCTTTTCGCTTACGTTCTGAGACTCTCATCGAATGCAAATATATTGTGTAGTGATGTAATGTTTACATAAAAATCAAAAGCAATTCTATCAATTTTTGCTTTTAAGTTGCAATTTTCCATTAATTACGATTTAAATTCAACTATTTATGTAGTTTCGATTTCCTTTTGCGCTAATTATTGACGATTAGTTTGAAAACTTGATAGCCTGGAACTCTATCTAGAATTTTCTGATAATATCCCAAAATCAGAAAACTTTCCGACTACAAATTATAGTTAGAATACCAGTTTGCCTTAATCACTTAAAAAAATTTTTATTGTAAATGTACTGGCAGTATCAAATCAGTTAACTGCACTTTGGATTCATGAAAACAAGTGTTTTCCTCAATTTATAACTATAAATAGATGAAAATTATAATTCTCTGTTAATGAATCTGCCTGTACCAATAGAAACTTTTATAAGCTTTTCATGCTTTTTTATAAAAAAAAATAGAGTAACACACCAAAGTCATTTATTATTTTTTAAATTTTGCTATAATTATTCCAATTGTAAGCTTAAACTCTGTAGAACCATTTCCTATACATATGCTCTTCATAAAAAAAATTTGGAACTGTACTGTATTGCAAGAATTCTTTCAGTATGCCCTGATATTTTGTGTAGTACTTCATTTTATAATTAAATAAACTAGGGACACATTTTCGAAATTGAGCAATTTCCAAATTATAGAATATGAGATAAATAATAAAATTAAAACACAAAAAAATTGTCATGCATTCTTTGTTACTCATTACTCCTTTAGTGTTATAATATATCTTGTATTTGAAAAGTTTAATAACAATTTTGAAGTTTAATAACAATTTTCATGAAAACTAACTATTAAAAGTGTATCTCTTTAATTCACTGTCTAAATTCCATTACTAAAAGCCAGATGTGATTATTATTAGAAAATTGA